>JAVSCE010012824.1:0-162607 GCA_032199065.1 Smutsia gigantea
TGCTTTGGGCAATACAGTTAGGCAGAAGTGATGCTATGGCAGACCCAGGCCTGCCTTTGGAGGGCCAAGAAGCTTCCACTGTGGTCTGTCAGAGCTCTGTACCACCCTATCATATTCCAGATCCTCTGGAGCCGCCGTGCTGGGGAGAAGCCCGAACTAGGAATGCAAAAACACTCTACAGAGAGAGTGAGCAAAAGAAATACCCAAGTCCACTCAGCTGAGCTTCCAAAAATCATGGAATAAGGATATGCCATCCCTGCTATGCCATGACCAGATTTTTGACCCAGAAAATCCTATAATAATAACAGGTCGTAGTTTTAAGATGCTACATTTTGGTGTGGTTTGTCATGTAGCAACAGAAAACTAGAATATGCTGAGTGTCAATGAAAACGGATCAACCAAAGTCAGGAGAAATCAGAAGAAAAATGTATTTCCAGGGTTAATGATGGCGGAAGGAAACAGGGAAGGCTTCAAGAAGTGATGTTTACATTGAGTTTGAAAAACATTAGGATTAGGAAAGTAAGAGATGAGGGGATAAGACAGTCCAGGCAGAGAAAATAACATGGGTAAAGGTACAGATGTGGGAAAGAGGTGCATGTAGGGACGATTAAGTGCTCCCTGTGGCAGAAGAAAATGGGTTGCGAGAGGGCTGGGTGGTGATATGAATAACACAGAAGGCTGGAACCAAATGCCACATCACCCAAGGCCTTGAAGGCCGACGTGAGGAGTTGGATGCCATTAAGTGGAGAAGGAGGAGCCATCCACTATTTTGAACAGTTAAGTGATGTTGGGGACCCTGTGCCTTGGAGGAAGTTAACCCAGTGGGACTGAGAGGGAGAGTTAATGGAAGGAAGGCCACTTATGAAGGTCCGGCCACTGGAGAGCTGGAGAGTCACACTGACATCAGCTTTGGGGTGGAGCAGAAGTGCCGTACTAGAAGGACTGGACCGGCAGGCAGAACAGTGGCCCTCAGAAACACCCACGTCCTAATCTCTGGACCCTGTGATATGCTACCGTACATGGCTAAAGGGACTGCAGATGTGATAGACAGTAAGGACTATGAGAGGGAAGATCAATCTGGAATATCCAGATGGACCCATTTTCATTGCATGCATCCTGAACATGGAAGACCTTCCCAGTTGTGCTCAGAGAGAGACGTGAACACAGAGGAAGGTCAGAGATATGCGACATGACAAGGACATAGAGGAAGGGGTCTAGGAGCCAAGAAATACAGAATACAGCTGACTTTAAAAGCTGGGAAGGGCTTGCAGCGGACAATCAGCAAAAAGTCTGGAACCTTGGTCCTAAACCTGCAAAGAACTAGATTTTGCCAACTCGGACGGCAAGGTAACAGCACCTCCCCTAGAACCTGCAGAAAGGAATGCAGCCTTACGGACACCTTGCTGTTAGCCTGGTGAGACTCATGGCAGACTTCTGACCTCCAGAACTGTGAGATAATATTTTTGGGTTGTTTAAGCTGCTAAATTTATGGCGGTTTGTGAAGGCAATAACAGTAAACAAGTGCAGATCCAATTAGGAAGAGATGTTTACCAAGCACTGCTGCACGGTGCACTAGATCCCAGAAGCTGACAAGCTTCTCAAGAGCTTCCTCTCCCTTTAGGCTCTGGTTCTATTTTTCTGCTCCCTGGCTTTTTGTCTTGGTGTGGACCCTGTTCACCCAGGTGACCTTGGTTGAGTCACTGACCCGTCTGAGCTTTCGTTTCCACATCTGTAATGTGAGGGTACTGGGCAAGAACAGTAGCTCCAAACTTTATTTTCTTCACCCTGACATGCTTGATGGAGAATGTCACCGTCCAGCAGCCAACAACAGGTATGGTCTAGGTTTGGGGAAATTTCTAATGTTTGAATGATTACAGTCTTTCCTCTCCTCATCAAGAAATCACCTCAGAGTATGACTGATATTTTGCCACAGATAACTTTATATTACTCCAATTTATTGAACTTAGACGCAGGGCTTGAAATTTCATGTACATATACCATAATATTTTACAAAAGAGGCAAAGAATTTCTTTTTTTTTTTTTTGGTCTTTTTTAAAAAAAGACTGAACTATAGTTTATATACACAGAATTTCATTAATATAACACATGATAAGAAATATGTCAGCAGTGAATTCACTCTATTAGCGTCACAGCACAAAGAGTCATGGAAACGCTGGGTTAGATGTGAATAATGTTCTTGCTAGACTGAAACTGAACAATTTTAGGAATTAAAGAATGGGCTGAATTAGTTGCAGCTCAGAAGGTGAAAAAGGGTGAAGCAGGAAAATAAAGTTTTCTAAACCTTAAGAAATAAAATCAATCTCTCCCCACCCCGCACTCCCCACCATTGGACCAAACCACCTGAACAAATCCTTAATAGGGTAATATGTTATTATCCTTGTAATTATTTATTTAGGAAATGGCACACACAACTCCATCCTATGTGGAGGGAGCAAAGGTCAAGGATCTCCAGGTAATTCTTGATGAACTTCCTATTGAGTAACAAAAGCATAAAAGACCACAAGGAGACCCCAATCAATATCAAAAATAGGCCTGCCTGAGTGGCCATCTATTTAATGACACAGCAGCTGTTTCACAGGACACAGCAGTGCTGGGAAAACAGTCATAAACCTGAACATTTCAATATTTTCAAGGCAATTCAATTTGAGCACACAAACGTCTAGAAAAAGAGGTGATATGGTATTGGGTGTGAGAAGCCCTTACTAGGGCCAATGTAATTGTGTGGCTAAGATCATGAGTTCTGGACTGAGACATCCCTGGGTATTTATAGATCCGCCACTTACCCTGTAGGGTAAGGCTGACATTGGGCAAATTGCTTACCCTCTCTTAACTTCGGGGGACTCATCTGTAAAATGAGAATCCTAGTGCCTTCCTCCTGTTCTGAGGGTTTAGATGGATGGCTGGTGGGGAGGAAGGACTTGACATCAGCTCTCACTACTGCTAATAAGACCACCAACATACCTCGAGGAAAAACCTACCAAGCACTAGAGTGTTTCTTGCCCGTGCATCGTATTAATGAAATCCCGGGCCTAAAATTTGTAAGATATTAGGGCACTTCTACAGAAAAATTAAAAACCCTGCATCTACGCTCTGAAATACCTTTTTGGAATTCTCTAGTTTGGCTTCCAGGCCATTTCCTTCTTCACCTCTGACCTTTGGAATGTTTGAACTGAACCTGACTCTTTGGGGGCAGGATTCCACGGGGCACTCCCGGCCCTGTTCTCAGAGCAAGGGATATGTTAGTCGTGGGGCCTTGGAGGTTCCAGGTGGGAAGGGAGACCTTCCCTCCCGTGCCATCAGGACCTGAGGTGGAGAATGAATAACACAGATATTCATCGAAGTGTTTCTGTTTTCGGGCCTGTGACGCTGGTAGTTCTAAGCAGAAGACTGGGCCAGCAAATGATTAGACTAACACAAGGAGTTCCCGGTAGAAGTGACTCAAAATAGCTGCCTTCTTAGCACAGTGAAACCTGAATTGTGCAGGCAGGAAAATGCAGCGAGATGAGGAGCCGGGGGCGATGGGTTCTAGGCTTTGCCACAAATAGGTAAATGACTTTGGACAAGTCGCTTGCCCTTCCCGGGCTTCAAATTTCTCCTCTGTAAAATGAAGAAGCTGAATTAGATCAGTGCTTCCCATTATGGCACACAAAAATATCTGGTGATATGCGACAGGGTTTAGGGAGTTTTGTTATGTATTTACTTTAATATTTACTTGAAAACATACTAAGCATGTCTGACCCACCATCTTATGGATATTATTGCTTAAAACAAGGCTAAAAATATTTAAGTTTAGAAAGAAGACGTAAAAGCAGGTAACATTTTATATTAGACACCCGTCTGATTTCCTAAGGTGCGCATCCCAGCTGATGACTTTGACGGGTGTACACTAATCATGTTATATTCTACATTTAATGATGCCTTGTCACTGGGGGCCCTGCAGAGCCAGGGAGGGTCTGCCCCTCCCTGGGTTAGCGAGAGATAGCCAACAGCTTGTCTGAGAGCACACCTTTGATATGCCAACAAATCAATCCGGAGTCCAAACCCCCCATTCACCTCCTTTTATCAATCTCCTGTAGTCCCAGACACTACCGTCCTACCTTAAATCATCCCAAGGCCCGGTACCAGACAACTGAGGACCATCCCTATGGCACAGAGCCCTCTGAAATTATTCACACCTGATCAGCTTTCCTACCCGGACTTGTCCATTCCTTCCTGAGAAAACTACAACGAAGGCTGTGGCCCAGGCCTTCCCCTGACTCTCTGCGTCCTGAGCCACCCTGGTGCTCCCCACACAGCCCTCCATGGCTGGAATGCCTCCTCCTCTCCGAACTGTGAATAATAAACTATTGCTTCAATGGCAGTCATCTCCCGATCTGCTGGCCTCACCATACCTGAATAAAAATGAAGTCTGAGTACATTTTAAAGCATGGTGAAAGGATACCTTTGGTCTATTCTGACTAGTCTGGAAGAACGTGTACTTCATCACCCTGTATGCTGGCTGTTTCTCAGTCTTAAAAAGTTCCCTGTTACAGAAAGTAGATTAGTTGCTGGTAAGTGGGGGTAGGAGGTATCGAGAGTGAAAAAAATCCCAGATTTTTGGGGGGTGATGAATGTAGTGGAGTTAGATAGTAGTAATGGATGTACAACTTTGTAAATATACTAAAAAACACTAAAATGGGCAGTTTGCAAGGGTTACTTTCATGGTAGTGGATATGGCTCAATTGTTAAAATTTGACCTCGACCGCTTTTCCTCTCTTTCTGACTCATAATTATGCTGCAAGATTCAATTTAGATGGAGAATCCTCCAAAGCATTTCCATGCATTGCTGGAGTTACTGTAGTTCTTCCTGCTTTGCTCTAAATACTGGTTTATATGGGGAAGGGGGATTAAGAAAAATAACTACTTTGGGACACCCTGATTTTCTGCTTGTGGAACTTGGCATTTAACTCTCTCTTCCCTTCTCCTCTCCGCCTTGATCTGAAAAGATCCTGGGCAAATCCTAGTTCTGATTTCAGCAAAACAGAATCCTGGATGTGTGATTTTCTGGGGTGATTTCTCCCACAGTTTTCCCTGGGGCTTCTAAAACAAACAAACAAACAAAAAAAACAAAGCAACAAAGAAACAAAACAAAGCAACAAAAAACGAGAGAAGAGACTCTTCCAGTTGGAGGTACTGCTTTTCAAAGATATGGGGACAGATGAGTTGGGCAGCCAAGTGAGGAACGAGTCTTACCTTTTCTATTAATTCATACTGGAAAAATGGGCTTTTCTCACGAAGAGCTTGTGACTTTGGAAAGAGCCTGATGCACAAAGACCCATCTGAAGGGCCATACTTCATGTTGAAACAGTTTAAGCAGATGTTGACTCTTTAAAAGATTAACTGATAGCTTTGATAGCTGGTTTCATCAGCCTGTTAATTGGGTCCCAGGGAGGGGAAAGCCAGCCCTACTTCTACTTATCTGTCTATATCTTGTCTACGCTAATTGTTTGTTATCTTTTTCCTTGAAAGGGTACAGCAACCCCCTATGACAGAACACTCATCAACCGTAATTGTGCCTCTGAGATAAGACAGGACTCTCCCTACCTTCCCATGGTCAGGTACAGAAAGCCTCCAACACACAGCCCAATCACATGTCTGTGAAGAGCATCTGCTAGATGAAGGGAGGACTGTCTAGCAGTCACACAGGGGGTGGAGTTGAAGGCTCCAAGGAGCAGGCTCAGATGTCCTGTCCACTCTTTCCCCCAGACTGGGAAGATTCCAGTGCTTCTCAGACTGTAATGTACACACAGATCACCTGGACACCTTGTTAAAATGCAGGTTCCAGTTCAGCAGATGTGGGCGGAGCCTGAGATTGTGCATTTCCACAAGCTTCCAGGTGGTATCAATACTGCCAGTCCGGGGACCACACTGAGTAACAAGGAATAGCTCTGATTCTGTAAATATTTTGAAAACCTAGATTCAAATGAAGTTTCGGAGGGTTGACACTTTGGGGTTCTTTCTTGCTGGTCTTAGGTAAATCTTCATGATAGTGATAATCATTACAGTCACAGCGATGACTGACCTTTATGGAGGGCCTAGCATATGCAGGGCAAGGCCAGCCTCACTGTAACTGTGACCATCTTACAAAAGGACCACCTGTGGTTTAGAAACAGGAAGAACTTGCCTAAAGTCTCATTGGTACTAAGTGGCAGAGCAGAGACTCAAACACTGTCTGGCTCATCTGGTGGGCTCTTAAATATCACTGTCTCTCATTTTCCACTGTCTTATTTCAAGTTCAGTGGGAGGTCTGACCTTACAAAAGCGCATTCTCCTTGTGCTACAGAACATAGCCAATGGTGCAAAGTTGTGCACAAGAACAATCTATTACAAAAATTGATAAATGGACTTCATCATTAGCACTTCATACATTTCAAATGGCAAAGTTAAGAAAGTGAGCAGATGGGCTGCACGCTGAAAGAAAACCTGTATCTTCACAACTCAGTAATAACCCACTTAAAAAGTGACGAAAAGATCTGAACACATATTTCACCAAAGAAGATACTGATAAGCAATACGCACAAGAAAATATGTGAATATCATTAGGCATTAGGTAAATGCAAATGAAAACCACAATGAGATACCACTTCACACTCACTAGGGTGGCTGTAATAAAAAAGACAGACAATAACAAATGCTGACAAGGATGTGGAGAAACTGATATATTACTGGTAGAATGGCTCAAGTGCTTTGGAAAAGAGTTTTGGTCATGCAGAGGATTTTCTTTTCTTATTCTAATTGTCTTGTGTTTTAGAATCCCATTTGGTGATATAATTCACATGTTTCTTTTAATGTAAAAAAATATTTTAATAAAAAATATTTAAGGCCTTTTAATAAGTGACATAGCTAAACTTAGATCTTTCTCTTCTCTTGAACTTTCTGTTACTTATCACAAGCAACAGTCATACCCAAAACTATGGCTAATTAAATTAAAATTCAGCTTTCTCTAAATCAATTTGATTTTAAAATTTGGTATTTGTTCATTTTCATTTGTATTTTGCCTTTCAAATTTAACAGATAATTTTTAACATTTTAGAATAAAATCCACTTTTAAATATTTAAATGTTTTGTTTATTGCCATATCCTTTTAAAATCAAATGTATACATATTTATATATTCTTGTATTTGTTAATTTCCCTTCTTTTTTTTTTTGTCTTTCTCTTCTGCACCATTCTTACATAGGATGTGCTATGGTGGTTACTGCAATTGAGTCCAGAGGTTTCCTAATATTGAAATGGGATCCAAAAGGATTAGAGGAGTGGTTAGCATGCAGAAACCATGGGCTTTGAGTTGGATGCAGGAACTTGAGAGGAAACGTGTTGCCTTCCTCTGGGAAGTGGGCAAATATGTTTGTGACTCTATGGGACATGGTTGCATAGGGTTAGCTGGAAATACACATTTTTTAAAATGTAAGCATGGAAAGGCATGTTTGGATAGCTAACAAAGTGAAATGTAATAGACACTGTTATGTGTTCAGTAGGTAACTCCTGTTCTAATTTGGGGGGACTGCCAATGGCGTGTGCTCCATCCCCTACGATAGAAGCCAGAAAGAGGAGACAGACTGTCCCTCTCTGTCCCTCTGGGTGCCAAGGGGGGAGCATGGGAACCAGAGGCAGTCAATCAGCTACTTCTGCCCAGGGCTCTGAACCTTAACTGAGTGGCCCAAAAAGAACAAACTGTTCATTCTTGGCAGCGGCCTGTTCATGTGTGAAGGCCGTGGCACCAATGCTGCTTTCTCCACCTGCTTCATTTTGTTCTCGCCTCTCCCCGAGCTCCTCCTCCTCCTTGAGTTTTTGGGGTCTCTGCTCCCTGATCATCACTTCCCTGCCCACTTCTACCAAAACATACCTCATCTGCCTGCCACTGTCTAGCTCTATTTTTCTACACGGCACACATCGCTATCTAGACTTATATATATACTTTTTAGTTGCTTATTCTTTTTTTTTTTATTTCTCCTACTAAAATGTATTTCCCATGAAGATACAAACATTCCATCTTGTTCTCCACTTTATCTCCAGGGCTCAGAACAGTGCCTCAATATAGCACGAGCAAGGCCTCAATACCCTTTTGTTAAGTGAATAATAAATGAAAACTAGCCTCGTGCTCGGCAGGCCAATAAAAACCTGTTAATCTGAACTGAATTAGTATTAGTTCTGGATCAGGCTTACTTGGGGGAAAATTGAATCTTGAGTGAGTGACACGGAAGTGAGCATATAACTGGAGTTCACTCCAGGTGGTGACTTGATTCCTGTGCTAAGTTATGAAGTTGCAAAGTTATTATCTCAAGAGGCAAGCATATTTGACTGTACAGGCTCTAATGTAAAATGACATTTGCCTGCAGGACCTGACATGGTATCTGCCAGCTTCTGCTCAAATACTTAGGAAAACTAAGAGAAAGAATCCATCCCTGATAGATAATCAAAAGCAGAACATTAGAGGAATTTTCATCAACTGTAAGGCAAGTGGTACAGTATTGGGAAAAGAACTCACAGTTGTCAGGATGCAGTGCAGCCTGCTTTCTTAAAAGGAAGTAAATGAATTTTCCTTCACAATTCACAAAAATTACAAGAGCAAAAACAAAATACACACCCAAGAGGAATTAAAGAGAGTTAGAAAGAAAAGGATGAGTGAGATTTCCCGGCAAATGAAAACAAAAAGAATGTGGAGACAGAAAAATTATTTTCTGAAAATGTAGAATCTGAGACAAGTGTTAACAGGACCAAAGAGGTCATTTTATACAGAGAAAAGTTAGTACAGCAAAGATAGAACAGTCAATAACCTAGGTGCCTCATTTATTACAGATCCAGGAAAAAGGAGAAGTGGGTGGAAAGGCAATTGCCATGGGCGATGTTAAAGCACCCTTCACATACTTTTACAAATTGGTTAGTTAAAAAATATAAATAAATAGATGAGAGAATCTAAATAATAAATTTAATAAAATTCAGTATGTATGTTTGTATATAGAAACCATGTATTTCTCTTCGGCATCCATTAGTGTTTATAAAAGCTGAATATGCATTATCACATTGAGAAAATAGCTTCCTACTGAAAATATATAGGTCAAGTATCCTGAACATAGTGCAATAAAATTAGAAATGAACAACAAAAGAACAAGAAGAAATAAGTAAGAACACTTTCCCCAAAAAAATTGAGATAAAGGAGAAATAAAAAATTATACATACTGATAATTTAGAAATTAATGACAAAAGAATATCTTCAGATAGCGACCAAACTCACTCTCTGAGTAAAATTGTTGGCTTAAATATTTTCATTATGAAATAAGAAAGAATAAAAATAACTGAGGTGGGTGTTCAACACAAAAACTTATCAAAATAACAAACATACACACTGAGAATAGAAGACATCAAACTAAAAAGCTTGACACCATCAACAAAACAAAAAGACATCTTACAGTATGAGAGAATATATTCATCAAAAGGTCATCCAAAAGGGGTTAACATCCAAAATATATAAAGAACTCATATACCTCAATACCCAAAAAACAAATAACACCATCAAAAAATGGGTGGGAGACCTGAATACACACTTCTCCAAAGAAGAAATACAAATGGCTAGCAAGTACATGAAAAGATGCTCCACATCGCTAATCATCAGGGAAAGGCAAATTAAAACCACAATGAAGTATCACCTCACACCAGTTAGAATGGCCACTTAGTATGGGAGTTCTTCAAAAAACTAAAAATAGAAATACCATTTGACCCAGGAATTCCACTCCTAGGAATTTACCTGAAGAAAACAAAATTTCTGATTTGAAAAGATGTATGCACCCCAATGTTTATCACCACACAGTTTACAATAGCAAAGACATGGAAACAACCTAAGTGTCCATCAATAGATGAATGGATAAAGAAGATGTGGTACATATATACAATGGAATATTATTCAGCCATAAAAAGAAAACAAATCCTTCCATTTGTAACAATATGGATGGAGCTAGAGGGTATTATGCTCAGTGAATTAAGCCACCAGGGAAAGACAAATACCATATGATTTCACTTATTTTTGGAATATAAAAACAAAGGAAAACTGAAGGAACAAAACAGCAGTATTCTCACAGACACTGAGAAGTGACTAGTGTTTACTAAAGCGGAGGGGTTGGTATGGGTCAGGGTGGGGGGAAGGGGATAAAAGGGCACAATAATTTGCAATCACAATATAAGTTGATCACCGGGACTGCTGAAGTCCTGTGATGTACTTCTGAAACCAACATAAGATCGAATATTAATGACACTTTAATAAAAATTAAAAAGAAAATAGAAGAAGAAATCATAAACATTAGAGCAAAAATTAGTGGATGTGAAAAAGAATAACCATACAATGGATACATAATTCAATGGGCTTCAAAAAAGTGAAGTAGACAAATCTCAGGCATTTTCACCCAGAAAAAGAGGGAAACACCATAAATGAAATTGCAAATGAAAAACAGCAAGGGAAACACAGATGCTCTTGGCTCTATTAATAGGTCTGAGGATTTTAAAGAAATGCACCGTTACCGGAGAGAATAGAAAACAATCAAATACCTCCTCTGACCCCATCTCCTCCACTCTTGGCTTTACTCCCTCAGCTATTGCCACACTGCCCCGCCTCCTTGCTGCCTTCCCCGAGAGGTTCCCTCAGCCTGGGCTTGTCAGCGCAGGCTTCTTCTTGTCGTCCATGGATCTGCTTCCCTTTGCGGCGGGTTTTCTGAGTGTCTAATGAGAACTGAAAATTGTGAAGCCAACCTGCCTAAATTTAAATCTAATGATGTTCACATCATCATCGTCACCACTAGCACCATCACCGGTGTTACTATTAAACATCTGGCAACAGGTATCAGGGAACTCGCACAAAAGCGCATCAGTATTGATCCAACAATTTACTTTATTTTAAGTAAACAACTGAACTAGGACATAAGGATTTATGTACATGATGGGATTTTTTTTTAAAGGAGGCAAAACTTTGAAATAACCTACATGTTGATTAAATAGGAGTAACAATGGAATCATATATAGCTGTTAAGAACTACCTAGAGGAGGAATTCTTAACCTTTTCTTGATCCATGGATGGACCCCTTCCTTTTGGCAGTCTGGAGAAAACTAATGGATCCCTTCTCAGAATAATGGTTTGAACTGTATAAAACAGAATGCACAGGAAATATGGACAGATTATATGGAAATAAAGTTATCAGAAGATTTCAAAAAGTGCAATACATTAATAAATGAATTCTTCCTTTTAAAGGTAAAAAAATAAAAAGACTTAGTAGTCAGTCTAATACAGTGTTGAAGCAGTGTTAAACATAAATGCATTAAGATTCTGTGATGGGCTTGGGGCAAATTCCCAGGTACTGCTAACATACTACGATTTGTTGCTATACCAATAGTTGGAAGAAATGTTAAGTTTCAGTTAGAATTGGGAAAATATAGATGTAATCTTTTTCCCCTCCCAAATTCATAAAGCCCCAGGTTTAAAACCCATGACTAGCTTTTTCTGTAAAGGGCCTCTGGTTTAAAACCCATGATCTAAACAGGGTTTAGGTTTGTGGGTCATACAACTTCTCAACTCTGCCAGTGTAGTAGGAAAGTGTCCATAGACAATATGTAAACACATGGGTGTGGTTGTGTTTCAATAAAACTTGATAAAACAGGCAGAGGGCCTTGATTGGCTGGTGGGCCACAGTTTGCTGTCCCCAGTCTAGAGTATTATTATCTAACACAGAAAATGTTCCTAAAATGCTAAATGAAAAGCAGCAGATTTTAATAATTATATAGTGTCCCATTTAGGTAAAGAAAAGTATATCTCTCTGTATGTCTCTGTGCATGTGTACATAAATACACAAGTCTGGAAGGACCAACAAAGTGTCAACAGTGATCATTTCTGGGTGGTGGGAATAGGAACAATCAATTTTCCTCTTTATACTTTTCTATATCCTCTCATTTCTTTTTCTCAATCATTGTGTGATAGTTTTAGAATCAGAAAAATACGAATTAAATCAATTGGAGGGGCTTGACAGGTCCAAACACATATGGAGCAGACATCCCCCTCCTATTCCTCCAACCATTCCTCCATTCCTCCTGTCTGTGTCTTCAGTGAGAAGGAACTCGCTGGCATCCTCTTAGTCTCCTGAAACAAGGACACGTATGCATATTCTGTTTTATGCAGCTGACAACAGTATTCCAAAAAAGCATCCACGAGGCTTCACCTGACTCCCAAAGGGGTCCAGGGAACAAAAAAAGTTAACATGTCTCCTGTACTGATCCTCGTTATAACCCTCTTGGACTCTAAGCATCCAAAGAAAAACCCAAGCAGAGTCCAGCACAGTACTGGTAACTGGATATCCTTGTCAATGTTCATTCCTTCCTTTCTACCTTCTAGAAGCCAGTGTTGTCAACATTGGAATCAGCTGCCCAACTCTTCTCCGAAATCTTCCCACTTGCAGAGCGGGTACCTCCAGCTCTTTTACCAATCTCTCCCCAGCATCAGACCCAAGAGTCAATGTCTCTGCTCCTCTCAGGCCTTCTGCTTTATTTCTTGCTAACAGGACCCTGATGGTATCAGGTATTATCTTTGCTATGTGTTTTGGGAAGGTGATCTTCCCCATCACCAGGGAGGACTGAGTGTTGATTAATGTAAATCAGTGGTTTTTCAACAGCGGCCACTTTGCCCTGTAGGGAACCTTTGGCAACCTCTGAAAACATCTTTGATTATCACAAGGGAGGTGCTTGTGGCATGCAGTGGATGGAGGCTAGGGATGCATCTAAGTTCTGTATCATGTGTAAGACAACCTTCACAACAAAGATTTATCTTGTCCAAAATGTCAATAGTGCTACAGTTGAGAAATCTTGATCTAAACAAATCTTGGCGATTTCATTTTCTTTGTTGGTGATGAAACTTTGGTCAGTGAGCTCAAGGGGAAGCCTCGGAGAAAATAATTGATATCCCTGATATAAATAATACATGAGAGACACCGCCTTTCCTTCCGGTCTTTGGACATTCTCAGGGAAAGAAGTGACAAGTGGAGCTTCTGTCGCTTTGTGTCATTAACACAAGGATGATGGCAGAGATGAGGCCTGAAAACACCTAGGTCCTCAGTGTCATTGCTGAGTCTTGCAAACGGCTCTGAAACCCCCGTAAGTGCTTCTGACTGCCTTCCTGTTGGTGAAATAATTTCATTTTAAAATGTGCTCTGAATTCTTCTTTCTGTTCCTGGTAGCCTAACACACCCTTGATGGATGGACCCCTCTATGTGGCCTTGGACTCCTTCGCCAGCCCTTTCTGGTGGATACCTCTGCTCTGAAGAGAAGTCTTAAGACAAGATCCTCCAAGGTGCCGGGCAGCCTCTCTCCCTGCTCCTGAAACCAGGGCCTGGCGGGCAGCCGTGGCTGTCTGTCCTGCCGGCCTCAACAGCCTTTTCTGCACACTCTCCTTCTTAGGTTTTATGCCAGCTGAGGTGTTATAACTGGCAGCCGTCTTCCTGAGCATGGATAGCAATTCCAGCAAGCTGAAACTCAAATGCAACCAGCATACTCTTCGGTTGGAAGAAGACCTAGGGAGCATCCGAACCCGTTCTTTCAAAAGACAGCACTGAGCGCTCAGCCCTGTGTCTGGAGAGCTGACTGGGAAGAATCAGTAGTGTGAAGTAAGGACTTTCTGACTGTGGGATGTCCCTGTGTGACGATCCCTGGTAACTCTTACGATTTTAGGTCTTTGTTTTTTCACATGATCGTGACAGACGATGAGGGTACTTTTGGCTACAGTGGCAAACCTACTCAGCGTACCTTAAGCAAATGGGAGTTACTGAGCCCCTGATGTGCCCACAATACTGGGCTCTGTGCCCTGGCAAGCCCGCCAAAATTAATTGTAAGTTAATTCGGAGGCTCTCCTGATAAAGATCTCGCACTGCAACACGAATGACAAAGCGCCAGCCACCTTATACATTTATCTTGAACTGTCACAGTCACTCTGCACGGTCGGTACTATTTTTCCCATTTTGCGGATGATGACGTTGGGAAGCCGAAGAGGTGGACTGGTTGCCCAAGCCCGCGCACTATGACGTCCGTGGCCCCGCGCACACGGCGGATCCTAAAGCTCACGCTGTCCTCTACACCGCGCTGCCTCCATTCCTGGGCAGCAGAGTGTGTCGTGCTAACTACAAGCCCCGACCCAAGCGGGTGCGTCTAAGGGAAGGTTTTGTCGCACTCTTTTTTGCCAAATGGATGAGGCTTCTTGGCAGTGAACTTTAAGAACACATCAAAGAGAAAAGCTGAGGAACGTATTTGGGGGGAACAAACCCCACCGCTGTGGCTGGAGAGGAGGGAGGCTCGGGCAGGGCAGAAGGATGAAGGTCCTGCGGGCTGCTGGGTCAGATCCCCGGGAGTCCCTCCCTCAGGCCTCCCCTCCAGCCTGCTGACCCTCAACATCAGCATGTTATTGTGATGCTAAGAGCACAAGCGTTAGCATTTCTGAGTGGGTGCCAGCGTCAGGATTGTGCTATGCATCCTAATGAGGATGAATAAACCTCAACTAAGTGAGCTCGTAGAATTTCCCTTAGTGCTCTCCAAACCTACTGGGATACGGAACTTTAATGGGACCCAGAGACTCAGCAAGGTGAGGACCGTTGCCCAGCGGAACAAAGCTAGCACTATCGAGGCTCAGGTCTCACTATACCTCCAGGCCTCTCTCCTGTCTATTCCTGCCTCGTCCCCATCTGAGTGTTTCTGCCTCCCTGTCTTTGCTCCCACTGAGCCCCTGCTCAGAAACGCCATCACGCTTCCTTGTCTCAGCCAGTGGTCAAGGCTCAGGGGAGATCCCACATCCTCAGGGAAAATATGTCCGTGACCCCTTTATTCCACAGAGCTTTTTTCCTCCGTGGATGCTTAAAAAAAAAAAAGTTCTCTGAAATTATGTTTTTCTTTGTTACTGGGAAGCCAAATATCCACAGGAGTTAGGCAGCTAATGTAAATGAGGGAAAGAGGCCGGAGTGAGGCAATTGGGAATGGTGGGGACTATTACACCCAGAGACCACATACATGTCCCATCAAAAGGGGCCGGTTGTTGCTCAGCTCCAGGCAATTGCTGCCATTGGAAATAAAGATCCAGTGCTGCTGGAGTTTAGATTTCGAAGAAAAATCAGAAATACAGACTTTTTTTTAATCGCATTTCTTGATTTTTGAAACACTGTTTATGCCAAACAAAACCCAGAGTCTTTCCTATAGGAAGCCAATTTTCAACTCTGCTCTGTATATGTGTATGTTGTTCCAAACTAGAACAGACATCTGGATTGGATCCCTGAGTTATTGTCTCTACAGTGTTTTGTTCAATATGTACTTTGTGGCTCTATTTTCTTGTTTGCTTATTTGTTTTCTCAGTAAGACTCTCATGTTCTCATCTTCTGTATTAAAATGAAATTCAAACCTGCTTAATCATCTTAATAAACAGTACTTGCTTGTTTGTCTATTTTTGTGGTTCTTAAATCTCAGCATGAGTCAGCACCTCCTGAGCTGCTTATCAAAGATGCTAATTTGCCCTGCCAATTCCACCCTGAGGCATATACCCAGTAGAAATGTGTACATATATTCATCAAAAGACATGTATTAGAATGTTGATAGCAGCATGAGTCATAAAAGCTGCATACAACTGTCGTCATCAGTCTCAAAATAAGTTAAAAAAAATACACTCACAATAAAAATCTGTAAGGCAATGATAATGCATAAACTGCGACTATGTGCAATAATATGGATGAACGCCACAAATATAATGTTGAACAAAAGAAGCCAGACACCAAGGAGTATACAGTATATGTTTCCATTTATGCAAATATACAGAAATTGGCAAAACCTTATCTAGAGGTTATAAATCAGGAAAATAGTAACTGTTGCAGGGAGGTAGTGACAAAGGGGAACGAGAGGCACTTCTGGGGTGCTGGCGGTATTGCTGGTTGCATGCATGTGTAAAAATTCATTAAGCTGGACACTTACTTAAATTCATTAAACCAGACACTTACTTTTCTGGACATTAATATTGCAATGAAAAGTTAAAATGCTAATTCCAGGGCCCTCCCCCAGACTGACAGAATCATGTCTTCCGGGGGCGAGGGGAGAGGGAAAGTCCCCAGGCGCTAACAACGAGGCTCAATCCAGGAAGCGTATTTCTCCGCTTTGAGAAAAACGAAGCACTTGACACCACGTTCATTTCCTCCACCAAGGGGTTTCTCCGCGCACTCTTGGCTAACCCATCCACCATCTGCCTGTCCTAGTTTCTCCTGTTGTATATTCCTACGTTTTCCTCCAAGCAAAGAATGACATAAAATTCAGAGGCATTCTGGGTGCATTCAGACAGTGGCACTTGAGAGGCAGCTCTGATAATGTGCCAGCTTATAAAATATGTCTAAATAAAATAAAATGTTTATGGGGTGACTAAGGCGCCATATCCCCGGGGGAAAAAGTCAAGTGTTCATCACGGCTGAATTTCAGCGGAATCCTGGTTTCCCTGGGGAAGGAGAGCTGGGTGAAGGCCAAAAGAATCTGTGGCTTTTCCTGGAAGGAAAAAGGGGCGATTCATGACTAAGGTAGAGGCGGGGAAGGATGGGCGCTGCAGCCATTTTACAAGGTGCACTTCTGAGCCTTGTTTCTGTCAGTGTGAGAAAGGAGATGCTGAGAGGTTTGTTCAATTAACATATATTTCCATTTTGTGCTCTTGCATTTAAGGATCCAGAAATAAACTGAATGCCAAAGGGAAACCAGGAATTAATCCTTTGAAAATCTACAGGAAGGTCAAGGTTGTACCTATGAGTTTCATCTCTGAATCCCCAGCACCTGGCATGATGCCTGGCATATACAAATGCTCAATAAATTCATTCATTCATTCAACATCTATTTATTGAGTACTTACTCTACACCAGGTACCATTCTAAGTATTGAGACAAGACAGACAGAAGACCCTCACTTCAAGGAGTTTATATTCTAAGTGGAGGGAGACCAACCAATCAAATGTATAATATGTTCCATAGTGATAAGTACTTTGGAAAAAAAAATCAGAGAGAAAAATAGTGGGCTGGAGAGTGGAGGAAGGTTCCAGTTTTACTTGGGGAATTGAGGAAGGCCTTACTGAAAATGTGAGCAGAAACCCAAAAAATGATGAGGATCTAAGCTGTGCGCATATGTGAGGGAAAAGCTTTCTAGGCAGAAGGAGTACAAAGTCCCTGAGACACAAATGTGCCTTGTGTGTGAGGATGTCAGGCAGGCTGGAGGGGTTGGTAAGGAGTGTGAGAGGAGGGAAGTAAAAAGTGAGATCTGACATGTGGTGGCATGTGAGGGTCACTCAGTGGGAGGATTTTGGCTTTAATTCAGTGAGACAGGAGCCTTTGTTAGTTAGGTTTTAGGTAAGGGAGTCACATGATCAGACTCACTATTCATGGAACAATTAAATATGGCACCGTACATACTGCAGACTGTTAACATACATTATTATAGTTGACCTCATAGCCACCTTAAGAGGTAGGAAGAACAGAAAGTATTTTCCACATTTGCAAAGGATTATATCATAGAAATTAACAGCATAGGCTTTACAGAAGAACAGATCTGGATTGGAATCCTGACTCAGCCACATAAGAGCCAGGATTCTGAGCAAGAGTCAGCCTCGGTTTCCCCATCTCTGCAATGGAGAAGACAACACTGTTGGAAGAGAGGATTGTATAAAATGACAAATAGAAATGCCTAGGTTAGTGTCTAGCACACATTGTGCTCAGTAAATGAGATCTGTCGCTACCTTTTCCAGCTGGAAGAGGTTGTAGAGATCATCCAGCTGTGTAGATTTGTGAGACAGTCTCCAGAAAGCTGCATCAATACCTGTGGGGTAAACGTACAGATTCCTGGGCCAAGCCCAGCTCTACCTAGTCCCTGACTCTTCTGTTGATTTGGAACCTCATTTCAGTGATTAACAACTTAAAGTGCATGTATCAACAGACTAGAAAAGCATAGAGGTTAAGGCAGCTCCAACACAGTCATGGACTAAGTTACTTAACCGCTCGAGCCTCACTTTTCTCATCTGTAAAGCGAGAACAAGAAGAACATTGGCTACCAAGGAGGGCAGCAGCGCACAGGATGCCTGCAAAGTCCTGAGAGCTCTGCCTGGAATGTACCAAACACTCCGTCAATGTTAGCTACTAAGCATGGTTGTGAAAATTACATGCATTGTTTGGATTTCAACTTAACGCACCATTAAAAAAAATTAGATTATTGTGATTATTTTTTCACTTAAAAAATTAAAGTTTAGTTTAAGAAGAACTCCACATTGAAAAGATTATCTAGGTACCATACCAAGTCATCCTACAGCTTCCCCAGGGCCACAGGGACCGCTTACTGGGACAATCACTGGAAGGAGAGCACCAGGGACGTAAAGGAATAATTTGAGGCTTGTGTCCCTTGCTAGCGTTTTTGTCTCAAGGCCGGGGTAAGTATGCAACCAGTTGCCCCGGGGCAGAGAGGGAGCAGATGGAGAAAGGAGCTGGTTTCTTCCACGAAGGCTGAAAATAGACATGTTGGTGCCAAGCTCTGGAATATTTACACAAGACAGGAAACCTCAGTGCACATAGGACTACTTTTGCCTAAGGAGACATGGCAACCAATTAAAGTGGTTGTCAAACTGTGGGGCTGGGAGTCTACAAAAAAGAACAGATCTTCAGAGTTTAAGATTTATGCTCTAGAGCCATAGGAGCGCCACTCTGAACACACAATTCACGTGGACTCTTGGCTGACTCCTCCTGGGTCATACTGCTTTTTCTATGCCTTTTTTGGGGTTAAAGTATTACTCAGGTATTTATGAAAAGGAGCATAAAATTTGGCTGAGGTGTAGCATAGTTCACTGCAATCAATTTGCACCAAGCTCTCAAATATGCAAGAATACCGATTTTATTATTAAATAAGTGAGCAGGAATTGGAGAGAACCAAACAGAATTACTACCACCAGCGACCATTTATCGAGCAACTATCCTGTGGCAAGAACCCTGCTAGAGACTTTTCACTCTTACCTTATGCACACTGACTCTATAAAAGGTGGTCTCATTAGCCCCATTTTAAGGATGAAGAAATGTAGTGAGGTGAACTAACTTTCCTGAAGTCACACGGCAACTCACTCACAGAGCCCAGTTCAAATCCCAGCATCCTTTATGCCAAAGCCCCATTATGCAGATGTTCAGACAATAGACAGAGCTTTAAGGGCAAATAGGAAGAAAGCAGGCTTTAAGGAAGGCTACTCTATCTGGGGAGTATGTGGAAACTGAGAATATAACACAATCTATCCTTGTTTGACTGAATTAGGAATGAATATGAAACAGACCTGTGCAAAATGCTAGCAACCATCTGTGTCTACACCTAGCAGAGAGAGTCGTTAAGACTGGAAGACAAGGATTTTGTAGACTCCCAGCCCCACAGTTTGACAACCACTTTAATTGGTTGCCATGTCTCCTTAGGCAAAAGTAGTCCTATGTGCGCTGAGGTTTCCTGTCTTGTGTAAATATTCCAGAGCTTGGCACCATGTCTATTTTCAGTATGTTTCCTGGAATTAGTTCCTCTGCCAGCCAGTGATACAAACTGCAGTGGTCACTAGCTTCATGCCTGTTACCCTTGGAAGAGTTTGACCAAGCCACCTGCTTGTGTCTGTATACAATGGTGGAATTTGGTTAAGACTGGATAGAGTAATCGCTAATCCAGCTCACACAAAATACCCTCTCAGCTGTTAATTTCAACGTTGAAGGATGATCACATGATCAGATAAAGTTCAGATATGAAAGTTGTCCGTTAGACTTTCAGCATTCTGAGATGTAACATTTAAAAATAACAATATCAATAATAACAATGGTATGAACATAGTCCTTGATATATGCTAGACACTATTCTAGGCATATTTTTCATATGATAGTGATTTAACCTCTCAGCATACTACTATTATCTGCATTTTACAGATGAAGAAGCAGAGAAGTAAATTTACCAAAGATCACAAATATTCTGGGTGGCAGGGCTTGAATTTAAACCAGGACAGGATAGCTTCACTATTTTCAGTCTTCAGGATTAACTCTAAATACTCATGCATCATTCTCAAGAGCCATGAATTGAAGTTCACTTGTTATGAGGAACTTTATGCAAGAAAACAGGACACTTAGTGACTGAGCCCAGCTCAATGAGCAGTATCTGAATATCAGAAAATTTTGCTATTTTCTAGTTAACCTAATGTGAACCTATTATGGAAAATTATATGCCATAGTAGATGTTATGATGCTTTTGACTATAAGTAACAAAAATATCAATAATAGTAGTTTTAAACAACTAAAAAATGGCAATAAGTGCATACCTAACAATAATTACTTTACATGTAAGTGGACTAAATCCTCCAAACAAAAGACAGATGGGATGAATGGATAAAAAGCAAGACCCATCTACATGCTGCCCATGGAGACTCACTCCAAGACACACATAGGCTGAATGTGAAGGGATGGAGAAAGATATGCCATGCAAATGAAAATGGAAAGAAAGCTGGTGTAGCTATACTCATATCAGACAAAATAGCCTTTAAAAGAAAGACTCTAAGAAATGACAAAGAAAGGCATTACATTATGAAAAAGGGGTCAACCTAGCAATAAGATACAATATTTATAAATATATATGCACCCAACATAAAAGTGCCAAAATATATAAAGTAAATATTAACAGATGTAAAGGGAAAATTGACAGTAAACAGTAATAGTACAGAACTTTAACAGACCACTTACATCACTTATTAGAACATCCAGGCAGAAAATCAGTAAGGATACATCAGTCTTAAATGACACATTAGACCAGATGGACTTAATGGATTTATATAGAACATTACTTCCAAAGGCAAGAGAACACACAATCTTCTCAAGTGTACATGGAACCTTTCCAGGATAGATCACATGGTAGGCCACAAAATATGTCTCAATAAATCCAAGAGGACTGAAATCATATCAAGCATCTTTCTATAACCACAATGGTATGAAATGATAAATCATTTTCCAGAAGAAAATTGGGAAAAAAGTCACAAAAATGGTGATTAAACAACATGCTAATGAAAAGCCAATGGGTCATCAATGAAATCAAAGAAGAAATTTAAAGAAACAGAGACAAATGAAAACAGAAATATGACAAACCAAAATGTTTTGGATGCAGCAAAAATGGTTCTAAGAAAGAAGTTCATAGCAATGCAGTTCTACCTGAAGAAACAAGAAAAATGTCTAAAAAACAATCTAACTTTATATCTAAAGGAACTAGAAAAAGAACAAATGAAGCCCAAAGTTAGTAGAAGGAAGCAACTAATAAAGATCAGAATGGAAATAAATCAAATAAAGACTAAAAATACAATAGAAAAGATAAATGAAACTCAAGAGCTGGTTCTTGGAAATGATAAACAAAACTGACAGAACTATAGCTAGACTCATCAAGAAAAAATGAGACAGGACTCAAACAAATAAAATGAAAAATGAAAAAAGAGAAGTTACAATGGATACCACAGAAATACAAATGATTAAAAGAAGCTGTGAACAATTATACACCAACAAATTGGACAACCTAGATAAAATGGATGAATTCCTAGAAATACACAATCTTCCAAGACTGAATTATGAAGAAACAGAAAATCTGAATAGACTGATTTCTAGTAAGGAGATTGAATTACTAACTGAAAACCTCCCAACAAATAAAAGTGCAGGATCAGATAGTTTCATGGGTGATTTCTACCAAACATTAAATACTTCTCCTTCTCAAACACTTCCAAAAAATTTAACAGGAAGGAATATTTCCAAACTCATTTTATGAGGCCAGCATTATGTTGATACCAAAATCCAACAAGGACACCACAAAAAGTGAAAATTACAGGCCAACATCCCTGATGAATATAGATGCAAAAGTCCTCAACAAAATATTGGCAAACTGAATTCAACAATACATTAAAAGGATCATACACACAACCAAATGTGATTATTCCAGGGATGCAAGGATGGTTCAAAATTCACAAACCAATCAACATGATTCACCACATTAACAAAAATGCAAGATAAAAATAATATGATCATCTCAATAGATGCATAAAAAGTATTTGACAAAATTCAAAATCCATTTATGATAAAAACTGAATGAAGTGGGTATAGAGGGAATGTATCTTAATATCATAAAAGCCATATATGACAAACCCAAAGCTAACATCAGACTCAACGGTGAAAAACTGAAAGCTTTTCCTCTAGGATAAAAAAACATACAAGGATGCCCATTCTCAACACTTTTATTCAACACAGTATTGGAAGTCCTAGCTAAAGCAATAAGGTAAGAAAAAGAAATAGAAGATACCCAAATCAGAAAGGAAGATGTAAAATTTTTGCTATATGCATATGACATGATATTATACATAGAAAATCCATAGGTCTCCACCAAAAACTGTTAGAATAAATGAATTCAGTATAATTGCAGGAAGCAGGATCAATATATAGAAATCTGTGGCATTCCTATACAACAATGACTATCAGAAATTAATAGAGCAATCCCATTTATGACTGCATCAAAAATAATAAAATATCTGGGAATAAATTTAGCCAAGGAGGTGAAAGACCTATACTCTGAGAACTATAAGACACTGATGAAATAAACTGAAGATGACATAAATAAATGGAAAGATGTTCATGGATTGGAAGAATTAATATTGTTAAAATAGTTTAACACCCAAAGCTATCTATAGATTCAATGCAATTCCTGTCAAAGTTCTAATGGCATTTTTCTAGTTTCTACAAAACTAGAACAAGTAATTCTAAAAAATTTATGGTTCAACAAAAGACCCTAAATATTCAAAATGATCTTGAGGAAGAAGAGCAAAGCTGGAGGTTTCATACTCTGTGATTTTACACTATACTCCAAAGCTATAGTAATCAAAACACTATGACATAAAAATTAACATGCAGAATAATGAAACAGAATTGAGAGAGCCCAGAAATAAACTCACACATACACGGACAATTAATTTACAACAAAGGAACCAAGAACGTACAACAGAGAAAGGACAGTGTCTTCAATAAACTGTGCTGGGAAAATTGGACAACCACATGCAAAAAAAAAAAAAGACTACTATCTTACATGTTACACAAAAATTAACTCAAAATGGATTAAAGATTGAGCATAAGACCTAAAACCATAAAACTCCTAGAAGTAAACGTAGTCGTCCATCTCCTTGGCATTGGTCTTACCCATGTGTTTGTGGATCTGATGCCAAAGGCAAGGGAAATAAAAGCAAAAATAAGCAAATGGGATTATATAAAACCAAAAAGATTCTACACAGTAAAGTAAACCATCACCAAAATGAAAAGGCAGTCCACTAAATGGGAGAAGATATTCACAAATGATATATCTGACATGGGGTTAATATCCAAAATATATAAACAGTTCATAAAACTCAACAAGTAAAAAAAACCTGATTAAAAAATGAGCAGAGGATCTGAATAGACATTTTTCTAAAGACGACATAGAGATGGCCAACAGGCACATGAAAATATGCTCAACATCACTATTATGAAATGTAAATCATCAAAGTGTAAATCAAATGCAAATCAAAACCGCAATGAGAGAAAAACCCACAATGGATGTCACCTCAAACCTATTAAAATGACTATTATTTAAAAAGACAAGAAATAACATGTGTTTGAGAGGACATGGAGAAAAGGGATTGGTGGAAATGAAATTGGTGCCACTATGGAAAACAGTACAGAGAGTCCTCAAAAAATTAAGAATAGATCTTAATTCTATTCATAAATCATATGTTTCAGCTATCCCACTTCTGGTATTTATTCAAAGAATATAAAAACACTAAATCAAACAGATACATGCACCCTTATTTCACTGAAGCATTATTTACAATAGTCAAGATATGGAAATAATCTTAAGTGTCCACTGATGGAGGAACGGATAAAGAAGTGAGAGAAAAATATATACACACACACATACACAAAGGGATACTATTCATCCATAAAAAGGAATGAAACCTTGCTATTTGCAACAACATGGATGGACTTTGAGGGCATTATGCTAGGTAAAATAAGTCAGACAGAGAAAGACAAAATGCCATATGATCTCATTCATATGTAAGATCTAAAAGAACGAAACAAACAGACATAACAATACAAAAACAAATTCAGATGTAGAGAACAGACTGATGGTTATCAGAGGGAAAAGAGGTTGGGGGGGTGGGCAAAATGCATTAAGGGGGTCAACTGCATAGTGATGGATGATAACTAGACCTTTGGTAGTCATTGCTTTGTAGTGTATAGATGCTAAATTATAATGTTGTATACCTGAAACTTATATGATATTATATACCAATTTTTACCTTAAAAAACAGACACTGAAAAAAAAGAAAGTAAAGGCAATTAATTTTCTTATGTAACAAGAAGTCTGGAGAGAAGTGATTGTAGGTTGGTATAGTGGTTAAAAGATCCTCAGCATCTTGTTGATATCTCCCCTCATGGGCCCAAGATAGTTGCAGCAGTTCTACACATCACATCTTAAAATCCCAGCATTCCAAAAAGAAGATGGGGACAAAAACCATTTCTTCTTTTTAAGGAGAAAAATTATTGCCTAGCATCCCCCACCTCCTTCCTGTCACATTTCATTGTCCAGAACTGTGTCACATGTCAACTCCTAGACCAGTGTTTCTCAACTTCAGGCTGATGACATTTTGGGCCAAATAATTCTCGGTTGTGAGGGGCTGTCCTGGGTTGTAGGATGCTTAGCAGCGTCCTTGACCTCTACCCATGAGATGCCAGGAAAGTATTTCAAGTTATGATAACCCAAAAATGTCTCCAGGAATTTCCAGTGTCCTACAGTGTGCATGTAAAATCAGCTAGGCTGAGAACCATTGTCCTAGACCAATGGCTGGCAAAGAGAAGTGGAACAGTCATAACTGGGTCATCTCTGAGGCTGCACATATGGCTTCTGAAAAGAGTTCTGTTTAAAGGAGAAGGCCTGATGGCTGTGGGGTTGGCAATTATTCCCCATGTCGCTTTTTGGTTGTTCAAAAAAATGTTCTTATTGGAGGTCTAAGGTGAGAACTGAGAAGGAGGTTTTCCATCTTCTCACATCCAGGAAAGCATTCATGGGGCATATCAGGAAGAATCAGGTCATAGCACGGGAGTCTCAGGGATACCAAATCCATAGCTTTGGTGGCCACAGGGAAACAACTGGGAGTCAATCCTCTTTTTCTTTAGGAAATCTACACCAGCTGCCTTTCTTAGGGACATGACTTTTTTTCTTCTTGCCCCACCTCCCATTTTTATTTATTTTTCATTTTGGTATCATTAATATACAATCACATGAGCAACGCTGTGGTTACTAGATTCCCCCCATCATCAAGTCCCCCCCACATACCCCATTGCAGTCACTGTCCATCAGTGTAGTAAGATGCTATAGAGTCACTACTTGTCTTCTCTGTGCTATACTGCCTTCCCCATGCCCCCCCGCTACATTATGTGTGCTAATCGTAATGCCCCTTAATCCCCCTTATCCCTCCCTTCCCACCCATCCTCCCAGTCCCTTTCCCTTTGGTAACTGTTAGTCCATTCTTGGGTTCTGTGAGTCTGCTCCTGTTTCGTTCCTCCCACCTCCCTTTTTTAAAAAGACAAACCTGTATTTGTTCAGTGATAGTCTATAAACCAGGACTTCAAGTGGAAAATCCTATATTTGTTCCTCAATTATGCCATGGATATTTAAAAACAGATACTGGATGATGTGTAATTGGCCATTTTATTCTTAATGTGAGAACAGTTATCCTTTTGTAAATATGATTATTGGAGAGTGCAAGTTTTCAGAACAACAGCCAACTTATAATGAGCATTTGCTATATTCTGTGGCTTGGATAAATTTCAGGACATGGATGAATGCTGTACAGTAGGTGTCATGACTCTATGTCGCAGAGGAAGATCCAGAGAAGTGGACGGACTTATACAAATTGCCACCGTCAGTAAGAGAAAGGGCCAAGCTCCAGACTCAGAAAGCTTGAGCCATCACCCTTTACTGTTTTAAGATTACAAAAATGAAGATTATGGTTGTATCAAGTTAATGTCAAAATTAAAATGAGTCTATTTTATGATTGCACCCCACCCCCATCCAAACAAAAACCATCCCCAACTGCTTGAATTGTTTGTTTGAAAACCGTTGGTGAATTCTGTCAAGTTGACTGCCTGAGGTCATTTCAATTTTATGCTATTTTTAAAATTTCAATCAGTCTTATGTGGAAGGTGGGATTCAGAACTTCCAGCTAGAAAACATTGCTTGGATTTAAAAGGTTACAGGTGTGACTTCTCTGAGTTTTAAAGAACTGTTCTTCAGATCATGGTTTTCATCAAAGTCATTTTCTACGTTTTTGTAAACATGTTTAATAAGGAAA
Organism: Smutsia gigantea; assembly: GCA_032199065.1. Taxonomy (NCBI): domain Eukaryota; kingdom Metazoa; phylum Chordata; class Mammalia; order Pholidota; family Manidae; genus Smutsia; species Smutsia gigantea. The sequence continues at coordinate 26,488 of JAVSCE010012824.1, forward strand.
AATTTAAATAGCAAAAACACTATGAACGATGGCTCTAAATATGGAAACACTGGGATGAATGTTGTTTTAAAGGCTCTCACTTATGAAAACACTAGTTTAAAAGTCCACACTGTGTATCTTAGGGAAGATAGGTACTTCTTTATGGCTTTCTAAAAAAAAAATTTTTTTTTCACTATCCTTTAGCAATACGAATGAAAGGATATTGAGAATTCTCAGTTGGGAATCCCACTCTCATTATTACAGGGGAAATCCAGAGTCAATATGAAATTACTTCCATTAAGGGCTGTAGACTCTAATGAGGGCTGAAAACTTAATTATAAAAAGAAAAGTCTGTGAGTTTAACCCTGGAGGCATAAAACTTCAGGAATTGAAAATTTTCTTTTATTCAGATGCTTATAATGATTCAGAAAAATAAAGTTATAAATACTGCAGCACTGAGTAACATTAAATTGGGAGCAGATTTGAACCTATTCCCCCAAGCCAGCTTGCCTCAGAAGAGTCAGCGCTATCAGGCTATGCTTGGGTGGAAGTTTATCCTGAACTGATTGGAACAGAGAAAACAAAATCTGATACATAGTTTTTTTGCTCCTGCTCTTCATCATGTGCTCAGTGCATTTTCACCCTCATTGCAATTTAGAAAAAAAATCTGATTCAAAATATTTAATTTGAAAACAAAGTTAATCAGATTTCAAAGCACTAAAAAGAAAATACCTCTAAAGGGAGTGTGCATGCACCTATAGTCAATTCTCAGTTATCTGCAGTAGTTTTGCCTACAAAGTTGCAGAAGACACTGAATTAGTGAAGAGTGAATCATTGCCCCTAGGGGAGATACAGGGTTAGGTTCCTGCAAGCTTTGGGCCATAACAATTTGTTAAGCGGCTTGTTTTATGTGTCTTGCTGTTTAAAGATAACTTATTTAATACATATTGTTGATTCATTAAATGGAACTCATGGCCAGCAACACCATAACACGTGCCTGAACAAAGCTTATCTAATGCACATATTTTCTCTGTAAGGCCCATCACAACCTTCTTATGCTAAGAAATATCAGATAGCACTTTAGCACTATGCTTGGGGGCCATTGTAAACACCAAAATCACCACCACCAAGCACAAAAATGCAAAAAACTGCGGTGCTAAACAGACTGTGAAAAGGCCACTTGTTTACGGAGTATGAACGTTGAAACAAAAAGGCAGAATGTCGCCTTCCTTGACCTCTGCTGGGAATTTGCATAATGATAACATTTTCAGCATTCTGCGTATCTGGAAATGATTGCAGAAGTATTGAATCTGTAGTTACAAATACAATTTAGGGAACAGGTGAAATAACAAATACAGAACGCATGAATAATGAGGACTGACTCATGCATACATATCTTGTTTGGCAGTACAAAATACCTGGGCTCTTTTTACTACAGATAAACGAAGGAAAGCATTCTTTCCACCAGGCCTCCACCTAAAGCCCTGGACTTGGGAGCAGATGGACTCTTCAGCATGGGAATGGCTGCAAGCGAGGTTGTGGATGATAAAGGAGAAAAAGGCAAGGATGGATCAACTGCCCAGGATAATAGGCTCCTTAGAGAGTGGCAAATAGAAATCGTCACCTTGTCCACTTTTAAGGCAGATTTAAGGCTTCTAATTCAGAAAGCTACTTGCTAGCTGTATATACTTAGACAAGGCATGTAACTGCTCTGTGCCTCAGTTTTCTCAACTGTAAAATGGTACTAATTTTGAACTACACCTCTCTGAGTCATGAGGATTAAATGAGATAATCCACCTCATGATTAAAAAACACAAACCTTTCTCGGGGCAACCAGACCTGCAATAACTCCTAATGAGACGCAGTATGTGAGACACACAACCCAGATACATGTATAATTGCCAAACAAGGTGAAGGCTGATCGAGTCCCCAGAGGCAACCCAGGGGAAGGATGGGACACAGGTTCCACAGCTCCAGAGTTCGGAATCAATCAGATAAATCCAGAAGGTAGGACTGCTGACTTTATGTGCTTGTTTTTTTTGGCAATAAATCCAGGGCATGAAAAGAAAAAGGGAAGGGGGAACTGTCCTAGATTATGAGATAGACAGGGCCTAACAAGTAACTGTAAGATGTGGATAAACCAACTGCAAAAAGACACTTTGGGACAACTGGGGACATTTGAATCCTGATTGACTGTCAATGGTATTATGTAAATATTACTAATTTATTAGCTATGATAATGGTATTGCAGGTTTATAGACAAGTGTCCTCATGTTTTAGAAACTCATACAGCAGTGTTAAAGGGTGAAGGACGTGTCATCAGGGATTTCCTTTAAAATACTACAGAAGGAAAAAGTAAAAAGGAAAGAACTGGGAAAAATCACTGCTGAATGAGTTGTTTCAAAACAGTACTAAAATTAGCAGTAAATTCTTTCCAAGTGATTGCTCTCTAAAGCACTTGTGGAGTTAAAAGGGGAGCTCACGTCAATTATTCTATGGAATTGTTACTACTTAGAGTGAATATTTAAGTTTGAGGGAGAGAGAAGAAATGCAAAAGTAGGAAACAGTCTCTTAGTAATAGCTCAGCCAGTCGAACTCTGAAACCTTGGGGGTCTTTGAGATCTTTGAAGTGACAGTGAATTCAAAACTCTTTTGGTAACAATACTAAGAAGCTGATGTAAACGGAGGCCAAAAAGCTAGGAAAGGAGTGCTCCAGGTAGAGGGAACAACATGTGCAGGGGCTCTACCACGCTGTGCATCTGGAGGTCTAACCCAAAGTGGCTGCGTGTGACGGGAATGCACAGCTCGTGGTGCAGATGCTGAGCACAAGAGCAGGTGGAACGGTTTGTGTGGGAGGATACCTTTGCTGTACAGTCTCCGTTGGCAGATGTGGAAACCTTGAGACTGGGCTCCAACACTCCTACAAAGAGGTGGGAACCTGGCAAGGTTTGGAAGGCCTTCCTACGTGAAAGGTTTATCAGATGCTGTACGTTTTCTCTCTTGCTTTTCCCATAAGCTTACAAATATAGTTCTTAAAAATATTCAGGCAAAACTATTTACAATAGCCAAGAAATGGAAGCAACCTAAGTGTCCATCAGTAGGCGAATGGATAAAGAAGATGTGGTACATATACACAATGGAATATTATACAGCCATAAGGAGAAAACAAATCCTACCATTTGCAACAACATGGATGGAGCTAGAGGGTATTATGCTCAGTGAAATAAGCCAGGCCGAAAAAGACAAGTATCAAATGATTTCACTCATATGTGGAGTATAAGAACAAAAAAAAAAAACTGAAGGAACAAAACAGCAGCAGACTCACAGAACCCAAGAATGGACTAATAGTTACCAAAGGGAAAGGGACTGGGGAGGATGGGTGGGAAGGGAGGGACAAGGGGGAAAAAGGGGCATTACGATTGGCAGATGTAATGTTGGGGGGGGGGCACGGGGAGGGCAGTACAACCCAGAGGACAAGTGGTGACTCTGCGGCATCTCGCTGCGCTGATGGACAGTGACTGTAATGGGGTTGGGGGGGGACCTGATGAAGTGGGTAGTGTAATCACCATAATATTACTCATTTAATTGTAGATTAATGAAATCAAAATAAACTAAAAAAAAATATTCAGGCAAAGTAATAGTAGTCATCATAGACAATCCCCCACCACCCCCCATAGAGTTTATAAAGCTCTTCCTTACATGCATTTTGATTTCCAACCTTCAAGGTAGACACAGGAGGCATTGTAATACCCAGTTTACAGAGCAGGAAGCTAAGGTTCTGAAACAAGAAGTCTTGATTAGAGGCACCCAGTTAATGACTGACCAAGCCAGGCATGAAGCTCCGTCCCTGGCCACCAAATCATTAATAAATTACTCAGTTCATGACAGGGATCACTGATTCTGTAAGATTCCGCTGTCGGGGAAGGCTGAGGCTGCAAGATGAGCAAGACACAGTCCTTCCCCTCCTGTACCACACCTGGCGGTTCTGCACGTATTTCAGAACAGTGGGAGGTCACAGACCAGCCGAGGCTTGCGTTCTTCCTCTACCCACGCCCAATTCTTGGTCCTCACACAGCGTTGCTAGGTTCTGCCAGATGGGTCTCCTGTTGCATACTGACAGTGAAAACCACTGGGTGACAAGAAAAAATTGCCTACTGGGCGTTTCATAGTCACCCATTCTAAGAATTAGAGACCTCAGGTAACGTGTCTCAGGCCTCCTGTCTTGCCCCTTTGTGAACAACATTTCATACAACGGCACATGTGGTAAAACCAGAGTGCAAGTCTAACATGCTCCCCTGTAGCTCAGAGCTGTCAACATCTCCCAATGTCCTAAGGCAGAGGCAGTAACACAGCGGGGGAACAGGCCAAATCCTGCCTTCTGGTTGAACCATGGTCATCGACACCGTGTTGGGGCCCACCCCACTTGTTGGTTTTCCACTGTTTTAAATCTGAATTAGTCACCAACATTCACAAGTAAAGACAGCAGTACATAGGAATGTGGATCATGGCTTCTCATGCACCATGGGAGGACCTGGCACCATCAGTCCTGTATTCTCCCACAGGAACAACTGGCCGGAGTACTGACTGGCCTGTTAGGTGACTCAAGTATGCTCCTATTTGCCTCAGTCCCCACCTTCTCTGTTGTCCCTGGGCCAATGCACTGATTTGTATCACCTGCCTGATCCTGGCATTCATGTACACAAACAGGCCTAAAGGATCCATGGCCCTCCACAACCAGGCCTCAACTCACTTCTCCTGCCGTGTCTCCATCCCATCCTGACCGTGTGCAGTAGCACTAAGATGATTGGCGTTGCCCAGGACGCAGCCCGCCTTTGCTCCCTTGCAATGCCCTTTACCTTTCTCTCAGTCTGCAGAGCCAAACTGATGCTTCAAGTCCCAGTTCAGACACCACCTGCTCCTCCAGGAAGCCTTCCCTGGTGCTCACAGTTGGAAAAGGATCTCTTTGTACCCTCGCTGCTTGGGCCTCTCTAACCTATGATCTTGGCACGATCTGCTTGTCCTGCTGCCTCCCTAACTGAAAGCTCCCTTATCTGCCTCCATTCACTTTTGTACCCCCGCACCTAACACAGTGCCAGGTGTACTTAGTGGTGGCTGTTATAAGAAGTCAGTCAAAGACTTGAGTCCAAATGCCTCCAATGGAGAAGGCCTGGTGGTCCCAGGCTGGGGAGCTTCTGTGGAGTCTAAATCCCCTTCTGCAGCCTTCTTCTTCTTCTTCTTCTTCTTTTTAATATATTCATTCCAAGAACCCCTGGCTGTGAAGATAAGGTCACTCGTTCGGTGTTACTGAGGCCTTTGGGCTTCAACAGGAGGTAACTTTTTAACAAGCTCTTTGCCTTTGCACACCTGGATGAGGTCAGGTAGGAGTGTAGGTGAGTCGCCAAGCCACCTCTTGGCCCTGCTGCAGTGCCAAGGCGAGGAGACCACTGCTCAGAAAGGGGCTCTGGCAGTCCGGGAGACGGAACCAAGTCAGAGACGCCAGCCAGAAGCTAGGATGGGTCAGCAACCCTAACTGCTCCCTACAGCTATTAATAACCATGTTATTTACATATGAATTAATTCACGTAGTAAGAAGAGGTACTTAAGGAAGAATTAATAAATACCTAGCGTGAGGTCAGTCTTACAATAAGGGCAGGGAACGCAGTAGTCTAATTTAGATCTCTCTGTTGCAGGCCAGCTCTAGGAAACTCATCTGGATGCTAGACTCTGTTGAGGGAGTTACGCATTATGGGGCAGATAGTCGGAGAGGGATCCCAAAATGGAACTGATCGATACCTACGGAATCAGGAAGAGAGAAATATTCCCAGACAATGTGGTAGCTCACAGCCTAAGAGATCCTATTTCCCTTTCTGTGTGAGCTGCTCGAAAGCTCAGAGCCAAATCTGGGACCTGCCAGGTTGAGTCTTCAAAGTCTTCATTTTTGTAATACGCCTCATTCTTAGCTCCCTACTCTTATCTGTTTCTTTTGGTTTTATCTACTTAAAAAAAACAAAAACCACCACCACCAACCAAAACTTTCCCACTCTGTCCTTTTACAAAAGGAATAGAGATGAAATTCCATTTTAGAAAATGTAGAAAACAAAGAAAAACAAACACAAATTCAGTTAAATTTTGCATCTCACAAAATTTGGTGACTCACCGTCATACCCAGAGAGAACCAAATTGAGGTTTTGGTGTATTTTCGTCCTCTCACCTCCATTCCTCACACTGTATACACATAGATTTTACAAAATGAAGTCCTCCCCCCTCACTGCCGATCTATTACACAGGTACCTCTTTAGTCTTGCAGATGTCCCATAATATATCAACTGTTCTAGGATCACTGAATTTTAGGCTGCTTCTAGACTTTCCTTTTTTATAAAAAGAAACATTTTGATAAACACTCTTGTAGCTGAATCTTTATGCACATACTATCTTTCAGCTAAAGTTCTTCAGCGTTCTCGTGGGATTCTAATTATGTTATCTTGCTTTATTTAATGCATCCTGTTGAACTCCTTTACTTTCTGGAACTAGCTGAGATATAATTAAAGAGAGAAAGTCAGACACACTTCATCTTTGGTCTGCTGCCCACAATCTTCCATCAGCCTACTGGGATTCAACCTGTACATCCAGTTTTCTTTGCGGATTCAAGATACAGGAACAAGAGATGTTCTGAGTCCTCAAGGGGATTAAATTCTAGTAAGGGCAAGAGATGAGCTAGAAAAATGTGCACAGAGTTACCAAATACAGGGTGGGAGAACAGTTTCTATCAACAGTGGCACCAAGTGTGGTCTGAAGGTGTCAAAGGAAGAGAGAGACAGTCAGCAAATATTTACTGGGCCAAGCGTTGTGTGGAAAAAGTGCAGATACAATGGGAACAAGAGACTTTGCCTTCAAGGAGCTCAGGGTCCATAGAGAGTGAATGGGTGAAGGGGGAGGGGCCCTGGAGTACTCAGATCTTTGCAAAAAACGACGAGGCAAAAGTACGCAGAGACACAGGATTTTCCGGAAGACTGAATGAAGGCCAGGCTCTTAAAAGGGAAGAGGGTGCGAAGATAGGTTTCCAAGAGGATGGCCTAAAGACTACAGAGGAAAATGCCAACAAAGAGGGAAAGGTGTTTTAGTAACAAAAAAAAACCCTTTTCTGCAGAGAGCTGTGGGCTCAAACCTTGACTGTGACCCACACTTAAATTCATTTAAATTTGATCCAGTGTAGACATATTTTTTTATATGTAAGTGAAACATCAGTTCCAGGTATCAATTCTTTCTTTAATACATTCAAAATACTCTTTTGCTGCCTATTTTAACTCAGAAAAAAAAAAAACCAAACTAAGGTTGCAATTCACTAAATTGTTAAACCCCACTAGTGTATTTCTGTGCAGACTGGCCATCGTAGGCCTGAAGCAGAGGTGCGTTAGTGGTGGGCCAAGCAAAAAGAAAACGGTCAAGGTTCACGCTCAGTCTCAGGGACAGATCAAACTGGTCAGGAAAAGACCTTTGAAAAGCCCCCTCCTCAGTGTGCACAGGAAAGTATAAATAGGCTTCCATTGTCTTAGAAAAGGGAATAAAGAAGAGCTTTTTGTTCTTTTAAGAGGCTAAACCAAAAGCCCCTCACCTTTTGTTATGTAAAGCTGGTGCCTGGGGAGAATCGACCAGTTAGGAGTAAATGGCTCCCAATCTCCTCGAGAGGGATCTGGGCTATTGAGGAGGGCCCCTCCCAATGGTGTAGGAGTCTCTAAAATAGTTGTCTTGAGGAGATTCACAGCAGTGATTAAGCACAATACAAAAGGCTGAGAATGCACAGAGGGGGCTGGTTTGGGCACACAGTTTGATGAACTGAACAGCCTGGGACGTAGTCATCTTGGCACCTTGTGGGCTGCGTGCGAGTGTAAATGGGAAAAAGCTGTAACACTGAAGCACCAAACGAGGTTTCCATGAGCGTCAGCAGGCACCTGGACTAGTTAGGAGAACTCCGTAATTACCGCCAGCCCCAAGTGGTGGTGCGGGGCCCCCCGTCTTCAACAGTGCCCTCGTGTGTTCATGAGGAGCGATGGCAGTGGTAAGAGCCAATGAGTGCTTTCTCTGACCTGTGCAAGTAACGCCTTCCAGGCTCAGTAAGATTCCGGGGTTTGTGGTCAGTTGTGCATGTGGGGTGATAGCCCAAAAGAATGATAGAGACTCTCCTACTATTAAGGCAGAGATTCACTTAAAAACAAACAAGAAGACCAGATGTGAGTGCTGTTTGTAGAGCAGTCTGCACCTTGTGGAATCACTGCCCTGTACCTACGACAGACGGCCTGGGTTCATCTAATCGAGCTCAGGTTTTTATGCACCTCATCAGTGGTTCTCCCAGGGCAGTAGCCTTGGTGAATTGCAACCCTAATTTTTTTTTACTGAGTTAAAATAGATAGCAAGCATCGGTGTCACCCAGGAACTTGTAAAAATGCAAATTCTCACTCCTCTTCCCCCAAGACCTACTGAATGTCATAAACTGAAGGTGATGGGCCGGCAATCTGTGCTTTCCCAAGGCATCTAGGCGATTCTGAACCACTGACAACTATTGCTTATAGGATCTCCCTTTCCACCTTTCCTTTTTTGCACTCTCCTCAGTGCCTCGGCTGGCTCCTAAAACTAAGACAACATTTGAGACCTGTAAGTTCATTAAGAAGTTATGAAGAGAGCATTGATGTCTCTGTCCAAGAGCGGAGGAGTGAGTGGTTCAACAAGGGAAGCTGGTAGAATGCAACCAGGCAGAGAGCAGACAGGAGGACGATTTAGCAGAGGATGAGAACGGCTTTAGTAGAGGGAGGAAGGGACAGGCATGATGCGGAAAGGTGAGATGGGCACAAGTTGCGGGGTGTTTAAGGTCAGACTGAGGCGGGCCTGAATTCTAGGATGAGATGCTAACGCTTAATTAATAAGGAGGTATGAAAGGCTTTGAACAAGGTAGTCCTAACAATGCCTTATTTTGGGGAAAATAGAAATAATGCGAATCTGGTAGCTTTGCGTCAGACCATGTGCTACCTACGGTCTGTGCATGCCCTCATTCACCCTTCCAACAATTCCATGAGCCATGAGTTTAATCCTCACTTTACAGATGAAAAAAATGAAGCTTGGAGAAGAGCATACACTTTTTTTTTTTCCCATGTTCAACAATTTTTCATTCAAATGTGAAAGTTGAGTACAAACCATTTGTAGCATTTGGGACATGTTCTTTTAAAAATAAGAATGGAGGAATGCAACGAAATGATCTGCCCACTTTTTCAAAACTTTCAAGGCAAGCCTAGATCAGAGGGCCATAAAAGATCCATTTAGTCAGACCGATTTCTCCCCCTACCAATAGTCTTATAGCCATTCCACAATCTTAATACCCACTCCTGAATGAAGATTCACAGTTCAGCTCTCCTTACATAACCATTTGAACATAGTTAGCACTGGCTTGCTTCTTATAATGCCAAAGAAACCAAATCAGGAAACGACTTCAATGTGCATTCCTAGTATAGACGGGTTTCAGACTCATGCAGCTGAGCTCTAAAACCCATGCTTCCACCACGAGCAAGCACAGTGTTTCTCACACTTTTCTGGCGTCATGGAGTCAGAAATGTAAATGATACCATGACCCAGGGCACATGTACAAAAGTGCTAGGAAACGACAGTTGCTTGTGTCATGGGCTCTGATTCGTTTTTCCCTATTCTATTTTCTTCTATTTCATTCTTCGAAAGGTTTTAGTTATGGCTCTCTAAACTGATTTCACATCGCATTAATGACTGGGTTACAATCCAGAGTTTGAAAAACACTGCATAAGAACACACTACTTGGCAAAGAAGGAGCCCCCCAATGTGGAGTAGCTAGAGTGTAAGACAGGGCAAATGGAATTTAAGCACCTAATTGTTGGGAGCGGGCGAGGAGTGTTATGGTCAGGCTTTGGAAGAGAGACAGAGAGAGAGAGAGAGAAGAGGGGGAAAGGAGAGAACTGTGAGGGTCCTAAACACCCTTGAGAACTTCCCGAGAGACAAAGCAGACAAAATCCTAAGGCTGGAGAATAAATGGAATTTGGAGAAAAAAAATCAAGGAAGGACATATCCACAAAACACTCCAACAATCTACAAGCCCTGGGGGAGTAAAGTCAGAACTACTAAATCTCAGTATTCTCATCTATAAAATGGGGTAATGATTACCTTTACCTGCAAAGGCTACTGTGAGGCCAGAAGGCACTAATGCTCATATCGTTCTTTGCACTTGGTCGCTGCTCACCAGAGATATGATGAGAACCATATAAATAACTTAGAAGTGTCTAGCGGCCACAGTTTAAAAAGTAAAACCAGGTGAAATTAATTTTAATAATACATTTTATCCAGCCCAATACATCTAATATAATATCATTTCAAGATATAAACCACATAGAATTATTAAGGGGATATTTCACATGATTTTTTTTTTCATATTATATCTTTGAAATCCAGTGACGTATTTGTACTTCCAGCACATTTGAATTTCGATTAGTTACATTTCAGGGGCTGAAACTGTCACATGCGGCCTGCGGCTGCCCTAGTGGACAGAGAGGGCCTAGCATGCAGGAAGTGCTCCACCGATGGTGTCGCACTAAGTGAAATAAGTCAAAGACAAACGTCATATTACTTCGCCTCTACACGGAATCGACCAAACAAGACAGCCAGACAGACAGAAACAGACGAATAAACATGCAGAACAGATTGGTGAGTGCCAGAGGGGTAGGGAGATGGGCAAAATGAAGGGGATAAAGAGGTACGCACTTCCAATTATAAAATAATCATGGGGAATGAAAGCACAGCGTAGAGAATATAGTCAATAATATTGTAATATCTTTGCATGATGCCACACGGTAATTATAATGGTGAGCATTTAGTAATGTATGTAACTGTAGCATCACTATGCTGTACACCTGCCATCAATGTGATACTATGTCGACTATACTTCCATTAAAAAAAAAAAGAAGTGCTCCGTAGATATTATTATTGCTATAATTATCATCACTGTTGTTATTCAGTGTTGAGTAACAGGATCAAGGACTCTTTTGCAGGAGAGGGTGGTTGGATGGTAGAGCAGAGGCACATCCTCTTTCCCTACCTTAGAACATTTGCTTGTTGGAATTTCAGTGCTACTGAGGCCTTAAGCCAGGTAAGCCTGTGGGTCCTGGCGCATGGGGGCCACTGGCAAGATGCGCAGACTGTGTGAGCATTGGTGCTTATACTAGGACCATGTTCATACTTTTGTTTCTGAATTAATAATTTACTTATGATATTTAATAAAAATCAGAAATCACCTCATTGGTGTTTAAGCAAAACAGTGCTATTCATCTGTTTATTTCTGCTGAGCTCGTCTTCTGCTGTTGGGTTCAGAGAGGTCACGGGGAGGGGAGGGCAGGCAATCTACAGGGTCTTGCGCCAAACGGTCCTGAAACCTCAAAGCATTGGCTTCTCAACCAGGTGGGTCCCTCACGCGTCACTGCCAAGGCAGATGATGCAGGGGGGCTGTGGAACCAGAGCCTTGCTGGGTAAAGGGAACAGGAATGCCGGTTGGTGTGCATGCCCAAGGAAGCAAGTGCAGGTCCAAAGCTCAGAGTGAAGGCTTGATGGGCGCTGAACACTTTGAGATAAGCAGGATCTCATCTAGTCCTTCCAACCCCGCTACGAGGGACGCGTTTTACAGAGGAGGCAACTGAAGCTCAGAGAAGTTAGGCAACGGGCCCAGATCCTTAATGGTTAGGCCTGTCTCTCCCCAAGGGAGCCCGACTCCAGAGTCTGCGCTCTTACCCACTGCCTGTGCTGGAACTTCCTCTCTAGCCCTCAGTCACCAGAGCTGTGACCCACATGGCATGGTTTTCCCCTGATCTGGAGGCTGACTCCTAGGCTTGGCTATTGAATGTGGTCAAACTACTTTCATCTTTAAGAACAAAAACTACTTTCCTAAGTGGTGTGCACAGGGCTGAGTGTGGTGGCGGATCTGGGTCTCCCAGCTCTCAGGGAGGAGTGGGCTGGAGGTTGGGGGCCAGCCCCTGCTTATTCTGCCCAAGGCCAAGTGGCATGGCTGTTGGGAGGCGCATGGGGCAGATGATGCAGGTGAATCAACAATCAGCTATGCGCTGCCTATAAGAGACTCCCTTCAGAACCAAAGACACACACAGGTCAAAACTGAAGGGGTGGATAAAGATATTCCAGGCAAACAGAAATGACAACAAACACACAAACAAACCTGGAGTAGCAGTACTTACATCAGACAAAACAGACTTTAAACAAAGACGGGAGCAAGAGACAAAGAAGGACATTATATCATGATTAAGGGCTACACCTGCCAAGAACATGTAACACTTGTAATGCCCTCTCTTCAGAATCACCTTGCCTGACAGCCCCAGATAAGTAGCTATCTACCACTCTGTGGAATTCTGGCCATTATCACACACCCATTGGTTGGTTTACTTGTCGACTGTCTGTCTCCCCAGTAGAATAGAAGCTCTAGAGGGCAAAGAACATGCCAGCTGGACTTAGTCATGAACGCCCAGTGCTTACTTAGCACAATGCCTTGCCCCAAACGGACTCTCAGTAGACAGTACTTGCACAAATGAGCAAACCAAGATGGAGATCCTTCAAGATGCATGCCCACTGTGTGAACCTTCCCTCTCTAGGTCTCAGTTATGTCATCTGCAAAATGGCCTTGAGATGACCTCTAAGCTTCCTTCCTGCTCTGAAATTCCACAGCTCTCTGATCTGACACTGCAAACAGCTGAACCCCACCCCATTCAGTTATTTTGCCTTTATGGCCCAAGTACTTCTTTAGAAGTGGGGGTGGCTGCGTTCTAGTAGAACCTTAATTCCTTTTTGAGCATTTGGGCAATTTTCCAGTTCTTGTGATTGTGTTAGAAACTTGTGTGCAAAGTGAACCGAGTTCCTGATTCTGGAGTTTTTGCATCTCAGACGGCCAGACCCAACCCACATGCTGGCAGTTTGGTATTTTCTTTTCTTTTCTTTCCTTCTTTCTTTTTTTTTGGGTCATGTTGTGAGATTGCAGGCCAGTGCCTGAATCAACAATTCTTGTGCTCTGTAATAAAGTTGTATTTTAAATTTTTGCTTTTGACTTTAATTGCGGCCAGGCATGAAATGAGAGAATGAGGGTGCCGTTACAGATGAGTGCACATTCAAAATCATTCAAACTCTACTTGGAAGAGGAGAGGAAAATTAATAATGAGAACAAACAGGCCTTTGGAGCCAGGCTCCCCTCCTCCTTTCTTTGTAAAATGGAATCCTCCTAACAGAGTAAATGGAAAAAAAAAAAAAACCTCAGCAGAGCAAACGGGGGGAGGTGCTAGCGTAATTGGTTCTTTTGGTCTTTGCAGACCCAGAGGAAGTGAAGACTGAGCTGTGTACGCGGTCACACCGGATAATTCAAAATAATTCAACATTCACTCATTCATTCATTTACTCATTCATCCGACAAATGTTTACTGGTCTCCAATTCTGTGCCAGACTTTGGGCTGGGTATGGGGCTAAAACAGTGTTCAAGACAGACAACATTTCTATCCTCATCTAGTAATACACTTGTCCCTTAAACAACATGGGCTGGAACTGAGCAGGTCCACTTACAGGAAGATTTTTTTCAATAAATATATTGGAAATGTGTTTGGAGATTTGCAACAATTTGAAAAAAAAAACATTTTCTTTTCTCTAGCTTACCTGACAGTGAGGATACAGGAGAGAATACATATAACATACAAAGTATCTGTTAGTTGACTGGTTATGTTATCAGTAAGGTTTCTGGTGAACAGCAGGCTATTAGCAGTTAAGTTTTGGGGGAGTCAAATTTACATTTGGATCTTTGATTGAAGGGTGGGGGTGTCGGTGTCCGTAATCCCTGCATTGTTCAAAGGTCAACTATACCATTCATGACAGTAATTGTTATCCATACTTACTATGTGCTTGACACAATGTAAGTGCTTTTAGTGAATTTTCTCATTTAATCCTCACAACATCTTTACAAAGCAGGCACTATTATGAATCCTACTTTAGTGATGGGGAAACTGAGGCACATCGGAATGAAATGAGTTGTTCAGGATCACATGCCTGGGAAGTGGGGCAGCAGGGATGGCTCTGGAGGCTGAGCTCTTAGCCATGGGGTTTAGTGTCCAGTGGAGCAAGTAGGTAAGACGGTTGGAGAAGGGACAAGATGGAAGACACAGAGAGAGAAAGGGCTGGCTGGAGAGGCTGAGGAAGGACATGCTGTCTAAGCTGGGATCCGCAGGGTGAGAAAGAATAGATGGGCAAAGTTTGTGGGGCGTTTGGAAGAGCTAAAAAATATTTCAGATGAGAGAGAGGTGGAGGAGTGAAATGGGAAAGGAAAAGAGGCGAGCCTGGCAGGTGAACAGGAGGCCAGATCACGAGGAGACTGCGAGGCCAGGCTAAGACCTTCCTGTCCCGGCGATAATGCAAAGGCCCCGGAGGAACATGATTAGATTCACATTTTGGAAGAATCATGTCTAGCTGCTCTGTGCACAGCAGAATGGACGGGAGGGGTTGGAGGTAGAGAGGAGAATTAGGCAGTGGTGGTGGTGAACCGTCACAAGGCTGGGGGCAGTGGTGCAAGAGCTGTGCCCTGGCTGGGGGCATATGGAAATCACAGGACTTGGTCATAATTCCTCTCTCTACTCACCAAATGAGGTGGCAGACTGAATTTACCAATTTCAGTTGCCTGTGATAACTGATAATCTGCACTTTCCTTTGTACTATAAAGACGGTTACACTTCTGTGTATATATATATATATATATATATATATATATATATATATATATGTATATATGTATATATGGAACATCATCTGTGACCCTGTGACACTATCTTTCCTCAAAGACCCAAAATTGATGTGAAGATCATACCTACATCCATGCCACACACAGTCTCTGCCATTGTTCTTTATACTGTTTTTAAAGTCCCTCATATGAATTCCTCCACTAATTAGAACGAGGATCTGGTGTTTTGCCTTGAACTGGTGGTTTAAAGCGATGTAGGCCACCATACTTTACTTTGGCCTTGGCTATCGAGAAACGCAGGATGACTTTTTCTATTCATAATAAGTATATCAGCCTAGGGGCTTGACCAGTATATCTTCCCTTCTTTAAGTTTAATTTCTATTGCTTTATACATGTTTCTTTATAGTTGTAAGTGGCCTCCGAGACTGTTTGGAAGAAGAGATGTGTAAAACATACGCATTGCCTGTCTGAAAGTGAGGTCACAGAGTCCAGATCTGAGTGGGAGGCCCTGGCAGGAGAGGTGGAAAGGCAGAAACCTGGTCCGAGGAAGGTGGGCTAGAGCATGCCATTCCACCTTGCTTCTCGCCGTTGTGTTGACACAGGTCCACCAAGCCATGCTTCTGACTAAACAGCAAATTCCAAATACAGTAGTCCCCTGTTATCCAAAGGGGTGCCTTCCAAGACCCCCACTGGATGCCTGAAACCATGGATAGTACTGACACACATATATACTATGTTATTTCCTATACATGCATACTAAGATAAAGCTTCATTCATAAATTAGGCACAGTAAGAGATTAGCATTAACTGATAATGAAACAGAACAATTATAACAATATACTGTAATAAAAGTTGTGTGAATATGGTCTCTCTCTCTCAAGGTATCTTATGGTGCTGTACTCACCCTTCTTCTCCCTGTGATGATGTGAGATGGCAAAATATCTACGTGAGGAGATGAAGTGAGGTGAAGGACGGAGGCCCTGGGACGTAGTGCTGGGCTGCTGTGGTATGGCCCTTCCAGTGACATGTCAGGACGGTCACCTGCAATGACAGAAAGCAAAGCCAGGGATCAGGAGGGGGCTGCTGTAGCGTGGCTAGGCACCTGCCCCTGTGGAAGGATATGTACGGGCCTTGGAGAGGGAGCCTCACTTTCTCCTGTCCAAATGACTTCATTACATGGAAAGTGGTGGTGGTTCATTCATTGCATTAAGGCATTGCCGTTTCAGTAAGCCTCTACTGAAACGTGAGCGAGCCTCAGCATGCCAAGGCTGAAATCACAGAAGCATGGGCCTTTGAGTTGGAAGGGATCTTGGAGAGGTGATAGCTGGGGAAATTTAACCACAGGGAGACTGAATTAATCAGACCAAAGTCACCAAGCCAGTTAGTGGCAAAACTTGGATTAGAACACAGATCTCTGGCTTCTAATAGCAGCTATTCCATACCACGTGATTGGAGGCCAGTTTACATCCAAAAAAATTTTTTAAGTGACATTTGAGTGAAAGGGAATGAGATCCAGGGTGAGTGCATTTTGATACAAAAAGAGCTAAGAGAGAACAATAGTAATTAAGTGGACTTTCTTATGCAGATCTTGACCATTTTTGTGAAGGCAAGTTGTTCTACAGAAAATCGTCCTTTATCCACCCCATCTGAACAAGGGCCTCAAGTTGCTCACCTCCCCACTGCTGTGCATACAGGGGAGGGCACAGGACCAGGCCTGGCCCATCACAGTTCTCCCAGTCTGTTTTGTAGATACCAGTACAAGCAAGGGGTAAGTTCCAGATTCAGCCAGAGTCCCTCCATGAAGTGGAAGGCATGAAATCTCCCTTCCTCTCTAAAGACTATCTCACAGGGAACTGCAAGAAGCCATCTTTCTCACGGCATTTGAAAGAGACTAAATACGAAGCCACCACAGGAAAAAGCAGAGCCCAAAACAAGAGTGAGCAAGAAGGAGAGGAAGGGAGGAAGAGGAGGAGAGGAGGAAGGAGAAACAGACTGAGAGAGAGGTCAAGACATTGAGACCAAAAATATGAGAGCAAGCAAGCATCTGGAAGAAATAATCTGAGGAACTGGATCCAGCTATGCCTGAAGCCAGATACACTCCACAACTTCTCAGTTTGTGGGAGCCAGTAAGTATCTTTTATTTTTTCTGTTTGAACTAGTTCAAGTTGAGGTTCTCCTGCTTATCTGTGAAGATCATGGTTATAATATAAGTTTTGAATGTAAATTATCCCACTTGATTTTCTCAACCACTCTGTGAGATACATATTATTATGGTCACCATTTTATGGATGTGAAAATTGAGGCTTAGGGATGTTAAGCAATCGGCCTAAGGTAATAGACTTCTATGAAAGCAGCCCATAGTACTCTTTATATGATTCTTTTTATCTGCTAAACCCTTGCTCTTCAAGGGTTGAGGCTGAAAGTCCTGGACAGGAGCTCCATTCTTTTGTGGCATAGTGAGGGGCTAGCTGTCCTCTTTGCTGATTGTTCTTACCTGGTGTGTTCACACTTCATTAGCTCATAGATAATGCTAAGTAGGTACAATAACTACACTTGGCCACATGAAGCGATTATTTGAATTGCTATCTGGGCAAGTACCTCACTCAGCAGTCAGAGGCAGGCTGGTCTCCAGCTCCATGTGCACGGACGCCATGCCAGGCGGCCTTCTCTGGCACCACGGCAAGCCTCACGACCCTGAACCATTCTCCTCTGAGGTCAGCGTGTGGTGCAGTCGGAAGCCCGTGGTCAGCATGTGGCAACTCAAATAATATGCTCCACTAGTGCGAGAAAGCCACAACACCGCACGGAGGAAACGTTCACCAGAACTTTCTACCTCACGTCTGCTGGGCAAGACAGCTGCCAGAGCTGGGATCTGAACATCACCTCTGAGTTCACCAATGCGTGCTCCCTGGAGGATCGTGTTAAAAGACAGGTGGGCTGTGACAAAGGGGGCCGCCTATAAACACAAGCTTAAAAGGCCTGCCTCTCCCCGTCTGGTTTGTTTCCCCCAGCACCGGGGCTGGACAAGGACACACAGACACTTCCTCTTCTCCTCGGCCTTCTCTCCATCCCCTCGGAGAGCACGCCAAGTCC
The DNA here is from genome assembly GCA_032199065.1 of Smutsia gigantea. Lineage (NCBI taxonomy): Eukaryota > Metazoa > Chordata > Mammalia > Pholidota > Manidae > Smutsia > Smutsia gigantea. The sequence continues at coordinate 44,336 of JAVSCE010012824.1, forward strand.
TGCGCCTCCCTGATGAGGACACCCAGCCGCGTGGGGTGTGAGTGGATTGCTTTTTGGATCAGTTCCTTGGCTAACTTGGTGCGTGCCCGCCTCAGTTTGCCTTCCATGTTTCTGGAGAAAGACAGTTCCTGTGAGCCATATGGTCCAGCACAACAGGAAGGGAAGTCTGGGAGTTACCGTTCCTCTGACTTGTGAGCACATTTTGCCTCTGATGTCTTTTTCCTGAATGCGTTTCAGCTTTACTCTTCTGATTCTTTCTCTCCCATCTGGTTTCTATCTGATCCGAGCAGCTGGTTTTCCCATTTAAAATAACACACTTACCTCTTTCTTCTTTACATGCCATGTTTTCAGTTCTGAAATGCTTTTTCATATGGACTGAAACAGATTTGGGTTTTTTTCTTCTTCAAGAAAAGAAGTACCTGTGTTTTGATCTGGGTGCGTGCGAATTCGCTAGGCAGAGCCACGGGAACTCACAGAACAATCGCAGTGCCTGTCTTTGCTCTCCTGGCTGGGATGGCATTCCACAGTCTGTGCTCTGTGTACGGAGAGACTTTAAGCCATGACTAATAATAGCAAAGCGCAGTATATATAACATGGTCAGCCGTGTATCATAAATATTTATAAAGACCATAGGAACCTCTCTCCTAATGCAAAGAGAAGTGCCCAGTAAGAGCTGAACAGTATGTGCTGGGTATTTTTGGAAAATGAAGAATAGATGACTTTTTTTCCAAATGACAAAATGTAACACACACACACACACACACACACACACACACACACACACACACACACCCCACCATCATCACTTCTGAATTGTAAAGTAGCTGGGAAAGCAAAGCTCCGGAATTTTCTCTGCTGACTGAGAGTGAGGCAGGACACACTGCCATCAGTGATGGAAGAATTTGTTCCCATTTTAAGTAATGTTTATACGATCCAGCCACACCATAGGAGCAAAGAACACAGGGAAAATGTGAAAAGCAGTGAGGTTCCATATTCAGGACAGTACTGCTTAAATGAGAGGCGAGGGGAAGGCACTGGGACCAGGAGAATCAAATCCTGATCCACTATTTGTCAGCTGTGTGATTCGGGTATCCCTAGATTTCCCAGCTGTCTCAGGGTCTTTGCATATGCTGTTCCCTCTATGTGCAAAACTCTTCTCCTGGTTTGCATGGCAGTTCCTTCAGGTCTCTGCTCAACGTCACCTCCTCAGAGAGGCCTTCCCTACCACCCCATGCATGCAGGCCTGGCCATTTCCTGCCTTGTTTCCTTCACTGCGTGGAACACCAGCTCTTGTTTTTGTTTTCTGGTTTCGTATGTGTCTCACCCTCTGTAAGTCCTCCCTTCCCGATTAAAAAAAAAAAAGTCTATTTTTTGGCAGCTTTAGGCTTATAAAAAATTGAGTAGAAAGTACAGAGAGTTCCCATAGACTCCATCAAACCCCCTCCCTAAATTCCCTCTTATTAACATTTTTCAGTAGTGTGGTACAGTTGTCACAACACATGATGAACACTATTAACCAAAGTCCACCGTTTATTAGGATTTACTCATAGTGTTGTATATTCTATGGGTCTTGTCAAATGTTTGACAGGTACCTACCATTTCAGTATCATACAGCATAGTCTCACTGCCCTGAAAATTGCCTGTGCTCCACCTATTCATCCCTTTCTCCTTTGAACACCTGGCAACGGTTGCTTTTTGTTTTTTTTTACTGTCTCCATCAGTATACCTTGCGCCCAGTACCATGTAGTCGGGATCATACAGCACGCAGCCTTTCAGACTGGCTGCTACCATGCAGCAATTCTTTTCCTGCCTCATTTTTTAACCACTGTTTTCCGAAGTCCCTGGGGTAGGAAGTTCCCAGTGAATATTTATGGAATGAACAAATGAATGAGCCTACGGTTGTCCTAATTTGTAAAATGGGTCTATTTCATAGCGCTGGGTGGGGATTCATGCAAGTAACCCATAGGAAGAGTTTAGTTAGTGTATGGCTGCTGGAAAGCCCTCAAAGGCGGTGGTTGCTATTTTTCATATTCTGGGGGCATAATCCAAGTCCTGGTGATGCCATTGTGCCAGTGGAGAGTGTTTAGGTGTTGACAGTTGGTAAAACAGTTCTTTCAAAGCTCTGGCAGGTAAACTGCAATTTCCCCATCAGACTCTACCTCAGGACAGCCACCCCCCTGTAAAATTACAGGACCCTTAGGAAGTCTTGGTAAACTGCTGATTTAGGATGTCACTGGTCATTGTTTCCAGTACAAAATGTTTCCACAGTTTGCAATTACTCTGAGAGATGCTCCTTTCAAAATGATTCTGCGGCTCTGTGTTTGAACTTTTCCTATTTCTTTCCTCCTACGCGCTGTTTAGTACCACCAGCTTTTCTTGAAGAAAATCCTCACACGGTGTTTCCAGTTCCACTTCCTTTTGCCATGGAGTGGAAACTCTGATGGCTTTCCCAGTGGGAACTTGATGAGACTGGCCTGGTTGTAAAAGTGTGGCCTGCACGTGCGAAGTCTGTACATTCTTAAACTCTTCAGCCTTCTGAAAATGCCAGGTTACTGAAACAACTTCTGCAATGGGAAATGTGAACAGCGTTCCACAGGAGCACCTATGCCTGCATTATTTTGAATGCTTTTGGGAAATGGAACATTTCTGTGGCTTGCTTATTTAGGCCAAGATGAAGTTGTGTCTTCAATTCCTATGTTTTATCTCTCTATCTAATGCTTGGAAATGGCCCGGTGACTTTCACATGATGCTTTGGAATTTTCTGGAGTGGTAAAATCATTGCTTTATGTAAATTTAGGGCAACTTTTTATAGGTTTTAAATGGCTTGTGCCTGAATTGGTTACAAATGTAGAAAGCCTTTGTCATTTTAACTGGGGGGAAAAAAAATCCATCTTTTTGCTACATCCAAATTAGCAGGGTGAGTCTTATCATTTTGATAGGCTATTAGTTCTAATAATTAGTTTTGCATCTTTAGACGTAAGTGGGATCTCTTTTTGGGACTTGGACTGCTTAAAGGTCAGAAGGTGAGAGAACTTGTCTGTGGGTTAGAGCAGAGGTCGCCAAACTATACTGCTTATAGGGATCATCTTGGCACTCGGTGCTCATTAAAAATGCAGATGCTACCCTCTACCCAGATTCTGACTTAATTGCCTGGGGTATAGATGAGTTTCAAAAGTCTTTGTGCATAGGGTTCCCAGAAATTTACTGGCTTAATGCCTTTTAAACTGACATTTACAGAGCACTGCTCCAAGAGCTTTGCATGTATTCACTTATTTAATCCTCACAACCAGCTTAGGATGTGGGTATCCTTGTTATCCTCATTGCATAAGGGAAGAAATGGATGCAAAGGAGTCATGCAGCTCGCCCTAGGTCACACAGGCCCAACTGGCTGAACCAGAGTTGGGTTCATACTCAGACAGTATGGTGCCAGAATCCAAGCTTTCTCATGGGTCTTCACTACCTCCTTCCTTTGAATCTGGGTGATAATTTTGTTTTTATTTTCATTTTTTGCCTGAATGAAAATTTGCATCTATTGTGCAACTAGTTCAGTCATATTAAATAGAGCAATTAATTGATTCCATCAAGATAGCATATAGACACAGGACCACTTAAAAAGAAATGGGTGTGGCCATTAGAATGGCTAGTAATAAGCACTGGTGAGGATGTAGAGAAACTGGAATCCTGGTGTATTGCTGTTGGGAATGTAAAATAGTATAGCCACTGTGGAAAACACTTTAGGCAGTTCCTCAAAAAATTAAGCATAGAATTTGCCATATGATCCAGCAATTCCACTCCTAGGTATATGCCCAAAAGAACTGAATGCTGGGACTTGAACACCTTGTACACCAGCATTGAAAAGCTGCATTATTCACAGTAGCAAAATGCTGGAAACAAATGCCCACCAATGGCTGAAGAGATAAACTAAATGTGGTATATCCATTTGATAGAATATTATTCAGCTACAAAAAGGAAAAGGCAAATCTGACCCTTGAAAACATATGCTTAGTGAAATAAGCCAGACACAGAAAGACAAACATTGTATGGCTCCACTTATATGAGGCACCAAGAATAGGCAAATTCATAGACACAGAAAATAGAAGGGAGATCACCAGCAGCTTGGCAGGAAGAGGGAGAGGAAAATGGGAAATCATTGTTTCATGGCACAGAGTTTCTCTATGGTATGATGAGAAAGTTCTGGAAATTTGGAGAGTTGTGATAACAACACATATTGTGAATATATTTAACACCACTGAATTGTATACTTAAAATGGCTAAAATGATAAACTTTATGTTATGTGTACTTCACCTCAAGAAAAAAGGAAAAAAAGAAATGGAAGAGGGAGACCACCACCCAAATGAAGAGAGGCAGTGAGGCAAAGAGACTTGGAATTTGATTCAGGTTCTTATCTCAGCTCTTGGCATTTCATCCAGATGAGTGTCTTTCTTGTTACCATTTCAGTGTATGCACAGATGTAGCTGGGATAACTTCAGAGAGACATCACTGAAACCAACAAACATTTGTCTTTCTGTACTGAATAAAAGTGTTATTGTTAAAAAAAGACTAAAACCATTTTAAAACATTACATTTCTAACAAGTCCTAAGCAATACAATGCATTCAGATGAAGAAAGTCCCTCTGATTGTTGTAAGGGGTTTCCCACCGTGTTACTATGACTACAGGGGTTTTGTAATGAGCCATTCATAAATACAGGCACCCCAAATTTGGCTCATTCCTGGTGTGTGTTATTGGAAACAGAATATGAAACGTTGACCTCCAAAATGATGAACCCTTGCCATCTCAGCTGACACAGCCGCTTGTAGATTGCATCCAGCTAATAAGGGCTGTGGTTTGAGCAAAGAGAAACATTTCGTAAAGCAGTTTGTGGTTCCAGCCTGCTGAGGATGAGTAGAATTCATAAAAGCCCAGTTCAACATGTGTAACCAGATACGGAGACCAAAGAATTAATATGGACCAGCCAACAAAATGTTACTGTGCACGGGGACGGAATTCTTCCAGAGCCAAGAGGTTCAGAAGACAGATTTCATGACTTGGGAATGAAGGAGCGGCCTCGGGTTGATAAAGGCGATGGTAGCACTTGGGGAAGACGTAAATTATATCCTGGTAGGGTTAACTGCGAGGGATAATAGAGCTTACAGGTAATTCTAGTAAGTACTTTCTTCCACGTGGTAGATAAATAACCTCACAGAGCCTCTGTCCTCTGATGCAGGGCACTTGCAGGGTCTTTTCAGCAATTCAGTTGAAGGAGCAACGTGCTAATCTTTGAGTCAGATTATGGCTTCTTAGTGCCAGTGTCAACATCTAGGCAGCTAGGGCCTGCCAGTCAGTAATGCTGATGAGAACCGCTAATCAGATAATTTAGGAAACCCTTTCCTCCTAAAAAACAAACAAACAAAAAAAACCCCAAACCAAAAAAACCAGTACCATATAGGTGCAAATTATTCAGTTGACTAAATAGACGGCCCCAAAGCTGTTATTTCCTTTCGCTCCACAGTTGTGCCTCTGGTCTCTCTGTTCAGGGTATAGGGAAAGTGGAATACTATTCATTTCTCAAGTCCTTCAAATGAATCATATTTCTCTAATCACGGCCGTCATTCAAACCACCCTCCACTTTTTTCCAAGCCACAAGGCTAATTGCAGTAGCCTCCTAGCTGGTCTCCCCAAGTCCACGTTTGCTCCCCTTAATTCAGTTTCCACTTAAACGGAGTGATCTCTTTAAAATGGAGATCTCATCACTTCACTTCCCTGCCTAAAATGATCAAATAGCATCCCATTCACTGTTTTTATAAAGCTTTCAAACATTTACTAGGGCCTGCTGGATGGACTCTCTCCCTGGCAATCCGGTGCCTGGTACCGGGTCATGCCCTTGAAGCCCTGCCCCTCACCACCCACCTTCTCATCCCCAATCCTGCTAGCGACAGTCACACTTCTTGCAGTTCTCTGGACTCACCTGCCAGTTCCTGAACTCAGAGCTTTGGCCAATGCTAGCCCCTCTTCCTGGAACTGTCAACGGAAATACCCTTGTCATTGGTTTTGAATCAGCTACCTCTCACTTCACAGCCCGACTGGTATGCCACGTTGTCAGAGATGCCTCTCTGGGGCAGCTCATCAAAATGATATCCTCTGGGGCTCTCCCTCTTTCTCTCAGGTCTGTTTCCTCTGTAGCACTTCCTATAGTGGTTAACGATATGTTTATCTGAGTGATTATATGCTTAATGTCAGCACTGACTATAAGCATAAAAGGGGAAATGTGTACCTTATTTATTAATGCTTTGGAATCTAGCAGATAGGTAACCTGGTACATGGCAGTTTCTCAATAAATACTTGTTGAATGAGAAATACTCCATCGCAGCCTTCTCACTGCAGTGAGATGTCTTATAAACAAACCACAGGCATTTTTTAGGATTCCGAGTTAGTTTTACTGGTGTCCAGAGTTAAATTCTAAAATCAGGACAATGGGGAAAATTTGATTAATCACTTAACCTTCATTTATGTTTAATGTGACTTTCCCAAACAGATCTGGAGCTATGTCAGTCTTGTAAACAGATTTATAAAATTTGCATGATCCAAATGCGCACATAATTTCCCCGCTTTTCTGCTTTTATTATTCTTTCACTCATCAGGAGCAAGAATCAGTCCAGGATTTGGCAACAAGAGGTGTGGAAATGAACTGAGGACATGAACAACGATTGACATGGACTCCCTCAGAGCTCCCATTAGACCCACAGTCTCAGGGAAGCCAACACAAGAAATATAGCGAGGAAAGGCAGAGGATACAAAATGTCTTTGCCAACCGCTACTTAAGCTTTTAGATCCTCCTCAAGCAGGGCAGCCACGACTGTTTTAAAAAATACCCCCTCTATTCTTAAAGCTCTCCAAGAGAAAGGAACGCTACAGTCTCCACAGGGCTGAGGTGAAGACGAAATCAGATAATCCACAGAAAGGATTTAGCAAAAACGGTTGTCACATAGCAAGTGCTCCATCACACTGTCCGTGAGGGTGGTTACTGGGCAGCAATGCTGGGCGGGCCTCTTCAGCCTTGGAACCTGCACTGGTCACCTTAGAGTGTTTGTGGTCAGAAAGTGTTTGATAAGTCAAACCTAGATTCCCCTACCTGTCATTCAACTGTCTTTGTATCCTTTACTATTTCCTCTGCTTGTCTTAAAATAGGCAATTAGAAAGCAGTAAGTAATCATGTCATGATCAGGCCATGCCTAAGGGAGTTGGGGTGAACTGTGGGAGCCCAGCAATCCGCCACATAGGCCTAGATTTTTCTCCTTTCTATCCTCGTCCTTGTTGTTTGGGTAATTGCATCAATTCTACACTTCGTTCTGCATGCTTCCCCAGAGTCTCAGCTGTGCAAAAAGGGATATCCTTTAGTGATTTCCTTTGAATGGCTTTCCATGTAGGGAAGAAGGGGGCCCCTCTTGTGCAAATACAAAGGAACCATCCATCCACCAAGACCTTTCTTCTCTGTGAAGTGTCTCTTGAATTTCAAAGGAGGACTTGGAATTTCTCCCGTCCCAATCTCAAACTGCAGAACTGCCTCAGAAAAGCAGCTTATTTTCTTTGTCCTTTAAGACCAGAAAACACAACAGGCAATGAAATAACTGTTCTTGTTTTTCCTGGTTTCAGAAAGGGACCAGATTCCAACCTGCTAATGCTTGCCATTCACAGTAACCAAGCAGTTTATGATCATCAGTTCAAGAATACATTTTCCTTCCAAACAAGGATAAGGCTACTACCAGCAACAGCTGTATTTTGCTAGTCAATCCTCACGTCAAAGATTTACAGTTTTAAATTCTGTCACTGGGTTTGCCAAGGGCTCCTCTTCCTGGAGCTGCCCAGTTGTTTCTGGGGCCTTGAAGTGGTTTCCTAGCTATTTAAACTCCCCCTGCATGACAATGCGACCTTAGAGTCGGACTGAAGAATGGAATCCCCTGTTTATATCCGCAAGACTTTTCTCGCTCTCCTTCTTTTAAACATATGCAGAGTCATCGCAGAAACTGGAACCAGATTAAAAGAAGTGCTGGCTTTTAAGGCCACTTTGAAAAACGGTAAAGCTGGGAGCCTGCTTCGCGCTCTCGCCCTCACCCTCTTTCCGTGTTATGTGATTCATGTGCCCTAATCCATCACCGATTCATCATGCTCGTCAGTCAGAACCTTCAAAGCAAACCCCACTGCTGCTTTTGCCATTTATCAGTGGGAAATAAAAGAGAAAGGGGGGAAAGTAAGGAAAACCCATCACTTCGTTCCAGGGCCTGGGATAATGGGTGTGAAAACGGGGGTGGAGGGTAAGCTTATCTAATGAAACCCAGAGCCTTCCTAGGATGTGAGTTCTTGAACAAAGGATTATAGCCGAGACCAAGAGCAGCAGCCAGTCTGCAGGAAAGCTTCAGGCATAAAGCCTAACAGAAACAAAAGGGTTAGTGGGAAACTAGAGGAATGTGCACAAAATGATATTCACTCGAGAGAGGTTTAATACCTACAGATATTTGTGGAAGTTTGTGCTCTCTGACCAGTCTCTCAGCTGTGCAATCTAACATAGGTGTTGGGGGGGGTGGGTGGGATGCAAATATCTGAGCTTTTTGTCCCCTTCCTTGCAGACTGGGAAATGACTGATCCAGTCATCCACAGGGCTCCTGTGCATAAGATGCCTTGCAAGTCACCTACCATGATGGCTGATGAATGTCTCTGTCTTGAATGTGATGCACCGAGGTTTTAAATTCTCAGACTGAAAATGCAAGGGCCAAGACTCAGTGATTTCAGTTCTTAGAGTTCTGCCTATATTTATAATCCATGTGAAATGCTCTGTGGACAGGTTAATCTCTCCGTGATAGCAGAAGGTAGCAACTGCCTGAATTTTCATCAGTAAAGGCATAACATATAGTTATTGAGGAGAATGAGGAGGGTAGTGAGCAGTGGAAATATTATGGAATGTATTCCACACTGTGGGAATACTCAGCAATACAAAGGAACAAATTCCTCATACTTGCAATGCCACGGATGGGTCTCACAAAGGAGTGCATACTGTATGATCCCATTTATAGGAAATTCTAGAACACGAAAAGCTATTTTATGGGGAAAAAAGAACATGAGTTGTATCTGAGGATATAAGAGTAGGAATTGACTGGTAAAAGGCACGAGGGAAGTTTCTGGGATAATATTAACATTCCTGATAGGTGTTTGAGTTATGCAAATATATTCATTTGTCAGTACTCCCTGATGTATACTGAGAGTTACACCTTTGTTAAAACTCAGAACATTTACTTAAGATTTGTGCATTTTATTATATGTATATTTTATATAACAGAAAAAAAAACTAAACTAATACTGAATTCTAGCAAATGATACACTTGCTCAAGGTAGGTGAAAGTGTACTGGTGTTTCCAATTTACTTTCAAAAGTCAGAAAATAATCTGGTTTGACAGATGGCTTGAAGGAGGGCAGATGGATAGATGGCTGATAAAGCGAGCCCAATAAAACATGAATGGTAAAACCTAGCTGGTGAGTGTTCATAGGCATTCACAGTAAAATTACATAAACTTGGCTTTACTTTGAAATGTTCATAGGGTGTTGGAGAAAAAATGAGGAAGCTTTTTTACATCATATGGACTTATCTCCAGTTTTATCTTTCAGCTACATGAAAGAAGTACCACTACTCACAGTATGATATCAATTGTAGAAAAAAAGAAGGAATGCATATGCGTCTTTAGTACTATGTGCCTGTATAGGGAGACTCTAGAAATGGATTACCATAGAGATAATATCCTAGACACAGTTCTCTCAGAGGAAGGGAGGTAGGGATGAAAGCACATATTTCAAACCATAAGGTAAATCATTTTATACTTTCGGAATTTGTATAGGTGAATGGATCACCTATTCCAAGGGAAAAAAAAAAACAAGAACAAGAATTTATGTCTGAACCATCTCAAATATCCACAACTGATTCCCTTTGCATGGCTGACACTTGGAATTTATTTTCTTAACAATTTGTTTACCCAGTATTCACTAATCTCTGTATGTCAGGCATGCCAGGCCCTGGGGACAGAGTAAGCAACAAAAGCCAGAGGTGGTCTTTGTCCTCATGGAGCTTCTGGACTAGAAGGTACATGTCCTATGGTGACCTAATCCAGTCTGGGTGGGGTGGGATGGACTGTGGAGGGCATTCTGGGCAAGAAGCACAGTTTGTACAGAGGTTCTGCAGTCGGAGGGAGCATGTCATTCAAGCTCCTGAAAGGCCAGAATAGAGAATCATAAACAGAGAGGGCTGAGGTAAGAGACAAGGATAGATAGACCAGCCGGGACCAGACATTCAGGATATTGATCTTTATCCCCTTACTTAACGTCAGAAATTTTTTCCTGAATATCCTTTGTAGGTCACAGGGCATGCCTTTTCTCTTGGTGTTAGCAAGTTTTTTTCAGAAGTTCTAAGAGATCATGGAGCAGAACTTGTTACACCTCCTCCCAGGAGAAATGAAGCATTTCAGTAAGTCTTCCAGGATATCAGATGCTCACATCACCTTGTCCTTTCCACCTCAGGACACACTGACTTGACTTCTAAGTGCCAGAACCTGCATTTCTTCCCTGGAGAGCTTTCTCTGGCTGCTGGAGTCCTCTTTGCTCCTGAGGGTACCCTAGAGAGCTAATGCCCACTGGGCAGCCTTCAACCAATGACTGATGAGCGCTGGTATATGCTCATGCCAGCTTATCAACATTGGGCTTTCAATGGGACCTGTGGAGAGGGCTGGCTTGTTTGAGTTCAGGTCCAGATTTCGGACTTGGTTAAGATCCCATGTCTTTAGACCTTCAAGCCTCAGTCTCATCGGAGGAGCGTGTATGGCTTGTCATATTTTCCTCTCAAGAACACAACTAGTATTTCTTTGATCTTTAATCCCACTAAATATAACCACAGAAGACACACTCACTTAAAAATTGTATTGGCTTTCATTTTCTATCAAGTTGTTCGACTACCTCATACCAGAAGTATGTGATCACTTTACCTTCTCCTGGTTCTCCTAAATGCACCGCTACCAATATTCTTGAAATTATCAAGAACCAAATGAACAGATATCTGCCAAGTAGTCTGACTGGAACAAAAATATTACTTCATTTGACTAATTATATCTGAAAGACCTTTACCTGTAAACCTTTAAGCTAATAGGCCTGGTATAGCGAATTCTCCACATCTTGCCTTTAATTCTCTACTTGTTACTTTTGAAAAAATCAGTAGTTTTTTTTTTTTTTTTTTTTTGCAGAGACCAGATGTGAAGAAATCTATGGCAAGGGGAAATTTTCTTATTTGGACTCTGCCCTTCTATTAAGGTGTCACTTCCCTTCCTTAGGAAGAAAATGAGGCCATTCTAGGGTGGGTCTCTGTGAATGACTCAACCCCAAACGCCTTTAGTTTGGGAAGTCCAAGTACCAAGATAATTTTCACGCTGGGATTACTTGTCCAGATGGTTTGAGTGCAATTTTCTTGGCATGCTTGGAAGAACAGAGGAATTTTCAGGGGAAACCAGAGAACATAGTAGGGAGGAGAACGGGAGGGGGAGTGTAAGCCATGGCTGAGAAATCAGAAAAAAGTCTTGGATTCCACAAAATGGCACTGGCCGGCTGAACGGGAAGCAGTCCTAGTTACATTTGGCAGTGGTGCCTCTCTCCTTTCTCCAAAAGCACACACTTGCCCTCTTCTCAGTGGGAATTACCTGGCTCTCCTAACAGAATGGAGGAGGAAAGGACAGAGGGAAATTTGCAGTGCTGACGCAGATAATCATGGAGTGTAGCATCGAGCATCGTCACCAGCAGCCCGGGGGCGAACCCCGAAATGCCTGCGTGGGGCACTGAGCTCAGCGGGGAGGGAGGCCTGTCAAGGGAGATGGCATCTCAAGGAATCTTGTTAGACCTGGAAACGCAGCATGGACAGACCACCCTCTGAGAGCCTCACTAGTTGATTTTTAAAAACCGGGGTAAAATGTGGTGGGCAGAACTCTGAGATGGCCCCCAGGTGTCCCCTGGTATGTATACACCCTCTCCCAGTCACTCAGTCAAGCACTATTCTAGGCACTGCTCTGAAAGCATTTTGCAGAGATAATTAAGGTCCCAATCTGGTGGACCTTATGAGAGGCTATGGATCCAGGTAGACCCGACATGGTCACGTGAGTCCTTTAAAAATAGAAAGCGGCCGAGATGAAAGTGAGAGAGACATGTTTCTGCACACCTGGAAGAAAGCAAGTGCCCGTGTTGGTGAAATGCCTACAGAGGCCACGTGGGAAAGAACTGTGGATGGCTCAGAGTGGCTGAGAGTGGTTGCTGGCTGACAGCTAGTAGAAAAACGGGGCCCTGAGTCCTACAACTGCAAAGGAAATGAATTCAGCCATCAGTCTACTCAGAAGACGACCTACAGCTCCAAACGTGAAGCGAAGTCCTACCTGACATCTTGACTTCAACCCAGTATGACCCTGACCCGACTCTAGCTACCCTGTGCCCAGATGTTCACCTACACACACCGAGAGAATACAGTTGTGTTGTTTTAAGCTGGTAAGTTTGGGGCGATTTGTTACCCAACAATGGCGCCTACATAAGACACCAGTTAGAATCATGGCCAGAAGGCAGTGTGGGATGGTGGTCAAGAGAATGCATTATTTCCTCAAACTTCTCTGACTAACATCCTGGCTCCGTCTCACTAAACTAGCTGTGGGACTGTGAACAGATCACCTAAACTCCGTAAGTTTCCATTTTCTCATGTGTAAGCAAGGTTAAAATAATATGAAAATGAAATGAAATGATATGTATCAAGTTCTAAACATGATGCATGGCACTTAAAAAGTTAGGAGTCAGCAGCAGCCCTGGTTTGCTGTAATACATAGCCCATGTTGGGCGCTACCCTTTACAGAATTAATCTTCATGGAAACTCTGTGAGGTTGAAATTATTCTACCCATTTCACAGATGGGGAAACTGAGGCCCAGAGAGGTTCAGTTATGCAGCTAGTTAGTGGTGGACTCAGGATTAAAATACAGGGATCTTTGGCTCTAAATCCACTCTGCTGTACCTCTTAGCATTTTAAACTTTATTCATGGCGAAGTAGTCAAAGCTCTCTATATTCTTCTTAGGAGGAGTACCTAAGCGACAGGTTGGGATTCTGACCTGCTAAGTCTTTCCAAATGGAGCCCAAATGATCGCTGGTGCTCTAGCCATGGTCGCTGATGGGTGCATGCTCTCTCCTGGGTTCCCTGCCCTTTGTTTGGGTACCCCCTGCTTACCCTTCAGACCTCAACCCCTATATAACTTCCACAAGAAGGCCTTCCCTGACCCCACAGACCAGACCAGATCTACCTGAAAACATTCTTGCAAAGTCCTTCCCCTTTGTAAGAGTTCCTGCATGCCATTCTTAGGTACTGGAACAGGGGTTCTCATCTGGGACCAGTTTTGGGTTCTAGGGGACATATGTTTGTGTCTGTGTCTGGACACATTTTTGGTCATCACGACTGGAGGGGATTGCTGCTACCACAGAAAGGTCAGGGATGCCACCAACCAGCTGACAGTGTGCAGGACAGCCCCCACAGTGAAAACTATCTGGCCCCCAATGTCAAGTGCACCAAGATTGAGAAACCCTACCCTATAGGTACACTGTATGTGTGTTTAAAATCAGAATGAAATCACATTGTAGATGCATTTTTTTTATCAGTTGCTTTTACAAGCTAAAAGTAATTTCTGAGTATTTATTTACTCTTATATCTAATATTATGTGTTTCCTTCTAGTGGGCTGGTGCATACAGGAGACGAAAAATAATTCCATGCATCATTTTTGTACAGCATCATTGTTTCATGACTGCATGTCATTAACATCAAATGGCTGTACCATAATTCACTCGACTAGTAATGTGCGGTTAGACATTTATATTGTCCCTTATCCCCTTTTTCTTTTCTCTCCTCCTCTCTCTCTTTTATTTGCTATCGTAAAACCATCATCATGAACATCTTGGTGGCTTAACCTTTACACATGTCCCTGGTGACTTCTTCAGAACCAATTTGGCCCTTACTGCTTTAGAATCACTTTGTGCCACTGAATTTAACTAAGATCACATGGCCAATAGCAAACCCACAACCGTTTCCAGTGAAAACTCCAAGTCTTTGCTCTCTGCCTGTAACACTGACCGGAGAGCCAAGCTTGTAAGAGAAGTGAGACAGGACAACCAATTCTCCCTAGAGACGTGGTTTTCACACTGCCTCAACCTGCCAGGGCCGGCTAGCCTTTGGCAGGGAGGAACTTTATCACCTCTCCTGCCAGAGGCTTCCAAAAATTCTCCACTTCTTTTTGAGCTTCCAGAGAAGATTCTCAACATGCATAGAGAATTAAAGAAGGAAAAGACATGCTCATGGACAAATTAAAGCAGGAAATGCCAACTGTCTGGAAGTCATCCCTCCCATGTAAGAAAGCTGAGAGCCCAGTGGAAGCCCTAGGTAAACAATCTATGGAGACAAACAAGGTGTTTTCTTTTCTGAGCTCTGGAAATTCAGGAACGATTTGCGTCAAATTTTGCAACCTTTCTAAGAGTTTGAGTATCATAACCATAATAAACTTACTCCTGGAATGGTCTCAGAACCAATTACCAGGTTCTCTGGTCTACAGCAAAGATGGTCCTGGAGCCAGCCCACACCAGGTTAAGTCTGGGGAAGCTGTGTGGGAGAGGAATGGGGTTAGAATGAAGGTATTGGAAACAGCATGGCATATTTGTAAACATACCAAAATGTTCCCACTCTCCACTTTAACAATAGCTTGATTAGTGTCAACACTTTGAACTTGAAACATTCTGCAGGTGAGCGCAGGACACACAGAGAAAGTATGTGTTCTGGTCAAACAAGGAACACATCTTGCAAATGTGGAAGGTGACTTCTGGCATCACGTTCTCAGGACATAGGGGCTGAGATGCAGGAGCAAGCCCCCCAACCCCAAAGCATTTAAAGTCATGTGCTTTTCCTGGGCATAAAGCAGAAAGAGTCCTGGGGAAGGGAAGAATGTTTGGTTCATAAAATATAAAGCAAAGCAAACAGTGCAGGTTGGAAAGGAATTGTAGTTTTTTAACATTGTGCAAAAGGAAAGATGATAAATCCATTTAGAATTGACAGGAACAGCCGTGTGAATAATCCAAAAAGCATTTCTCCAAGTCCTGAGAATGAATAATGTGATGTCTTGCCCCAACATATTTCTCTTTCTAAGTATGTTGCCTGGAATTTACAGTTAAAATGAATGAGCATTCCCGAGTGAATGGAGAAAGGCGACCTGTATGTTAGGCAGCATGTAGAAAAGCTTGCAGGGGTCAAACGTTTCTGCAGATAACTGACACAGGCATGACCGGATGTGCAATTGTCTAGGACTGTGTGCTGAGGTAAAAAGCCCTTGAATTCACTATTGTCCACTGATACTTTTGGTAGGGTCATTCCATGCCTTGCCCCCTACTGACAACTGAGGGGTCATTCTCTGATCTAGAGTACATTCACTCTCTCTCATCACTCAGTATTTTTTATGTATATTTTTTACCAATAGCTAAAATTATCTTATTTAATTTAAATTGTTTAAAAACTTAAACCACGCTGATGGACAGTAACTGTAATGGGGTTGGTGGGGGGGACCTGATGAAGGGGGTAGTTTAATAACCATAATATTGCACATGTAATTGTAGATTAATGATAGCAAAATAAATTATAAAAAAAAACTTAAACCAGAACATAAGCTGTGAAGTTCAAGAACTCCTCCATTCTGTTCACTGTAGGATTCTCTACGCCTAATACAGTATTTGGCACAGAATAGGTGCTCAGTAAACAGTTGCTGAATATATTGACACGTTTCCATCTGACGCACCTTCTAGGAAGGAAGTCAGGGCTCTCTGAAGAATCAGGGCGAGTTGAGCCCCTCCAAATGATCTTCTACCCTTCTTCACCTCTTTATTCTTTTTTTCTTTCCTTTTTAAGAACTAAGGTATAAATTACACACAGAGAATTCATCTTTCTCAGTGTAGAGTTCTGCTGGTTTTGACAAATGCCTACAGTCATATAACTAGCACAATCATGATATGAGGTGGTTTACGCCTTGCCCCCCCCCCACCCCCTGCACCCCCAACCAATTCTCCAAGCTACTTAGTAGTTAACCCCTCTCTGCCCCTGGGTCTGGCAACCACTGATCTTATTCCTGACCCTATAGTAGCAAGCCTTGTGCATCTGGCTTCTTTCACTGAGCATAATGCATTTAAGATTCATCATATATCATTAATATATTTCTTTCAATTGCTGAGTAGTATTCCATTGTATGGATGTACCAAAGTTTGCTTATCCACTCTTCACTTGAGGGACACGACCTCATCACTTCTTATATGGAAAATTTTTGCTCTCTTAGTGGCTAAGAGCAGGGGTTTTGGGGTCAGCTGAACATGGGATTCAATTTAGGCCTGACACTTCCCAGATGTCTGACCACTGGGAAGATAATGAAATACTATGGCTCACTTTTTGCAGGGAGAGTAGTGGAGATAATTTATGTAAAGCATTTAGTGCAAAGGCTGGCAAATAATAAGTGCACAATAAATGGGAACTCCAATCTCTTTTGGGGGGAGTGGAAAGACATTTCCCTTCTTCTGATCACCAATTTTTAGTCTTTCATTCATTATTTAACCTGTCTGAACCTCGGTTTCTTGAACTGAAAAATGGGGGTAATAATACTAAGTTCATAGAGTTACTCTGCAGATGAACTGGGCCAACATATGTAACTATCCTAGCGTGGTGGTGCCTGGCCCAGAGGAGGTACTCAAGAAATGGCAGTTAGAATAGAACAGGCAGAGAGCACTTGGTTAATGTCTTGTTCCATCTTCAGGGTCTGCATGAATTAGAAGGAAGCAGGGCTGTATACGTGGGAGGGAGGGGACAGGTTCAGGAGCCGGACTGTCTGGGACTGATTCACTGCTCTGCGCTTCCTAGCTGAGTGGCTCTGAACAAGTTACTTGACCTCTCTGTGTCTCAGTTTCCTAATCTGAAACATGGGGATAACACCTGAGATAATGGGTGTCAAGTGTTTAGAACAGTGCCTAGTGTGTAGAGGTCAATAAATATCCGCTATATAGGTGCTGCTGGGGGTTAGATACCCCATGTGTCTGGCTCTCCTGGACCACCTGAGCGTTAGGTGTCTGCATCACCTGAATAGCACAGCTCCAGGCACAATATAGAAGGTCAATGCATGTTTGCTGAATTGAATTAATCTGAATAACATATGCCCCTTTGGGTCTTACTGTGATCTCAGTTTTTATTATACATATTGGAATGCAGTGCAAAGCAATATTTCAAAGGATACGTTCTTCAAAACTATCAGTGATGAGATTCAGAAAAGCAGAGAATGCATATTACCCTTACAAGAGGCCTTTCTTCAGGACAGTTGTGTAGAAGTTTTCACGCTGGCACCTCTTTTGGAGAATATCATCCTTGATTCTTCTGAAAGAGCTCTTCAGCAGTTTGCTTGTGTTTTCCTCTGGAGAAGAACAAATTGAGTTTTTGTGATAGCTTGACAGCCTTTGGAAACCAGCCTTATCTGCTTTCTGACTCCAGAACTGGGCTGCTGTGTGACTCCAGATAAAATGATTGCTTTCTCTGTGCCAAAAGTGCTCCATCAACCACCTTCGTGCATTGCAGAGTTACATCGACAATTCTTGTAAAAGTTGCTTGATATCCATAAAGGTGGTGGTATGGATTGGGGGTGGAGGAAAGCATTATATAAGTTACTGCCATTTACTAGAAAGGAGCAAGGGGTTTTAGACATTATTCGGTAAGAAGATAGGCTTGTGTAGACTAGACTATTCGTGCATATCAAGTTACTGAGATCTCACTGAGGCCTGCTTCTTTATTCACTCATTTGGTTTACACTTGTGAAACACCTGTCGTGTTGCCTAGTTATCAGTAAGACAGCCTGCCCCCTGGGCGGACACACACTCCTCGGGGGTATAAGGCTGGTTTCACATCACATCCTGCTGGCCGCTGTGAATGCTCAGGGGATGCTTAGGAGCAGAACTCACCCAACTGGAGAGACTCTCCGAACTTCGGTGGAAACTGCCAGAAAAGAAAGCTCACTGTTTCTTTCCGGACTGGATGTTGGAAGCAGCCTCTGGTGTCCACCCTGCCACCCCGAGCAGGCTAGCTGGCAATGGAGCCAGTACAGAGGAAGCTCCCCGAGGAACAGACGGAGGGAACTGAGTGCCTAGAGACAGAGTCGGAGTCCGGACTCCAGGTCTACCCAGAAGCCATGCTTTTGTCATCAATGTGTCTTTCTGTCGATGACCTTTCCAATTTTGTAAGCCATTCAGTCCCCACTCTCCAACTTTTTTTTTTTTTTTTTTTTTGGCTTGGCCTATGCCAGTTTGGATTGGATTTTCCAAGGGTTGTCATAGAAAGAGTCCTATTCAATATTATAACCATTTACTGGTTATGAGATCTTGGGGCTACTTAACCACTCTGAACTTCAACTTGTCCAGCTGTAAAATGGGGATAATTATTTATAATGTGTGATTTTGCTGTAAGAATTAGAAATGACACTAGTACATAGGAGTGCATGAACAAGCAGATCTGTCTCAAATGGCACCTCACTAAGCCTGCATCATTTCCATAGCGCTTATGCTCTATCCATGGCAAAGTGATTCATGCCACTGTTGCAACTCTTGGGCTCCCTGAATCTACATCTTTTTCTCTGTAACTTTGTAGACTCCTACCATTCTGAGTCTGGGCTCCAGCCTGTCTTTCTTTGATCAATGGGATATTATTGCACTCCTCATGTAATCAGAGAATCAAAAACGTTATGTGTATATCTGTTTTTTCTCTTGTAGAACTGGGCTGTTCACCTTTGCAAGTCTGCCTAGCCATGACCAACCTGGGCTAGCCAGTTAGAGAGATGTGAGAGACACATGGAGTGAATGGCCTAGTTTGCTCCAGCTGACCCTGCATGAACAAACTAGCCAGCTGCCCGCCACATCTGTGAACAAGAACAGTGGAGACTAAAAGAATCAACCACCCAGGTTGCCGATAGCAGAATGAGGAGCCAGAGACATGGTTACAGTCCTAAGCCACTAAGAGTTGGGGTGGTCTGTTACACAGCAAAAGCTACCTGATACACAAACACACCATTCATTTACTTAATTGCTATATGCACTCTCTCTCTTCCCCAAATGGACAGTGAGTCCCAAGAGGGTAGGGATTTTTATCTGTTTTGTTCAGAGCCATGCCCTGTGTCTAGAACACAGCCTGGCAGACATTGCCCCTCCGAAGAGGCACTTGAGTGGATGTTTAACAAATGGTAGCTATTAGAATGATAATATTAAATCTTTTTACTCCAGAGGAAACATTTTTTCTCAGGGATTTCTGTTATTTTTCCTGCTGATACTGTCCAGCAAAGGGGACCAAGTAAAGTGCTTCTCTTTTGAGTGTGTGATGGGGGATGAGAGTTGGCAATCATGTCAAGTAACAGCTTCATCTTTTTTTTTTGCAAAGTGACTTGGCCTTGTGGGTATGACGGAGACATGGCCTCAGGCTCTTCTTCTGTTAGCTCTGCATATGCCACCCTAGCAGCCCCTGCGGTTGCAGCTGAGCTGATATTTATGTATGCAGGCAGGGCAAAGAGACTTGCTCCCGAGGGTCCAGAAGGCAGACTTACAGCAGAGATAATTTTCTTTCAAAACAACCATCACATTTGAAGTAACTGGTTAGTTATTGATTGTCTGCTTTATCGATCTCTTCTCTACCAGCCTGTCAGTTCCATGAAGGAAGGGACCCCTTATACTTTATTCACCACAATACCTGCACCACCCACCACAGAGCAGGCATTCAGATCTACCTGGGAATGAATCACGACTTTGTCCATTTTAAGAGTGTAAGTGTCTTAAACAGCAGGACTGTGTCTTTCCACAAACCTGCAGGGAGCCCGGCACACTATGGTGGCACTTCATAAAGGCACAATTACTGTCACTTTTGGGCAAATAATAACAAGTAAAATTTTATTGAGCCATCACTGTGTACCAGGCATGGATCTACACATGTGACACATGAGTCTACTGCGGAGGGAGGTGCTATGACGCGTCCCCTTATACAGATGAGGAATTAGAAACACAGTAAGCCTCTCCTGGAAAACCGTGACACCCCTTGGACAAGCCACACTCCCTCTGCGTCTCTGCCCCCCATCTATAAATTTAAGGAGGTCAGGTAAGAGTGACCCTTCCTCCTTTGTGTTCTAAGGAGAACTATCAATGTGAGATGTTCTGGGGGAAAAATAAAGCCTTTTGTGGTGAGCGGACTTGCATGCCATACCACATCCTCCTGGCTCACCGTATTTCACTGTAGCTGTGTGGAAACTTGCGTGCACATTGCCAGAGTTTCATGTCAAGTGTTCTCTCAGTGTTTCTTTGCCTTACTGCCTGCAAGCTTTCCTCAGAGCTGTGCAGGGCTGCTCTGCCAGCAAGTGGGCGCAGTCCGGGATGCAGGGGCACAAATTCCCCAGGGGCAACCTTCACCCTAGGGAAGCTTCGATCTTTAGCAGGACAATTTTGTGGCACATTTTTTTATGGTTCCTCTGAGGTTTTCCAGCCATATTGAGTTCCAATTACTCATATTTGGAACTGGCTCATTAGCACACTTTCACAGGCTTTTGTTCTTCCTCTGTCTCATTCTCCCACTCTTTCATTTTTGATCACTGAATCAACTCCCAAGTAAGCTGTACTTGAATCTGAGCCTTTGTCTCTGCTTTTGGGGGAATTTCAAACCAAGACATCTGGTCAAATCACTAGAGAAAACACTGCACGCCATGCTCCTCTTTCAGACATTCAAAATGCCAACGAACATATTCAGAGCTGAGAAGTCCTGCTGTGAGGTAAAGAGATCCATCCAGCTCTCGTTCACTCAGGGTTTCCCAAGCTCGCAGCCCACAGGAATGTTCACCCTTAGGATCTTCCAAGGTTCCCCAGAAGAAGTGTTCCATGAAGGAGGCTTTGAGCAATGCTGGGCTGTACAATCCATCTTCTTCCTCAAATTGACAGGTGGACACAATCACCGCATGCCATTTCCTGGCATGGAGCCAACAGCGAAACAGAACTCCCCGGACAGGAGATGTCTCTCAGTGCCAGGGAACAGAGCCTTCAGACAGGCCTGTCTGGAAACTGTCTCTTCCCCTTTTCCTTATAAACGGGGTGGTCAGCCTGCTGGTGGGGCCAGGCGTGCTGGGCTGATTGGGCTGGGGGTGCCGCTGTGGGTATCCTGAGACCAGGCCGATGAAGCAGGAGCCCAGATGAGGTGAACAGGAAAAGGATGCCAACCAGGCAGCTGCCTCCCCACGCTCTTCGGCTAACAAGCAGCCATGGGAGAATTTAATTGGCATGAGTCCAGAGGGGAAAATTACTTCCTACGGTGGTACAGAGAAGGGCCCTCGGGACACCCAGCAATTGCAGGGCCAGGGGATGTGCGTGGAAACCTGAGAACTGGGCTTGGCGGTGGCCTCCCAGTGGAGACGGTGGGTGGGAGTGGAGAGTGACCAGCCGCTGACAAGCCTCCTTCCCCCCTTGAAAGCTTGCATTTAAGTTACAACATTTGGGTTCTTAGATTTGGGGGATCAGGTTTACATGGGTTTGAGAGGAATGCTTGAAAATGTTATTACTCTCTTGCTTAAAAAAATGAAACCAAGGAAAATAATAACAATAATGGTAATACCGGTTTCTGAATTCTTTGTGGAAGGATGAACACATACGGCCTTTCATCAAATCCTTTATAGTCAATGGTGGGTCTCCATCAGGGTTCTTCAACCGTGGTGCTACTGGTACTTGGGGCTGGGCAGTCTCTACGGTGAAGGCTGTCCCATGCCGTGGGTGATGTTTCACAGCGTCTTTGGCCTCTACGCACTGCATGCCAGGAGCATCTTTCTATTCCCAAATTGTGACACCCATAAATACTTTCAGACATTGCCAAATGTTCCTCTAGGGGCAAAGCCAGTCACAGATGGGAATTACTAGCCTATGTGCAGTAGAATAAAATGCTTAAAGCACATGTTTCCAGCCAGGCTGTCTTTGCCCAAATTCTGGCTCTGCCACTTATTAGCTTCATGATTTTAGGCAACATATTTACCCTCCTTGTGCCTCAGTTTCTCCTTCTTTACAATGGGGACAATAAGAGACCCTGCCTGATGGGGTTATTGTGAAGATTGAATAAGTCAATACATGTCTGTATATAAGTATTTACAAACTAACACAGTCTGCTACATAGAAATCTCTCAATAAATGCAAGCTGTTATCATCACCATTCTTTCTTTTTTTTTTTTGCTTTTCCACCTAGACTGCAAACCCTTTAAGGGCAGAGACCAAGCCTTTGTATTTTTTAATTCATGATGTCCAGCACAGGTATACCATAAAGATTGAGTTCAGGGAGAAAGGGAAGGTAGGAAGCAAAGAAAGGAGGAGCTTAGCAATGGAACTTCCGGGGTGAAGACCTGAGGGGAAAATGAAGACCCTTCTCCAGATAGCTGGCCTGTGCACCAGACCCTGGGGATGGAGCTCTCCTTTCAAACCAGAGCCCCTGGTGGAAGAGGGGGTAGAGGAGAGACTCCACACAGAAAACCAGGGGATGTGTAAAGGAATCTAAATGCAAAGGTTCCAAGTGGGTAAACAGATGCATGGGGACATGCCTGACACTTTTTGGGGGCTGAGGGCTGTGGGTGGGCTCTGTGCTGACTAGAAGTGATTGGTATAGTCTGCAAGGAGATGGAGAGCAGCAATGCATGGTGTCTGCATGTGCTTCAGAAGGACAGAAGTAGGCTCACCGCATATTTACTCCTCCATTCACAAAGTCCATTCCTGGACTTGGCGTAGGAGTCCTTACGTCCAGAGATGAGACAATGCAGCAGAAGGGGACAAGGCTTCCACTGGCCACCCAGAGCAGTGTCTGCCTCTAAGTTCCGGGACAAGGGAGGGCTGTGGGACAGCACTGGCCAGATGGACTTTCTGCAATGTTGGGAATGTTTTGTGTTTGTGCTGATGGTAGTCAAACGTAGTTACAGAGCACTTGACTTGGGTCTAGTGGGACTAAGGAACTGAAATTTAAATGAAATCCAATTTAGACTTAAATAGCCACATGTGGCTAGTGCCTACTATACTGGACAGCACACATCCCGAAGAAACCACATGCTTCTGGATACTGAGCCTCTCCAAGGACATACTGAGAGATGGCGGGCTCACTGTTCTCAGTGGAGAAGGGGGAAATGTAAGTCCCTATGACTCCCCACCCATAATCCACCTGCTAGACAGACTAAACACTGTCCTGTTCTGGACCTTTCCGCTTTCCTGGGCCTCTAGGAACCTGGCATGATGGAAGAGAAAGAGAGAGAGACAGAGGAAAGGGTGACAGTGACAACTACTCTGTTACTATTATTGCTATGCTCATTAACAGTGTTTATGGAGCACCCAGTATATGCCAAGTACTTTCCGTGGTCTTTCACATGGGCCATCTCTCCCTGGGTAAGTCCACTCATTATTCGTGACTTACAGATGCAGAAACTGAGTTAAGGAGAGGTTATCCACAGTCAGCCAAGCGGGGCACTCTGGAGCTGGTTGGTAAATGGGTAGAATCGTAGACTTTGGAATTAGGTAAACTCGATGTGAGACTGATTCAAGATCTTTCTGGGGAATGACTCTATGAGAGAGTGTTAACATTGGCTACTTCCACAAAGAAGACTTGGCGTTGAGGTTGGGGGTGGCACAGATTTTTTTTCTTTTTTTTATATTTATGTCTTACTGTACCATATGGAATTCTTTTTTTTTTTTTTTTACCAGTACATGCTTAGATTTCAATTAAGGAGAACTATATCAGCAACACTTATGTTGTTGTTGGGATTATGGGCCTTTCAATTTTTATTATTTTCTGTATTAAAGCAGTCAAATTATTTAAGATGGGGAAAGGTCACTTTGTGCATGAGGGCCCCAGGGGGTGAAGTGCAGGGCTCCTGACTGCTCTGGGGGTTTGCATTTTCCTCTCTCTAAGGATGGGACTGGAAGGAGAGCCCCCAGCAGCCAGTCCCATTTCTACCCATTTCTACTGGTGTTGGGTGTAGGGTGACAAACTGTACCGCTTTGTGCAGGACTGAGGGGTTTCCTGAGACGTGGCCCTGTTAGTGCTAGCTGGGAAAGTCCCAGTCAAACTGGGACACGCCGATGCCTCCGCTTGGAAGTGGGAAAAAGATGGAGGCTTCTTGGAGACTGACTCACATGGCTCCTGCCGGGGAAGAGCAGTTTGCCAGCAGGCCACCATGCAGGTGGACAGAGGGGATGGCCAGACTGAGGGTATGACTTGTCTCCTGGCATCACTTCTTTGTACTTGGAGGTTCAAGGCCAGGGTGCCCTGAGGAAGCTGCATGATGACTTCCGGGCCCTGGGCACTCCGGTCTGTATGGGCCCCTTCCTCATTAGCAAAACATTAAAAATTACATTTAAGACTGCATTTTTATAAAGATAAATCTAATCCAGGCTCGATTCATTATTATCCATCCATTATTATTCCATTCCTTTTCTTCCACTGGTTTTAAAAGAAGTTAAAATCAAAACACTTTTTAGGAAGCCTTAAAAAGTCTCATGGGCCCTAGACATGGTGTCTACTGGGTCTAATGGGCAAATCGGCCCTGGTCCCAGGGCTTGAAGGAGAGGCTGGGAAAAGAGGAAGAACTTTGTCAGGGGTTCCTAACCTGGATGAACTTGGATGCAAAAACATGTGTGTTAATTTTTAACCAGCACTAACTGAAATTTAACATTTCCTTCTGCTATGGCATAGACAACAAACACACCTGCATGGCAGTGCCTGCTACTCTGTCATCAGTAGACGGTACAGGTGATTTCAGACTCTATTACAGTTTTGG
Organism: Smutsia gigantea; assembly: GCA_032199065.1. Lineage (NCBI taxonomy): Eukaryota > Metazoa > Chordata > Mammalia > Pholidota > Manidae > Smutsia > Smutsia gigantea. The sequence goes on from JAVSCE010012824.1 coordinate 69,265, forward strand.
GGCCTATATTGAAATAGCATTTTCTCTCAGCACTTCTTCAAAATGAGGGTGGATGTTAGACTGACGGCAGGAGTATGTTATGTGACGAGTTACTTAGGAGGCTCACATATTATTCTACCGTAAATTTAAACACTGTGTCTTGATTCTTTTTTTCTTTATCCCATGTATTTTGTTTTATGCACTTCAAGCCCTTATTCTGAAAAGGGGTCCTCAGGCTTCAGCTGACTGTTAAGAGGTCCATGTCAAAGAAGTGGTGAGGAAACATACACCAAGGTTCAATAGTCCATGCACCTGGCCCTCTCCTTAGTTCTGTCCCTCCAATAACAAACTCTGACTCAGCCTCGCCCACCTAACGGAGAGGTCCAGGACAGGGTTAAAGATTGGCTGCTAGAGGAGAAAGCCACACCCCAGATGTGCAGCGTCACAGGTGCTAATTGGGAACGGGCTGAGCTGGGAGAGGGAGCCCAGACAGGTGGCACTGAGGGCTTTTTCCTTGAGGTCTGGTTGTTGACGGAACGCCATCAACCCCTCCTCCTGCGTGGAAACAGGCTGAGGGCCTCCCTGGGAAATGCTTCTTCTGCAGAAAATCCCACTGCTGTGGTCCTGGGGTAGACCCTGAATTTTAGTTTAATATGTGTCATCTATTTATTTGTTTGAATCCTTCCCTGAACACTACCTGTGAGCCATGCAATTTGCTGGGTGCTCCACATGCATCATCTCATCCAGGCTTCACAACAGCTCCACCCGGAAGGAACTCTTATTAATTCTGTTTTTACATATGAGGCAAGAGAAGGAGGCTCAAAAGGGCAGGCCACTCGCCTAACTCTGACTCTCCGGCGAGTCTGTTCCCTTTGAACTTCTGGATTGTTTGTTGCTTGTTTGGTTTTGTTCTAATTTTGCGGGGATAGCACACGTCAGACATATCGGGCTATAAGCCGTGAGCACAGAAGCAGCTTGTGAACGAGTGGCCCAAGATAAGGGAGAATGCGACTCTACACGAGCACAGTGGGGTCCGTCTCTGGGTCCCAAGCCGCCTGAAGTGCAGGACAACCTGTATCACACCAAATCTTACTGCCCGACGGGCTGGACAGTAGACAGGTCATGTGTGTGTGTGTGTGTTGGGATGCCGAGGCTCAGAGAGGAAGCTAACGTCTTATATTGCACATATCTTTGCATTTTTAATTAAAAAGTAGACATACAAACTTCCAGTCATAAAGTAATGAGTCACAGGGATGTAATGTACAGCATGGTGACTATAGTTAGTAATACTCCATTGCATAGTTGAAAGTTGTGAAGAGTAGGATCGTAAAAGTTTCTCATCTGAAGGAAAAGAAAATATTATAACTAGGTATGGTAATGGATGTTAACTGGACTTATTGTGGTGACCATTTTGCAATATGTAAATATCAAATCATTATACTGTACACCTGAAATGAATCTAATGGTGTGTGTCGACTGTACCTTACAAAAAATAAGAAAAGGCAAAAAAGTCACCTCTCTGTTTCCTGTAACTGCCCACCTTGTCAAGTTCAAGTCTTCCACTGGTGGAACTTGGAGAGAAGGGGCTGGTTTTTCTCTGGGACACTGTAGGTTGAACAGGTTTGCCACCAGAGTCGCTCTGTTCTGGGGTCAGCTTTTCTCTGCCCTCCCTTCAATCACCCAGAAATGTCAGTGTTCAGATGCAATGGCTCCACAAAGCACCTACCCTTTTTCACCATCTGTTTATATCCCCAAAAAAGATTTGACATTGTAGAACACTGAAATTTAGAGTAAGGGGAATAAGGAACAATCCATTCTTTGTTTTAAATCAAGTTGTCATAATCCAAAGGCAAGCTCCAACTTTAATAACAAACACCCAATGTTATGACATTTTACCTTTTCCAACTATTTATGAAGGCACAAATATTGTGTTTAAATTTTAAACTATACAGTTAACATAAAACAGTACACTTACTTAAATATAGTAAAAATAAAGCTTGTTATGCCAATTGTGTTTCCCTGTTAGGCGTCATTCTTTAAGTAGGTCACTCAACAAATGTCTGCAGACTGCTCAGTGTCAGACACCGTGCCTGGCACGGCATACCTTAAAATGACCAGAAACAGTCCTTGGGCTCTGAGCACAACAGGGAAACAGTAAGAAAAAAGTGGGAACCACTTTTACACTTACATGTGCTTTTCCATTTCTAACATTTCAAAAAAGAGGCATCAGAAATGATTTGCATTGTCTTTTTATTCTCTTCTAAGCCCTGTTCCCTCAAATTAAGCTCTGACAGGGTCTAGAAGCTGTACAGTTGGAGTGCAGCTTCTCAGCAGTATTAAGAACTTAGTCTGTGAAACACAGACATGAAAGTGGTGGAGAAAAACAGTATTTCTCCAAAGAAAGATAAAATGTGTGATGCTTGGGATTTGGCATCCTGACTTTTCATCCCACACTCAGAGGGCAATTGGATTTTAACAAGGAGTGGGGTTTGTGGTTTGGGAAATACGGCATTTTTACTGTCTTGGGTCATATTTGAAATATTTGCAGGCGTTTAAAATAGCGTAATGTTATTTTTTCCCTTGTCTTCAAAACAAACCCAGCAAGCTTTTATAAGTCGTAACAACAAGCATAAAATTGGGACACTGGAAAACCCATGGGCAGGGCTTTGGAAAACCCATTCTCTCTCAAGCCAAGTGTTTGGATTTGGGTGCAGAGGGTCATGAACGTCACGGGGGCCCACCTGACCTTGAATGACTTTGGGATTCTGAAGGAAAAGGAAGGGGGAGGATTCCAGAGGCAAGACACCTGGGACCTCCCACTCGGCCGTTCTTCAGGGCAATGGCAGAGGGGTGTACAGGGGCTTTGGGACTTTTTTTCTGGCCAAGAAGTCCTACTTCTTACTCTGGAAATTTCTTTGAAAGAAAAAATAAAGATAATCCAGAGACTCGTATTTATTTAAGTGACCAGTCCCCAAAGCCCACTGCCCTGGAAGTCTGTCCTGTGAGCCATACTGTCTGGGGCCTCTTTCTGCCAAAGGGCCTCAGGTGGGAGCAAACGCTAAAGCAAAGAAGGGAACTGGCCTGGGATGCAGGGACCCCCGGCTTTCTGTTCCTTAGAAAACTGAAGGGTAATCAGTTTTTTCCTGGGAGGAGCTATGTAAGTTAAAGTATGAATATATGGTAAATGCATAGTTACATAATACACAGCACATTAAGTTACTATTTCCTGAACACCTAATAAGCCAGACCTCAGTTAATCCTCACAGCAATCCTATGAACTGTGTGCTGTTCTTATCCCAGTTTTACTGACAGAGAAAACCGATGCACAGGAGGTTAAGTAAGTGGCCCAAGGTCACACAGAAGGCAGTAGAGCTGGGTTTTGGCTCAAGGCAACTGGCTGCAGGGAAGGTGTCTGAGCTCTACTCTAGGTTGCCATTATTCACCCTGGGCTTGTCTGTCAAGCCCAAATATAAATAAGTCCCTATCTCAGCTCTCCGAAATTCTGAAAAGTCACGGGCAAAGTAAAGTGTTGGGTGGCATTCCTTTCAATTTTCAGTATTAAAAAAAAAAAAAGGGGAGTACGATTCTCAGATTCTTTGGAAGCTATAAAAGAGCAAACAAACCCCGAGTAAATCGACAGGTTTTCCCTATCACAGCGCTACCACCTCCTCCGGGCTGGGAACAGCGAAAGAAGACAGAGAAAGCCGAGAGAAAGCCGTTTATTTGACCCTGCTTTCTGAGATGATCTTTTCAAGCTTTTAAAAGGCTGGTTTTTAGGAATGGAGGAAGAAGAGGGGAAAACAATGTAAAACTGCCTTCAAACTTGACAAGGCCGAGTTTGAGTAGGTAGCCACCGAACTCCGCAAGCTGGGAGCCGCTGCGGCGGGCCTGCTGGCGGCGGAGCTGGAGTGTGGGAGGCTCCTCCAGGAGGCGGGCAATGCTTTCAGCATCCTGGGATAAAAGACTTGAGAAGAAAGGCGCCTCTCAATGAATGGTGCTCAAAGTGGGCTGGAAAACAGGGGAAATGGGCCCTGTCCATGAAAAGCCGAAAACGTGCCTTTTCTGTGGATGCCCTCACTGTGAAGCGCTGCCCCCCTGCCTCCCTGACCCCTTCCCCTGCGCATCTCGCCGGGCTCGGAGAAAAGGCCTCTTGTAGTCCCATCGGCCTGCTGCGCATCGACATCCTTTTATCTCTGCCCCGGGCCTGGCGGTTGGGCTGAGCTTCCAACTGCCAGAAATTCTGGGTTTCACAAGGAATATTCCCAAGATGGGCATCTGAGAAATGTCAGTCTATGTCAAAATTGCCTTCTCGAAAGAATACCCAGGAAGTTTTCTTTCCCTGGCAAGCACAGGAAATAATTCTCTTTTCGAGATCATGCCAAGGCAAACGCCAATCCACATTTGGGATGATGTGACTTAAAGAGACAGGGACCACTTTGGTTTTACACACACACACACACACACACACACACTAAAAAAAAAAGTTATAATTTAAAAATTAAAAGATGAGGATTAGCAATGTTTCCTTCTGAATAGTGCTTGGTCTAACAACGAATACTGCACAGTAACAGATTCTTAAGAACAGTGTGTGTGGCTATGATTAGAGAGAGGAATTTGGAGGGAAGTAAAAATCGCCAGTAGGTAACACTTTTTGAGGTTGGCAAGTAAAAAAGATAACAGGGATGTGGATGGAGGTGAGAAGGTAAAGGACAGAAGGAAGTCTCTTACACAAATTTCACTAATCTTTAGAAAGTTCTCAAACACAGAGAGTAAAGCCCTCTTTGAGGGAGGAGAGCGGGCTCTTAAGTGTTTGAATGCACAGGAGAAATTGGGAGAAAATCTGATTTTTTAACATTACAGGAAATCTGGGCTTAAGATGATAATTCAGAGTATTGGTGCATGTATCCAAAGCTCACACAGGCTTCTTGCCATCTTGCAGAGAGAAATTCAGGGGCCGGGATAGGCAGAGCTGCCTCAGCTCCTCCATAAGGATGTCTGCAAACAGAGCAAGGCATCTCCAAAGGCTGTAAGAGGCCTGGCCTGCCCCGCCAACCTTGTTAGCTGGATTTGTATCTGGGGGTGGGAATGGGCGGTGAGAGGGCTGGGAAGGGAGAAGGGTTAGGAGATCGGGGATGGGAGGTGGTGGTGGGGGACAGGGCAGGGTGGCGTCATCCTAACAGCAACCTTGGGATGAGGGCTTGGAGTTTAGCACAAGGAGTCTGTTGGGTTTGGAAGCCCTGGGCAGTCCTCTCCCCTCCCCCATTTCCCCTACCTTTTGTGGAGAATAAACAAATGGCTTCAGGTCATTTTATTTTCCCTTTTGGAGATTCTAATCCTTGAAGCTACTGAAGTCTTTCTAAAAAAAAAAGAAAAAAAAAAGAGAACCTAACACTCTAGCCAAAAAATCTGCAAAGGACTGCCCTGGATCTCCAGGATGAAGTACCATCCTCGCCACGGCTCCAGTGGAGGGGGACTCCTTAAATGATCACCGAAAGAAGGACATTTCTGAAAGCGAAAGTGAGTGCAGTGAAAACTGCCGTGATGATACGCAGAGGATGTCACAGGCAAATCCAGGCATGTGGTCACTAACCCAAAAGGCCCCGTGCCATCAGGCCCACGCCTACCTCCTCAGCCTCCTTTCCTCTCTCTCTGCCCTCTGCGCCACCCACGCTGGATTTCCTTCTGCTTCCATGTGCCCTGTCCCCCCTCCTGGACCTTGAGGCAACCTGCCTGGCACACTCTTCCTTGTTGTCTCACCTGGCTAGTGTCTGTTCACCTTTCCCTCCATCCTGCTCTGCCTTTGCCCCGGGAAGCTCTCTGTGGTTACTGTGACCTTCTGGGCCCCCTTGTTTCATGGCCCGAGGACGAAGGGCGAGAACCAAAACATGTCATCACGGCTGGGTACTACGAATGAATGAACCAATGGATGAATACATGAACCTTTGTCTTAGTCAAGTGGGGCTGACACAACTGAAGAGCACACCGGATGGTGTAAGTAACAAGAGATTAATTTTCTCACAGTTCTGGAGGGTGGAAATCTGAGAGGTCAGGGGGCCAGTATGGTGGGGTTCTGGTGAGAACCCTCTTCCGGGCTTGAAGTTGCCTGCCTTCTCATTGGGTCCTCACGTGGTGGAGAAAAAAGGAGCAAACTCCCTGGCATCTTCTTAGCAATCACTAATCCCATCAAGGGGGCTCTACTCTCATAACCTCATGTAACCCTAATTGCCTCCCAAAGGCCCCACCTCCAACTCCCCTCCCATGTGAGTTAGGGCTTTGACAGGTGAATGTGGAGGGGACCCAATTCAGTCCATGGCTTCCTTTATTTCTCTACATAAATTAAGCTGTTATGTTGAACACATCTGCTTACTCAGTGATATACTGCAGGGTAAATTTGAATTGTTCATCAAATCATTCTAATAATTTCCAAATTAGTTTTTTGAAACTATTTATTTTGAAATAATTACAGATTCACAGGAAGTTACAAAAATAATACAGAGAGGCTCTGTGCACACTTTACCTAGTTTCCTCCAGTGGTAACCTTCTACATTAACTGTAAATATCCAGACCTTGCATACACTTTACATTTGCAGGTGTGTATAGGTGGATGCATTTATATAGCATATGCAGATTTGTGTAACCACTCCCACAATCAAGATACAGGACTGCTCCATCAAGACAACAATCACATATGTGCTCTTTTCTAGTAAGACTCAATCCATCTCCTTGCTGTTTCTAGCCTGTCCCCAGGCCATACAAACACTAGTTTGTTTTCATCTCTACACTTTTGTCATTTTGAGAATGTAATATCAATGGAATCATATAGTATATAATCTGCATTTTAAAGTCATGCATTGTGTAACCTGAATTTAAAAAATAATTGATGTGGAAACAAAAGCAAAAATAAATAAGCGGGACTAAAATGAACTAAAAAGATTCTGCACAGCACAGGAAACCATCAACAAAATGAAAAGGCAACCTACTGAATGGAAGACTATATTTGTAAATCATATACTTGAGGGGGGCAAATATCCAAAACATACAAAGAACTCATACCTAAAAAACAAATAATCCAATCCAAAAATGGGCAGAAGACCTGAATAGTCATTTCTCCAAGGAAGACACACAGATGGCCAACAGACACATGAAAAGATGCTCCACATCACTAATCATCAGGGAAATGCAAATCTAAACTATAATGAGATAGAACCTCATACCAGTCAGGATGGCTAGTATTAACAAGACAAGAAGTAACAGGTGCTGGTGAGGATGTAAAGAAAAGGGAACCTTGTACACTGTTGGTGGGATTGCAAATTGGTGCAGCTACTATGGAAAGTAGCATGGAGGTTTTCTCAAATAACTAAAAACTGAAATACCATATGAACCAGGAATTCTATTTCTGGGAATCTACCTGAAGAAAATGAAATCATTAATTCAAAAAGAAATACGTACCATTGTGTTTATTGCAACATATTTACAATAGTTCAGGTATAGAAACAACTGAAGTGTCCATCAATAGATGAATGGATAAAGAAGATGTACATATATACAATGGAACATTACTCAGCCATAAAAAAGAATAGAATCTTGCCATTTGTGACCACCTAGAGGGTGGGAGCTAGAAGGTATTATGCTAAGTCAGAATTAAATAAGTTAGAGAAAGACAAATACCATATGGTTTCACTGATATGTGGAATCTGAAAACAAAACAAACAAAAGAGAAATATGCTCATAAGTGCAGAGAATGGACAGTTTGTTGCCATGGGAGCAGGGGAGAAGGGGGAAATGGGTGAGAGGGATAAAGAGGTGCAAACTTCAAACTATAAATTTGTTCAGTTGCAGGGATGGAGACACAGCATAAGCAATGTAGCACATAATGTTTGTGGTATCTTTGTACGGTGGCAGATGGTAATTGCACTAGTCATGGTAAGCATTTAGTAAGGTACATGGTTGATGAATCACTAAGTTGTACATCTGAAACCAATCTGATGTTGTATATAAACTATGTTCCAATTTAAAAATTATTCTTAAAAATAGTGTGGCATTTTCTTTGATGTGGATGCCACTAGCTCAAGGTGTCCCTTCTGGGTCATGATTTGACATAGGGAACTGTCTTGACACTCTCCATCAACTTCCCCATTAAATCAATAGTAATGAGGGACGTGGAGGGCTTTGTTGCAGCTGGGAGTGTGACCTGCCCATTTGGGTTGAGCGTATGTGTGGATGCTTGAGATTCTCATGTGTCCGGAGAACCCCTGCCTGAGGCACTGACAGTGGGGACACCTCTGAAATCCCTTGTCTTGCTATCTGTTCCCCATCCCCGGAGATAAAGGCTGTCCTGGGGCAGCAGGTGGGTGCTGCAATGCCACCCCAGCTCCTGCTCAGTCCCTGCCCATCTCTGGGTGACAGAAAAAAACTTACACTATTCACCTATCAGTACAGAAATATGTCAACATTTTAACAATCTTCATTTGCACTTGTATGCACTTATTAAAGGCCACGTTTTCAATGTCCTGTTCAATGCCTGTCCTCAAATCTCCTCAAAGCCATGTTCCCTCCTGTACTTGTCATATCGCCAGCACCAGGCTCCCTGTCAGCACGTAGTAGGCACACAAAACATTTTTGCTGAATGAACACATGGGAATCTGTTTTGTGGATAGCTTGCTGACTCTCAACTGATTTCTCTTAAGAAGAGACTATTCATTCCTATCCCGAAAGATGTTTTCCCCTCAAATTCTGCTGGAAGAACATTTTTTTTTTAATTGAGAAAGAGGGGAATGTGCCAACAGCTGCTAGTTTAAATGGCCTTAGTTATGGTGTTCACAATGTCTCCTGCCCTCCTGACTATTTTGAAATAAACACAGGAAATTACGTAAATTGGCAATAAGAGTCGAGCAGTTGGGATTGGGGAGGTATGCATATTTGCTTTTCCAATTTTCTGCTCCCCTACCAAGAGAACACATGGAGATTTGACCTTCCATATGTTTTTAATGCGTGTCGGAGATAAGTGTTCCAACGAGCTGGAAGCAACAGGTTGAGTGTTTTTCCCCTCTGTTCTATCTCAGGCTGCTTCAGGTAGGCTGTGGACCCGAGGGAGAGGCAGCACAACGTCCCCTGGCGCTAGGCCTTCTCAGAAAGTTCTGGTTCCTACCCGCTTGAGTCACTGGTTCTGGGACCTTCCCTGACAGCCTAGATTCGATGGAGCCGTTGTCCCCAGCATCTCGGGGTGCTCACTGGGTCACAGTCTCCGATGGCCCCCTTCCCTGGCTGTCCACTGGATGCCCACTCAGCAAACACACAATCGCTATGAAAATCCACTTAAAAGCAAACAGCAAATCTTACAAATGGCATGGAATTTCACAAAGCTGATGAAAAGATGTTAGAACTATTCAAGTCACAGGGAAACAGGGATCTAGCGCAGTTAGATAAATTCACACCCGAAGTAGAGAAAAATCCAGAAGGATGATGTATAACAGTTTCAAAAGATGATGATTCAGCTCTCAGAGGATTGTGAGGGACCCCGAGAAAAGCGATGTGGCGCTCCGATGTTTTTTGCACGGTTGACTCTTCTGGATAAAACCACTGATGTCACACTGGAGCCGATGATCTTGTGTCAGCATACATGTTGTTAGAACTAAGTTATATATATTTTAAAAACCACACAATTCTTACTGTTCCTATGAGTTAATATGTGTTACAGTTATGACCCAGATGAAGGGTTGGCGAATGAGAGCTCGAGGGAGCGCTCTACTGGAACACAGCTAAGCCCGTTCATATATATATTTTGCCCATGCTGCTTTTACACGGCTATTGAGGATTTGGTACTTGGGGCAGAGATCTCATTGCCCAAAGAGCCAAAAATATTTATTCTCTGGCCCTTTACAGAGAAAAATTTGCTGACTCCTGATCTCACTTAAAAAAAAAACCCAACAACTCCTCTTTATTTTTAATATTTTTAAAAAGATAAGAGCCCTCATGATTTTTTTTTTCTCCAGTAGTTACACTGGCACTTTGATGTCCATTTTAAGCTGGTTTATTCTAGGGGATGCCTGTGCCCTTTGCTCCTTCTCAAATTATCCTTAGCTGACGAGGCCTCCCTGTAATTCAGGAGAAAGCATTACTGCTCACAAAAACGATTGTTGGTTCCCAATTTAAGAGTGCCGGGAACAAGACTGACAGTGTTTCAGTCCTGGTACTGCACCTCCTTGCTGTGAGGGTGGGCAAGCTGCTTGTCAGAGCCTTTCTGGGTCTCAGGTTCCTCCTCTGTCAAATGGGCAGGACAGCATCAACCTTGCCCAGGGAGTGGAGCAGGGTCAGCTTCGCACCCACCGACCGGTGCACAGGATGCACACGCTGTCTGAGCTCCATGCCCTCCTGCCACCCCCCGAGTCGCTTGCCGTAAGGCCCCCTGCTAGCACTACGTTATAAAGTCCTACCAGGACTGGAAGCAAGCCCTTACCAAACCAACTAGTTCTCCTCTGGTTGAAAAAGTAAGGGGTGAGTTAAGCATTTATCTTCCCTTTGAAAGGTGTTTCCTTTAGTCAGCTCCTGCCATAAACAGCAGCCGCAGCAGCAGTGAGGAAACTTCTCACAACACTCTGAATCCAGCAGAGACGTTCAGCCCAACACAGCCTGCATATAAATGTTCCCAGATGCTCTGACTGCAAGAGGGGCGGCACTTTGTCACCGGGAGAAGCGGACAGACAAGACAGCCATACGGCAGGGATCGGAAGGAGACTGGTGACCACCAGGTCAGGGGAGGGCAGGATGACTTCCTGACTGGATCAGTACCGGCTCTATCCTTCCAGACCTTGCCCGAGCTTTCCAGACTCACAGGAACAAGCCCTGTTAAGCTCCCTGGCAGGTAGCCTCTGAGTGGCCCCCGGTGATCCCAGCTCTTTGTATTTATTCCACGAGCAATCCCCTGCCCTTGTGTAGGGACTACACCCAGACACGGATTTCTGACAGAAATGGCAGAGGTGATGGGATACTGCACCTGGGATTAGGTTACAGGCACGTCTAACGTCTGTCTTGCTGGTAGATTCTCTCTACTGCCTTCTCAGCTGGGTCAGTCTCATGAAACAAGCTGCCACTGGGAGAGACGCGCACGTCAAAGAACTAAGTCTCAGCAAGCCTCAGAGACCTGAATCCTGCCAGTCACCGCGGATGGGGGTGTGCAAGTAGGTCCTTCCCCACACCTTCAGCCGACACTCCAGTCCTGACAGGCATCCTGGTTCTAGTTTGTGAGCGACCGGAAGCAGCGGCCTAACTAAGGCTTGCCCGGATTCCTGACTCGTGCAAACCATGAGATGATAGTAAATGCAGGTTGTTTTGACCCACTGCGTCTGGGGTGATTTGTTATGCAGCTATAGGTGACTAATCCAGATTTCTTCCCCTAAAGTGAAAAAGTAGACGGAAAGCCTACATTTCTGCCGAGGGTTGGTTATTAGATTGCCCCTTCTTTGGTTTAGTCTCATTTCTCTCTAGCTAACACTGCTGTATTTAAGGACAGCACACTGCTGATTGATCACTCTGCCTCACACACACCTGATACTGCCTCATGATTTTTTCCATTAGGCACCCAAGGGTCACTTGCACATCCTATCTTCTTACCAGCTGCTAGAACGATTTTCCTAGAACACGGATTAGCACATTTTTTTTTGGTTGGGGTCCTGCTACCAACCAGATGAAATCTGTGTCCCGCAGCATGGCGATTGAGGCTTGTGAAGATGTGGCTTCCCTCCCTTCCACCTCACACCAATGCTTCAGCCACACAGAAGCTAAGACACCCGCGTGTATTTGGATCTGCAGAGGCCATGTCTGGAAGGATCCAGAAGAAACGAGTGATGCTGGCTGTCCCTGGAGTCAGGTATTAGGTAGGCCGGAGGGGTAGAGGTTGGAAGAGAGAATTTTCACTCGAAGTCCTTTTTTACTTTTGTAATTTTCTAACATATGGGCTTATTTGTCAACCCCTCTAGTCTCTGAGGTTGTCCTTTATTTACCCTCTGAGGCCCAGCCCCAGCCCCCCATCCTGATCCCCACCATTTAGCACAGTGCCTGCTATTTCACAGGCCCTCAAAATATCTGAGGACTATAAAGGCTACACTTCCTCATTGTTCCCCAGAAGGACTGACCTAAATGTGCCTGCCCTGTGGGCCAGGGCTGGGCCTGCCTCTGGGCTGCTCCCCCCAACCTGAATTTCCTTTCCCCCCATTATCTCAGTTTTGAAGTCTCCTTATCTTTCAACATCCAGCTCAGATCTCTCCCCAGAAAGTTAACTTCTCCCTCTCTGATTTCCTATAGCATCCTTGACGATTTTTGTTACTTTTCCCTTTATGTCAAGGAAACTACGGACCCAGGGTTTGGCAAGCTATGTCCTGGGGGCCAACTCTGGCCCGTTGCCTGCTTCTTTAAACGTAGGTGCCCAGGCTTTTAGCAATTGCCTCTGGCTGTTTTCCCTTTATAATGTCAGAGCTGACTAGCCCCAGCGGAGATGTTAAAGGCCTGCAAAACCAAACACACTTAGTATCTGGCCTTTTATAGAAAAAAGCCTGTTGACCTCTAACTTATATCATAACTGTATCTATTGACTGTTCTGCTCATTAAGACGTGACTTTGGACACAAACTCTGCGTTGGATCCTGCTAAACTCACCACTCTGGAAAAACAGGCTGCCCACCTCTCCTCAGAGCCTGCTAAGTACCAGTATCTCCAATATCTGGGGCCCACACATCCTTTCCTATCTCAGGTTGTCCCTCGCCACCTGGAACTCTGCTCTCTCCTGGCTGGTTTGTGCTCATCCCCTTAGTGACATGTCAAATCCCCTACTTAGAGAGGCATTCCCTGATGACCTAAATCCAGTTACACACCATTGCTAGTCCGCTGTACCACCAAGCATTCCTGCATGGTGCATACTGCAAACTGCAAGTATTTTTATTAGCTGGATTGTCTCTCTCTCCTACTTGATCATGAGCTCCTTGAGGGCAGACACCATAGCTGTCTAGTTTCCCACTGCGTGTGCAGCATCTTGATTAGCATCTGTCCCACACTGGGTAAAAACTGTAGGAAATACTATTTACTGACTGACCAAAGAGATGAATGAACGCATACATCTTTGTCTCCAGCAGTGACTATGTGAGTGTCTAACAGGCACGGGCAACTAGTTGTTGAATGAATGAATAATGTAAGAGAGGACATTTAATCATGATAATACTGATAAATGAAAGTAACTCATTACATGGTTCTCTTGACCCTTTAATATCAGCTCATGGAAAAGAATAGCTTCCGTTAGCACCATTTAAATTATTCAGGACAAAGGAAAGGAAGTAGTCTCTCAAGGTATATGCTAGAATATCCTTCTGTCATTGTGTGTGTGTGTCTGTGAGTGAGAGAGAGAGAGATATGCATCAATCAGCCTGTAGGTCTAACTCTAGGTCAGTTGTTGTCCATAGACTGGGGAGCAGGGAACGGACCAGCGCATGCTGCCCAGCATACTGTGAAATTTGTTTTCTCAAAACCAGCAGCTCAGAAGTTGTGATACTTACTTGATATGGTTTTTAAAGCAATATTGTTTCAGAGTATAAATTTGCATTGCAAAGAATTAAAAGGCCAAAGAAAAGGTAAATAAAAAATAAAAACCACCCTTACTCCCACCATCATGGCTTTGCATTCGTTTTTTCTTACCTATATGGGCTTTAGATTCATGCCCTTCCTGCCTCCCTCTCTTTTCTTGAACACATTTGGGGATTCATTTAGTGTTTTCCCTTAACATTATTTCTTAACAGTACATGTGTTCTGACAACAACTTTTTAAAGCACTGTATACAATTCCTGCAATTTTGCCCCAATCCCCTGTATCAGCAGATTCCAGTTTATTGCTACTACCATCCTACAATGAACTAACATACAATTCTACAGTAAATGAATTTTGTAACTTTGCATTTTCTTTAATTAGATTTATAGAAGAGGCATCATTGGCTAAAGCACTTTATAATTAAAAAAAATCATTACAGGCATGGCCAAGCTAGTTGCATGGGCATGATCCCCACCCATGGTCCTGATCTCATCCATACTTACTTCTCTACACCTCCATCATGGGCTTCCACCAGTATTATCACACTGTTATCATATAATACTTTTATGCTTAATTAGAAAGGATCGATTAAAATATGTTTGTCATTTGTAGCTCTTTTCCTACAAATTAATATTCCCAACACTACTTATTTTGGAGCTTGAATATTCTAAAATTCAATGAAACTTAAATAATTGTTGATATCTATGTGCTTGATTGTACTTTCAGTTAAAAGTAGTATCTTAAGGACAATATGTAGAGGCATTTGATGTAAATAATCAGGCAAGAATGAACTCCAAAAATAAAATGCTGTACGTGAACAGCTCACTTACCCTCAGCTGATTCACTGAGCCATGTTACCCCTTTGGAATATTGAGTACCTGACGGAAACAAAATGGATTTGAGAAGCCTGAATCAGGACCAAAGAACACACACTCTGCGGCAGTGATCCTCAAGGTGTGGTGCAGGGACAAACCCCAACAAGGCACCTGGCAGGGACAGTGCTTGGGCCGTTGGGCTTTACCCACACCCACCAGGTGAAGTTATTTGTTGCCAAGGACAAGGAGTCGGCATTTTAACAAGGATCCTGCAAATATAGGGATCACTATTGACTTTCCTCTTTTTCGCTGACTCCACCGTGCTTTCCCACAGTGTCCTGTGCCTGAAAGTTGTGGGAAGAGGCTGAGCGAGACGGACCGCATTCATGCAGAATCACGGTAAGAGGGGACTGGTCACAAGGGCACGTTTTCCCTCTTTGAACATGAGGTCGCCACCATACTCAGAGAGGGGCCATGTGTTCAAGAAATCTAAGTATAAGGAGTACAGTTCTCAGAGGGCATCTTTAATTTGAGACTAAATAAAGATGATCTGGATGCCTTTCCTGCAAATGTGCAACACTGGTCTTTGCACTGGGAGTGAAGCGGCGCTGGGGATGCCGAGGGAGGCTCACAAAGCAAGGTGGAGACAGACCCTGATTGGGAAGCAAAAGATGTGCCCTAGAAAACAGGGGCAAGGCCCCAGAGAGCTACTGCGAGTAATGCATGCAGCGGGAAAGTGTCTTTGTTAGCAATGCTCTTCGACTATTGTTGCTCATTGCTCATGTGTTTTTGAAAAACTACTTGTCTTTCCCATTTTAGAAATGAGGGCTGATGTATTTCATCATAAGGTTAAAGAGCTGTGTAATTTCCAGTGCGTTTTAAAGGTTGATGCTATAAAATAAGAACAGTTTTATTCATTCTTTCAGATTCACCCAGGTATTTGACACATTGCTCCTTTTCCTGTTTCCATTCTATTTCCTACACAGAATTTATTACAATTCATTTTAATGCTCGAAAGGCCTTTTTACTGATCACTTACATTTTGCTGGATTGAGATTCTGTAAAAAGTTAAACTTTAAAATCTTCAATACATTCTGTGAATTTGATGCTCTATATGTTAAACAACTTCTGTGTTACCATTACACGTATTTTTATTTGTACTTCATTGCTCAAAACAAACATTATAATGTTTAGACAATAATTATGAAAATTTTATTGGAAATGTATATCTTAAATGAAATGGATGGGACTTTTCCCTCCTACTCACTCCTAAACATTTCTTAGTGTCCAAACGAGATAGGGTTCAGCAACAGTTTTATTCCCTTTTGCTCCCCTTTAATCATAACTGTAAGAACTGAAAAACATGTTCACATAAGTAGATAGAAGTAGAAAGAGGTTTGTTAAAGCAATATCACTCCATTCTTTAAACTCTTCCAAGGTATTTGCCAAAAATCATATAATGATCTATCATCAAAAATTATTTTTAATGATCCACCAACAGACAACTCCATCAGATCCTGCTTCAATTTTGTTGAAAGCAAAGAATTGAAAAGGATTTGTAACCCAATCATAGCATCGTCCACTTTCTCAACACTAACAGCTCGATTTTGAATCACTCCTTTGTTTGGAGCCCTGTTTTTTTTTTGCTCTGGGGGACTGCACCACAGCAAGATTCAGGCTGGGGTAAGAGGTGACACTTTCTTTTGTAAAAGGGGAAAAGACATCCGTGAAAGGGGAAGTGGGAGGGGGGACGGCTGGGGCCTGCAGCACAACCTCACCACTTTGTGTCTGTGGGGTCCTGGGGGATGTATCCCCAGGCGTTATGCAGGCTGGAGCACTGGGAGGAGAACCAGTGTGCCACAGGCATGTGCTCAGGGCAGTTTTAGAACCATCTAGAGAGGAGCTGACAGTCTGGAAATTATTCCTTTAAAACCATTCACGCCAAAGTCACTCTTAAAAATATTTGCGGTGACTATCAGAGTCATAACAGATTCAGACAAGGTGGTCAACAGAGGTGAGAGCTGGTGTGGGAAAACCAGATGAGGAACAGGACAGTTACAGGGTCTCAGCGGGCCTCCCCACTACACACGAATTAGTTACTTGTTAATCATCCAGTACCAACTGCTTATAAATTAACTTTACGATGGAGAAACTGGCAGACACTATTTGTGGATAAACATCAGGTACCTACCTGAGAAAAAAACACAACCTCAGTTCTTTGATATTTCTACTGAAAAAGCATAACCTGAATCTGATCTTGGGGAAACATTTAGACAAACCCAAATGGAGGGATGCATTCTTCAAAACTGTCCAGTCATGAAAGGTGAGGGAATACTGAAGGACTGTTCCAGATGGGAGGAAGCTAAAGGGATGTGACACCTACATGCAACATGTGATCAGTATTGGATGTGACCTATAAAGGACATTATGGGATAATGAGCAAAATGCGAAGGAAACCTATTGTTTCATGACTGTATTAGGGCAATGTAGGTGTGAGGGTGCTGGGTGTTAGGAAACATGCATTAGAGTATTAAGGGGAAATGGCCAGCATCTCTGCAAAGTTGCTTTTAAATGGTTCAGGAGAACGCATATAAGACTATGTATGAGGAGAGTGATTAGGAAAAGGTGAGCAATTTGGGGGAAGAGAATATAGAACTCATTGTACTATTATTAGAGCTTTTCTGACAGCCTGAAACTTTAAAAAGTAAAACAGTAAAATCATTCTCCTGGGGGGCTGTGATGTCCCAGTTTGAAGATCACTATTTTTTTTTAATAAGTCCTGTGGACAGGGAGGAAGCCTTTAGGAGTGTAAAGCCAGTGTGGACAAATACAAAATGGTTTGTTAAACATGAGTAACAGGAATTGTGTAGCAGGAATAAAATCTGCAGAGAAATGTGAGTGATGCTCAAAGAAGAGGGCACAGACTAGCCCCTTTACAAGCAGGTTACGGAATTTTCACGTTTATACAAAGAGAGGGTGGGTGAAGAAAGGTCGAGAAGCACTACGACAGATAGAGTGAGAAACCCCCAAATCTGGGACAGGCATAAGATAGAGGTATAAAGACAGGCCATGGCATCTGATGCCTATCCTTGGTATTTTTCATTGAAAAAAATGATGATAACTTGTTCAGTGTAGCCAAGGGAATAATCTCTGTCCCGGCATTGCTCTTGTATGGGTCCAACCATATTATGATCTGATCTCACATGGGCTTTTGCATGCTGTGATATGCATTTCTCAATTCGTGGTCCTTACCGTGACCTATTTGCCTTCAAGCCTCTGTCAGCTAATCTCCGCTATAGGCTTTGTTGTCTTCCTGTTGACTTGGCAGGTGGGGGCTGTCACTGAGCCATCCTGTAGGACAGCCCCATCTCTGTCCAGATTCTTGATCTGAATGTTTTCCCCATAGCAATTACTTGGAATGATTACTGTTTAAACAAGAGAAGGCAAATTGGTTTTACCTCAACAACTGATTGGTAGTCGTCTCGGCCTCTTGGAGTCCTCTGCTCGGTAGGATTTTGAAGCCCTTTCTGGGCTCAGTGGGAGGGATCATGATGAGAGATCAGCGAGCTTTGCTACGGCCTTGGGAAGAATGACGGTAATATGCCCGGTCAGTGGCGTAAGCGCCCTCCACGGTAGCCCCCGGTGATCCTCCTCCTGGTGTTCTCACACTCAAGTGTGCGTGCGACCTAGTGACAGAATGTCACTTCTGTGATTAGGTTACAGAAGACTGTGACTTCCATCTTGCTATCAGATGCTCTTTCTCTGTGTGTGCATGTCTCAATGGCTTTCATGAAGCAAGTTGCTTTGTTGTAGACATTCCTGTAACAAAGAACTGAGGGTGGCCTCCAGACAACAGCCAGCAAAAAACAGAGGCTCTTTGCCCAGCTCGAGGAATGGAGTCCTGCCTTCAAATGAGACCGTAGCCCTGGCTGACAACTTGAGGGCCCGTGAAGCCATGTCAGAGACCCTGTGGTAGAGGATCCCCCTAAGCATAGCATTTTCCGACTCAAATAAATTGTATGTGTTCTTTTAATAAACGTGTGTTCTTTTAAGCTAGTAAGCTTTGGGGCAATTTGTTATGCAGCGATAGCTAACTGAGACACCATGTATTGGCCATCCTTCATTTAATCACTTTATGTACATTATTTTGCAACGACAAAAAAGGAGGAGGAGCAGCGCCACACACTTCAGCAAGCAGCCAGAAACTGTAGCTGAATTCAAGCAAGATAGATTACCAAGATCAGTCACAAGAACGGAAGACACAGCAATCAGAGGCCATTTAGTGGAGAGGCAAGAGTTCCAGAGAGCTGAGCCGACTTTGAATTCAACTGTTTTGTCACCCAGTCCAGTGCTGTTCACAACAGTCTACACTTCTCTTGTTCTAGCCCTTCTGCGTGATTCCTTGTTTATCTCTTTTCTTCACAGGTTTATAATAAGGACAAGGACTCTATTTCATTCATTGCTAAATTGTCCATGCCTGGTACATGTTAGGTTTCAATAAACATTTATTGGATAAATGTTTATGCTTTAGTGAATGTCAGTAAGTCACAAAATGTTGCTACCTAGTTTAGTAAAATACATGCCAGAAATGGTTATAATAAAGGTTTTTTAATGTGTAAAGGGAGCAAGTCTTAGTATCTGGCCAATTCACTCATTTAGGGCATCTAATTCCCTGATAATGTCAGTTAAATGGGACATTACTGTAATAAGTACCATTAATTATTCATTGCTAACAGAGTCTTCAAGGTCAAGTGAAATCTGATGGAAAAATCTCTTCACTGTGAAAAATCACTTGCTGATTGTTATCACAACTCCGGCATGTTCCAGAGGGACCACAGCCACTAAGCTCATTTTATGGGAAATAAGGCAATTTCACCTCTCTGATGGCATGTTTCTCTGCTTGCAGGAATTTTCTTAAATTGTAAATGACATTATTTTTGTTTTGAACTATTATAGAGAAAGAAGGGAAGAAATTATGGTAGGATAAAGGCAGAATAAATTAAAAAAATAGATTATTTATGTGAAAAAGAAACATGGAAAGAAAGCATCACCCAACTTTTGAAATCAACCCCTGACTGCCAAGGGGTTTAACCAAAGTGAGATCTAGAACCTACACTAAGGAGACAACTTCAGTATTTGCTTGGCTGGCAAAATGACCAATGGTGGCGATGGTTTTATTCAATGAGAACCAGAAATTGGACTTAGGCTTCTGTTGTTCAGTGTTGAGAAAGATTCTGAGGCCCAGTGGAGGGGCGCTATAATTGATTAATGACGGCACACCATCTGAAGCAGATACATTGTTGGTGTATTTACGAGTCTTAGATTTCTGTAAGGTAATGCAATTCGTCAATTTAGGGTAAACTGTGACTGAGTGAAACCCAATTATGATTTATTTTTCTTACTGCAATAGTGTGTCCAGAAATGTTTCCAGATTCGAGGAAGTTTTTGGTTGTCTGTTTTTTTTTTTTTAATCTCTGTTCTTCTAGCCTAGACTTGGCTTATATTTACTTTCAATAGGTTATTTTAGCGTAGGGAAAGATTTCAGGCTCGGAAATGTTATCAGCTTTCCCATGAGAGGAAAATAAAGCCTGTAAAAAATGAATCACTTTTCAAAGGTGACAGAATCCACTGGTGCCTCTGATTTACGTACGTGTTTACATTTTCACCATAAAGCCAGGACTATATGTCCACAGGTGATCTGCTCTAATCTTAAGATAAGGAAAACCTGTTGGAGCAGAAACTAGGAATACAGTGGTCAAAGGGTAAACACCATTGCTAGTGTTTTGTTCTTACACTGCACATGATTTCCTAGAGTGTCTGGCTCTTCATTAAACTAAATTAGTGCACCCACCCTTTAAAAAAATGTATATTAAGACAAAATGAGCCAAAAGCAGTTTACAACGTGGTCATCAAACTGACAATATGTAGAATGCATAATGACAGTGAATATTTTCAGACAACCTTAGACTGTACAACTTTCCCCTTACTCCACTGTGAAGCCAGAGGTGGCCTGACATCCATAGAGGAGGACCCGGGTCCTTTCCAGTTGGCAACTCTGCAGTTGCCTGATTTCTCCCTAGTTTCCACTCAGTGTATCAGTTGTGTGAAGCCTTCCTCCCCTTCAATATAAGGTGTGCAGTGAAAACCCTTCTCCACGGACCTGCCTTCTCTTTTTCACCATGTCCTAGTTTCCTAGCTTGCAGAAACTGTAAATTTCATTCATTCACTCACATACAAATTTAATAAAAATGTATTGACCGCCTAGTAAGGCTAACTAGGTTCTAATTGTAATGAAGGTTCTAATTGTAATGAAGAGAATGGGGTTGCCATCCTCACGAATGACATTGTCTCATGAGAAAAACAGAAACAAAACAGTAAACAAATAAGTTGTGTGTCATGAAGGACATAAATAAGGGGCTGAGAAAGGCAAGAGCAGGGAGGGATTTCTGTTTATGAATCATTTGGTGGACTAGAGTTTTGTAGAAGCTCCACTTAGAGTACAACTAAAATGTTTAAGAAAATATTAAAAACACAAAAAACAAAATGCATGGCTGACGAGGCAGGAGAGCAAGGGAATTCTGTGGAGCGCAGGGAGGACCAGAAAGCAAGAATCATCAGGGGAGAGAGAACTCTGGAGTTGGCATATGCCCTGGGGTGAATTTTCTGTCTGACAGCCTAAATCCTGGGTTTTAACCAACCATGTGTAGCAGACAAGAGGTGGAGCATAAGACTGAGCAGAGGATGGACTTCTACATAAAGCCAGACACAAACGAGCAAAAGACTTACTGAGTGAATTAAAAACAAAAACAGAAACAAAAACCTAAGAAAGCAAACCCTTGGCCATGAGGGAGACAGTGGGGTCTGTCTGTTCCTGCTTCAACCTTGGATTTGGGTGAAGAAAAAAAGACACCAGAACCCTTGAGAATTCCTTATCATAAAAATAAACCTGTGAGATGCTCCACATCGCTAATCATCAGAGAAATGCAAATTAAAACCATAATGAGATATCACCTCACACCAGTGAGGATGGCCACCATCCAAAAGACAAACAAAAACAAATGTTGGCGAGGATGTGGAGAAAGGGGAACCCTCCTACACTGCTGGTGGGAATGTAAAGTAGTTCAACTATTGTGGAAAGCAGTATGGAGGTTCCTCCAAAACTAAAAATAGAAATACCATTTGACCCAGGAATTCCACTCCTAGGAATTTACCCTAAGAATGCAGCAGCCCAGTTTAAAAAAGACATATGCACCCCTATGTTTATTGCAGCACTATTTACAACAGCCAAGAAATGGAAATAACCTAAGTGTCCAACAGTAGATGAATGGATAAAGAAGAGGTGGTACATATACACAATGGAATATTATTCAGCCATAAGAAGAAAACAAATCCTACCATTTGCAACAACATGGATGGAGCTAGAGGGTATTATGCTCAGTGAAAGAAGCCAGGCACAGAAAGACAAGTATTAAATGATTTCACTCATCCGTGGAGTATAAGAAAAAAGAAAAAACTGAAGGAACAAAACAGCAGCAGACTTACAGAACCCAAGAATGGACTAACAGTTACCAAAGGGAAAGGGACTGGGGAGGATGGGTGGGAAGGGAGGGATAAGAGGGAAAAAGGGGCATTACGATTTTAGCAGATGTAATGTTGGGGGGGCATGGGGAGGGCTGTACAACACAGAGAAGACAAGTAGTGATTCTATGGCATCTTACTATGCTGACAGACAGTGACTGTAATGGGGTATGTGGTGGGGACTTGATAATGGGGGCGAGTCTAGTAACCATAATATTGCTCATGTTATTGTAGATTAATGATACCAAAATAAATAAATAAATAAATAAATAAACCTGTGGTAAAGATGACTGCAGGTCTGGGCGTGGAATCTATGCTATCTACAAACAAACAACCTCAAACCAAACATCTAATGTTGGGTGGTTCTAATGTGGCTTGCAGAAGGAAAATTTCAAATGTTTCATGCAGAAACATAACCAGGCTTAACGTAGGTCTTAAAGAATATCTAAAAGTAGCATTCACAATCAAAATCACTGCACACATTAGGAAAGTCATCATGAATATAAGGAGAAATAAGACTACATTTAAAATTCCCAAACTAGTCAGGAGGAAAACGAGAATTAGGGTAAGTCTTGCCCAGTCTGAAATGGAATGCAGTCAATAGAAAGCTTAAAATAAAAGTGTAGAAATAAACCCACAAATATCAGTAGTCACAATCAAATAAATGAAAATAAACATTTCAATAAGGAATCAAAGATTATTATGTAACATTAAAAAAAAACCCAGTGATAAAGACCGAAAATAAAAAGATGGACAAATCACAATAGGAATTAAACTAAAGAAATATGGGTACCTTACCTGTATTCTAGAAACAATGCTTCTAGAGATTAGAAGGTAACTATGGTTTGATAAAAATTTCAATTCATCCGAAAGACAGAACAATTCTAAACTTGTGTTTCTGATGATACAACTTCAAAATATTTAAAGCAAGAGTTTCAGGACCACAAGAAAAATTTTACAAGTTCCCTATTACAATGAGTAAAAACACCTATATCAGTAATTGATAAAGACAGATGAAATAAAAATATGTAATAATAGGTGAAGGAAGTAAAAAATAAGAATATATAAGATTTAAGCAACAAAATAAGAATAACCTAGTGGACACAGACAAAATACTATTCCTAATAACTAGAATAAACTTGTTTTTTGGCCGTGAATGCACACAACGTATATAAAATTTGGCTATGTACTGAGGCATAAAGCAAGTATCAAAAAATTTCAAGCAGTTGGTATCATACAGACAATGGTATGCTAATGAACTACCTCCGGTGGAAAAGAAAAGGCTCTAATATGTAATGTTTACAAATTTCAAGCTATCAATTCATTAACAATGAGTTTGAAAATTCCTGAATCTTTAACAATCATGCCTTGTGAGTCAGTAGAGCTGGCTGCAGCATTTCTGTCTATAAAAAATAAAGTTAGCTGTTAATGACAAAAGTGTAATTAACTGTTATTCATTTAGATATTAAAAACACATTTCTCAATGGCTCATATGTCAAAGAAATTATGGGCAAACAGAGTGATAATGAAATCACTATATTGTGAAACTCACAGGATGCAACTAATGGTTTTCAAAAGAAACTTGTATCCTTAAATGATTATATTGAAAAACAGGAAAGGTTGAAAATAACTAAGATACATCCTAAAAAAAAAAACATAAAAAATAGAAAAAAGCCAAGGAAAGTAGAATGAGGGATATAATAATGAAAAGGCAGATGATAATAATGAAAATGTATTACGTTAATGATAACACAAATGCACATCAGAGATGGTCACCACAGACAGATACTAGCTGGTTTATGATGTGATGTAATTGACCAACCTCTGACAAGACTGATCAAGTAAAACAAAAACCCAAACAAAGCAATTAAAAGGGGAAATAATGATAGATGCATCCAAAAAAATGAAAATGGGAAACTAGTATGAATAACTTTATGTCAATAAAGTAAAAAAAAATCAGGTGAAATGGATACATTCATAGAAAACTATAAATAACCCAAACAGATTTGGGATACAGAAAATATTACGTTCTATGTAATAGTTATCTATTGATGCATAACAAACCCCCTACCACTCCATGACTTAAAACAATCAATTATTATTATTCAGCAGTCTGAGGGGCAGCTGGATTATTCTTCTCTTGGGTAGGCTTACTCATATTTCTTCAGTCATCTGCAGGTTGGGTAGGTGGGTCTCTCTACTGACTGAGGCTGGACTCTCCCTCACACACGTTTCAAGGACAGCTGACTGTAAGGCTGGTATGGTGAGGCCTCAGTTGAGACAACAGGGCTGCCCTCCACATGGTCTCATCCACCAACAGACTAGGCTGACCTTATTCATGTGGTTCTGAGAGAGTGAGATGAAGTGAGAAAGGCCTATGGTTGAGGACGGTACAGTGGAAAAGCTGTATTATGTTGGCTAAGAAATTCACAAGGCTAGCCTAGGTTCAAAAGGGAAGGAAATAGATGCTCTCTCCTTCCTGAGAGGGCACAGATATAGAGAAGAATGAAGGACTGTGGTCATGCCTGTAATCTCTCCCATCCAAAGCTCTGTAGATGTGGATTCAGCAGTTCAAAATTCTCACTAAGAAAACACTAGGCCCAGATGCTTTTATTGGCAACTTCTAGGAAACATTCAAGGAACAGACAGATCCAATCACACAGGATCTCTTCAAAAATAGAAAAAGAGAGACTACACCACAACTCATTTTTACGAGGTGCTAGTAAAACCCAGGCACCAAAACTAGACAAAAACAGTATGAGAGAAGAAAAATAATCACCCAAAGCACTGAGGATCATAAGTGGAAAATTCTAGGCAAGATTTAAAGAAACGAAATCTGCCAATGTATAAGAAAAAAGAATGTGTCATAACCAAGAAGTCTTTATTTCAGGAAAGCAAGGCTGGCTCAACCTTGAAAAATCTATTAATTCACTACATTTAACAAAATATAGGAAATATTTTAATGCCATTAGATGAAGAAAAGGCATTGAATAAAATTCAACTAATTTATGGTAAATAGTTTGGTAAATATTAAGACTAAAAGACAACTTTCTTAGTTAAAACAAAATGAAATCCAACAGAATCTACATAAATCCTTAACCAAATATCAGACTCGATGAAATGCTAAAAACATTTTAGAACAGAATCAAGAGAAGACAGTTATTTTATTCAACATTGGTTTGAAAGTTCCATCTTATATATAAGAAAATAAGAAAAGTAAATACATGTATGAATATTAGAAAATAAGAAACTGAACTCTCATTATCTGCAGATAATGTATAGTCTATATAGAAAGAAGACATAAAATAATCTGCAAGTAACTGGCTATAATTTTAGAATTTAGGAAATTAGTGGAATGTATCAATAGACAATTAATGACATTTCTCTGCATTAGCAATAAGCAGAAATATAAGATTCTGTTTATAATAGCAAGGTTATCTATCTATCTATCTTAGACAGAAATGCAATGAAATATGGATAAGATCTGATAGAGAAAAATTATAAATTGAAAGCATTTAACTGGCCCAAATAAAAGCACTGATGCAAATAAATGCAGCGTTAATCTCCATTTATGAATAGAAAGACTCAGCTGTTTAAAGAGGTCAATTCTTCCCCAGTCAGTGTGAAGATATAAAATAATTTCAATGAAAATCTAAAAATGCTTTTTTTTTTAGTTGAACTTGACAAGGTTCAAAAGTTCATATAAAATCAAAAATTGGCAAGACACTCCTAAAGAAAAAAACTAGTGAAGTGTACTTTCATAGCATATATTAAGACTATATTTTATAGGACAGTGCAGTTCTGGCCCAGGGATTGGCTAACAGATAACAGAATCAAAAGGTCCATGTGGGATCAGTAGGAGAAATAATTCTCCCAGTTCAATAACTGATGGTAGGGAACCTAGTTATCCATATGGAAAAAAAAAGAGAAATTGATTCCCTACTTCATTACTTTCACCAAAGTTATTCTAGATGCATCAAGGGCTTAAATGCAAAACTTTAAAAGACTTAGGAAGAAATAGAGAAGTATATCTCCATGGCCTTGGAGGTAGTGAATGAGGTCTTAAGCAAGAAACAGAAAGTGGAAACTATGAAGGGAAAGACTGATCAACTTCCTGCATTAAAATCAAGAATTTCATTTACTGCATGATTCTGCAAAGTAGGTGAAAAGAAAAGTCAAAAACAGGGAGAAGATATTTTCAATACCCAGAACTGAGAAAGGATCAATATGCAACATATATAAAGAAAAACAGAGCTTACTTTGATAAGGTAATCACAGAAGCCCTCTGTGAGCCAGGGACCTGAATGGAGCCACCACAGTATGAGAAAGAAGCAACGGGAGGAAGAGCCTTCCAGCAAGGGGAGAGACTCAGCTCACAGGCTGTGAGGTGGAGAGGAGACAAGTGAGTGTGGGAAAGAGTGGAGCAAAGGGATGGAGATGGGCTAGGACAGGCAGGCAAAGGCCAGAGCAAGCAGGACGGCAGGAGGAGAACCCTTTACCGGGTTGAACTGTGCACACATGGCTGCAAGGTGAAGCATCGTCTCCCAGTCTGTGAAAATGGGTAATTATTGTGTCCACTAGGTACTCTTAATCTTTTCTATGCCTTGAATTCCCGGGCAGTTGGGTGAAGCCTATGGACGCTTTTCCAGGAAAAATATTTTTAGATGCATAAAAGAAAATACACAGGACTCCAAAGGAAACCAAATGTATCAAAATACAGTCATCACACTATTTAAACATATATATGTATGTGTGTAGATATATATGGCATATATGTATAGATGCTTGCTTCTTTACTTATGAAATAACAGAAGCTATGAAGAAATGTAATAGCTACCATAATGTTGAAGCTGTGATGACTTAAAATAATATTTCATGACATCTACAACAACTGGAATGTGACAAAAACAGTCAATTTCTGCAGGTTATAAAGTCACAGGTACTGCCCATCTACTGTGTGGTCTGTTTGACAACATTCCTAATTGGAGAATATGTTAAATTCCAGTTAGAGGTTGCAGAAAATCAAGTGACAGATATGTGTGTATATTTCTTATCCAAATTGTAGGACTCTGAATTCTACCCCCTAACCCCTTGGGTGACAGTGAATCTCAGGACAAAAACTCTTGTCTTAGTCTGTTCAGGCTGCTGTAACAGAGGCCACAGACTGGGTCCCTTGCAAACGAGAGAAATTAATTTATCTCCTGGAAATAACTTCTGGAGACCGGGAAGTCCCAAATCAAGGAACCAGTGGATCTGGAGTTGTGAGGCCCTGCTCCCTGTGCCCAGATGGCCACCTCTGCTGTGTCCTCACATGGCGTAAGGGGCGAGGGCTCTCTGTGGGGTCTCTTTATGAAAGACACTAATGTCATTCATGAGGGCTCCACTCTCATGAGCTAATCATCTCTTGAAGGCCTCACTTCCTAACACCATCATATTGGGGATTAGGTTTCAACATATGAATTTTAGGGGGGCCACAAATATTCGGTCTATGGCAATCCTGTTTCCAAAAAAGCACCTATAAGAACACCTGTCATGTAGCAGCTTTACTGCTGTTACTGCAGTTCCTGCCATTATTTTGAGAGGTGGCATGGTGATCGCGAAAAATTTCTGCTAGAGCAGGGCAGACAGCTTTGCAACATCCTGGCCCTGTGGCCTGGACAAGGCAGACAGCCTCCCTGAGTCCAGCGCCCCCATGGCACCTCTCCTGGACGCCTTGATAGGACAGCTATGGAAGGAAGGAGGGAAGAGGGGGAAACGGCTCCAGGATTGGTTCTGCCAGTTACTGCTTCAGCCTAACAATGATCAGCATTTATAAACTATAACCACTCATTCTCTGGATTTTATTTCTTGTTGAGGGCCGAGTCTATAACGCCCTTAATTAGAGTCAGCAGTTGGATGCATAAGAAACAGACATGGAGAATATCTGAAATTCTGAACCTAAAATAAAACTCTTTAAACATATTTTTGTAGGAACAAAGCTTTATACACTCATTGGGGGAAAATCTTCCATTTTTAAGATTTTGAGGTTGTAAAGTCTGTTTTAAATCCAGTGGTTCCATAATTCAGAGCTTTTCTGTTTCCTTGCAAAAAGCAGCCTTCTGGGGTCTACCAGGTATTTGAATTTATACTCTGAACCTTCAAAAATACTTTCATTCCTGCTTTCTCTACTATCTTCCTTTTTCCTAGAGGGCTTGTAGGGTAGGTATGATGACCTTTTGCTTGACTTAACCAGAGAAGGTTTATTTTGCTTGCCATCTACATTTCTTCGTTTGCGGGACTTCTCAGAGCCTCTGTGTGCTAATGTGCAATGGGAACCCCAGGGAGGGGAAAGAGTATTTCTTGGCACTTGGGTGACCTACTTTCTATCTGTGGCATTTCTCATAGGGCTCCTGGGAAAGTGCTGCCTTAGATCTACACCTTAAAAAAGAAACATTTTTCTTAGGGGGTGTTTGAAGTCATCATGTTTACAAGACAATCAAACAAAGGAAAAGCAGGAAACATGGTTCAATCTATGGTGCCAACAGAGCTGCCTCAGGGAGATCCCAGGGCTTTTTAAAAGATCATCTTATTTGTCTTATTCATTCTCTGATTGTTATAAAGACTCAATTTATCATTGCCAGGTGGCTTGTTCTGGTTCTGGAGCCCTAGGTGCTCTCCAACTGCTCAGAACAGCCTTGCCTCCCCTTTTCTGAGTCGGCCTCTGCGGTGGTACTGGAGGGCCAGATACAAGCTCTGTCTTCTTCCTTCCCCACACCACCCCACCCCACTCCCACAGAGGTGCTGTTTGCTGAGACTGTTTGTCTGAACCAGGTGGTCTCAAGGAAAAGCCGCTGGCCGGCCAGCCATGGGGAATGGGGCCTGTGGGTGTTAACGTGAGTCATGTGGAGCTGCGGAACATCTGGGCTTGCCAGCGACCCGAGGCTCTATCTGTGCTGAACATGAAAGGAAGCAGCCGTAGAACATTTCCCAGATGGGGAGTTGGCCTGGTGGATTACCCAGGAGATTAAAAGAATTATTTTTTGTTTCCTCAGAAAAATAGGTGTAAACTTGATTCCCACTTGCTACAAGTAAGAAGCCAGTATTTTGAGAGGCATCTCTTCTTCATCCATACAGAACAGCTTCAAACGCCCATCTGGAGCAGTGGGTGTCAGCTAGGGGGGAAACTGCTCACCAGGGTTCATCTGGCCACGTCTGGAGACATCTGTGGTTGTCACGAATGGGGGTGGGTGTGTAATCCCACTGGCACTCAGCAGGTAGAGGTCAGGGAGGCAGCTAAACAATTTACCATGCACAGAACAGCCCCCACAACATAGAAACATCCGGCCCCAAACAGTCCGGAGTGTCAATGGTGCTGAGTTGGAGGAAGGAACCCTGCTTCAGAACACAGTAGTGGGTAATCCATCACGGGGTGCTGGGGTCAGAAAGGCCAGTGTTCAAACCCTGCTTCATCTACTTCCTGCAGAAAGTCGAGGCAAATCAGACCAGCTCACCTAATTCTTTCATTTGTAACAGGAAGCTTCTAATACCTACTACATAAAGAGCTTAATGTGGTACAAGGCATTTAAAATGATAAGATGTTACGATCATTGCTTTGTAAAAGGTACTGAATTGGCACCATGAAAGAGAGGGAGTGGACAGATGTAGATGGAACCTCATGAGACAGGAACTATAGTGTGAGTAGTAGATGGTGCGGGAGAGCGTGCAGAGGAGACAAAGCGTAAAGCTGTGTCCCTAAGTCTTGCGGCTTCTAGAGTGGTTTTGTCCAGAACTTTCTGCAGTGATGGAAATGATCTATATCTGTCTTCTCAAATGTGATATCACTAGCC
Source organism: Smutsia gigantea (assembly GCA_032199065.1). NCBI lineage: Eukaryota > Metazoa > Chordata > Mammalia > Pholidota > Manidae > Smutsia > Smutsia gigantea. The sequence continues at coordinate 99,031 of JAVSCE010012824.1, forward strand.
ACATGGGGCGACTGAGCCCTTGAAATGTGGCCACTGCAACCAAGGAACTCAATTTTAAATTGTATGTGATTCTATATATTTTTTATTTTTTTCTATTGCAATGTTTACTATGTTTTCCACATCACATTGGAGATGGTTGCATGATTACTTGAATGGGGCATCCCACAATGCCTTCTTTTACTCAACTAAACTGAATCCAAACCTAGGTTGCTTACACTGCTGTTATTAGAAAGGATCTTCTTCTGCAGCTTCCCCTAATGCTAGTGCTAAGACCTATTCTCAGCCCACTTATCTCTTGGAGTTAGAGTGCATACAGAGGGGACAGCCTTCTACTGCAATGTTTACTATGTTTTCCATATCACATTGGAGATGGTTGCATGATTACTTGAATGGGGCATCCCGCAATGCCTTCTTTTACTCAACTAAACTGAATCCAAATCTAGGTTGCTTACACTGCTGTTTTTTTAGTAATTTATTTTGGTATCATTAATCTACAATTACATGTGCAATATTATGGTTATTAAACTACCCCCTTCATCAGGTCCCCCCCACCAACCCCATTACACTCACTGTCCATCAGCATAGTGAGATGCTATAGAATCACTACTTGTCTTCTCTGAGTTGTACAGCCCAACCCGTGCCCCCCCAACATTACGTCTGCTAATCGTAATGCCCGTTTTTCCCCCTTGTCCCTCCCTTCCCACCCATCCTCCCCAGTCCCTTTCCCTTTGGTAACTATTAGTCCGTTCTTGGGTTCTGTGAGTCTGCTGCTGTTTTGTTCCTTCAGTTTTTTTCTTTGTTCTTATACTCCACATATGACTGAAATCATTTGATACTTGTCTTTTTCGGCTTGGCTTCTTTCACTGAGCATAATACCCTCTAGCTCCATCCATGTTGTTGCAAATGGTAGGATTTGTTTTCTCCTTATGGCTGAATAATATTCCATTGTGTATATGTACCACTTCTTCTTGATCCATTCATCTACTGATGGACACTTAGGTTGCTTCCATTTCTTGGCTATTGTAAATAGTGCTGCAATAAACAGGGGTGCATCTGTCCTTTTCAAATTGGGCTGCTGCATTCTTAGGGTAAATTCCTAGGAGTGGAATTCCTGGGTCAAATGGTATTTTCTATTTTGAGTTTTTTGAGGAACCTCCATACTGCTTTCCACAATGGTTGAACTAATTTGCAGTCCCACCAGCAGTGTAGGAGGGTTCCCTTTTCTCCACATCCTCGCCAACATTTGTTGTTGTTTGTGTTTTGATGTTGGCCATCCTCACTGGTGTGAGGTGATATCTCATTGTGGTTTTAATCTGCATTTCTCTGATGATTAGTGATGTGGAGCATCTTTTCATGTGCTTGTTGGCCGTCTGAATTTCTTCTTTGGAGAACTGTCTGTTCAGCTCCTCTGCCCATTTTTTAATTGGATTATTTGCTTTTTGTTTGTTGAGGTGCATGAGTTCTTTCTTTATATATTTTGGATGTCAACCCCTTATCGGATACGTCATTTATGAATATATTCTCCCATACTGTAGGATGTCTTTTTGTTCTACTTGTATGTAATTTTAATTACTTAAAATTAAGATGCTGCACATGGCTAGTGGCTCCCATGTTGAACAGAAGAGACTGAGGAGATGAGACTGATGTAGACCAAATATGGACACCTAGGACCCCATGTGGGGAGGGACATGGGAATTGAGAGGTGGGGAGGCATCCCTTCTGACCAGGCACTTCCTAGAAGAGACCCTGGGAAAGGTGGGCTTGCACGGTGGATAGATTTTCAACAGCAGGAATTAGAGCCAGTGAGGAGGAGCAAATTCCAGGCAGAGGAAGCATGTGGGCAAAGCCTGAGGCAGGGAGGAGAACTCAGCATGTCTGTACAGATGAAGGTCAGGTCCTAAGAAAAGAAGGCCACATCTGAGCACAGCACATGTGAGGTTCGAATGTACAGTGCCCCAAGCAGATAGTATCAGAGGTAGTTATGTGACTGCACACCTTGCTTTAAGCCCAGAACACTCACACACAACACGGAAAAAAGTGACTTAGAAAATAAAGCAGTGCCGTGTGTTTTACGGCAAATTCTTGCCGAATCTACCAGGAAGTAGCAAATGTGTGTCTTGAACTCAGGTGTGGGTGAGTTCAAGCAGTGCTGTCCACTCGACCCAATAAGAGCTGGGTGAGCACAGAAGTTGTAGAATGACTATGAAAAGCTGGAAGAGTGCCAGAGACAAATTTTGACAATTTGACAATTTGCCTCAGGCTGCTCTGGTGTCTGGAACCCAGTGAAAGATGGAATGACATGGATGGGCAAAGAATAACTGACACCGTGAAGCTTACTGTCGCAGTCTAATTTTACTGAAGACAGCCCTGTCGCTGAACACTTTTCCTAGAAATCTGTTAAGAATCTGACTCTACCAAGTAGTACTTATTTAGTACCTGCTGGGGCTGGGTAAAAGGGACAATTGCTTTGGGGATTTTACCACCAGGGGAGGGAAAAAGAATCTTTGTTTGTAAAGCCTGAGGTTTACGATCTCTTAACATAAGAAACATTTGCAAAATATGCCAAGTTGTAATGTTCACGAAAGACAAATAAAGGACTATACACAGGCAAAAATTTCTCTTGACAAGAGGAAATCATTTTGTGCAGACCAAAACTTTGTCAGCTTTGGTCACTGGCTAGAACCAAGGAGTCTTATATACTGGAAAACAGCTACTGCTCCCCAATCGGGTAGATTTTGAAAGTTACTTATCTTAAAACATCTGGCTCTGTCAACAACCAACAATTTTGATGAAAATAAATTTCATAGTCTGTGGACTGCCTATTAATCTTAGAAAGAAAAAAAATAATATGAGATGTCTCCAAGAAAAATATTTGGATGTTAAAAATAAAAAGAGAGAGAGAAATCAACCTCAAGAACTTCTTTGAGAACTGAGCACATTGTAAGAGCTGTCCTGCAGGAGAGTTAAATCACTTTAGAAAAACAGCTCAATGACATTATCGATCTGTGGATAGCTTAACTTATGATTTGAGTCAGCTGGTACTGATACAGTAATTTTGTAACTTAAATAGATATTTCAAAATAACCTCTAGGTCCCCCCTTGTGTACGAGTTCAGGTTTGTAGAATTTGATTCCATCTAGAACCTAGGCAAAGAATTTCAGGTAGTTGAGACCGACATTCTTCGCCTCCCTAGTTTACAAAGCTCTAGGCTCTTTCTCTGCTCAGACGCTGTGGATAAAGTCAGATGTGTTTTCAAACTACTTTGCCTCTTAATTTTTAAACCCTTGTTTATTTTAAATAAAATTTAATCCATATGTTTCTGATTCATTTACACTTAACTCATCAAAATGCTGTTTCATAAAAAGCTCTTTGATGTTTCAAATTGCCTTTGGAGCTATTTTTAACAAGATTTTTTTTTTTAAGCTTCCCTACTTAGAAACAGAAAGCTCTATTTCATTGCTATTTAACAACCAGGGGCCCCAGTGGTTGGGTTCAGTTCATTATTTAAATGAAATAATGTATGTAAAACGCTTCATAAATTTTAAAGCAATTGATGCCTGTTAGTTGTTAGTGATAGAATTGCTATTGTCATTTACGAACATGCCAAGGATGTACGTTTTGAGGTTTCTCCTTCATGCTGTTGGCTGGACTGGATCATTTCGGAGGCCCCTCTATGTATAACACTTTCTTACTCTATGACTTTCTCATGCTTAGTAGCAAATGCAATAAATACATCAAATGGCTGGTACAGTAATGAAGAAGTATGTCAGAGACAGAGCCACCCACACAAAGTAGAACCTTTGGGTTAAGGTTTCCCTCAGACTTACAGTGTATAACAGGTTATCTTCAGGGGGGGTTTACAGTCTGGCTGGCTTTCGTTGACTTACAGGTCAGGATCTTGGTGAATTTGCATGAATTGATAAGCTAATAGAAAAATGATTCAGTAAGAAGGAAGTGTTGGGAGTAGGCACCTGGGGACGGAAGGGAGCTACCTGACCAAAGGCGAGGTCTGTTCCCTAGTACGGCGGATGCATCCACGCCCTGTGGAGGGTTACATGACAAAGGTGCAGCTGTTTTCAAGGGGGGCTCTGGAAACAGGGCGCACAGAGTGTTGCTTCCAAACATACAAAATGTGGGGCAGAGCATTCTTCTGCTTCTGGATAGAACCCAGCTCTGCCTTGGGCTCATGGGAGTCTTTACACATTAATGACGGTGTCCAGTCAAACAATGGGACAAGGGTGGCTGACACTCTATTGTCTGATAGGAGGCGGCAGAGAACATTGGGCAGCACACAGCGGTGGTGGGTAACAGCATTACTCACTTAAAGTTCGCCAACCCCCATGTGAGCCTTCCTGGGGTCCCTAGGAACACGACACTCTGTACGCCTGTGTGGGGGTGTCCCAGTGGTTTCCACGACCTCATTCTTAGAGTCTGACGAAGGCCATTCAGGGTACATGTGAAAAGAGCAAAACAGCCCTTTTGCTTCTCCTGTCTTGATAATTGCACAGAGGTTCTCAGGCACGTTAACAGAAGTGAACAGGAAACCTTTGTCTCCTGGAAGCTGCCCCTGATCTTGTGTGTGAAATGTATGCTTTCAGCTTTCACATGCTCTCCCTATGGCCCGGCCTGTCGCACACCAGGCTGCCTTTAGGAATTTGGAACCAAACATGAAACTCTCTCTCACACAATGGAGGGAACATGGCTCTGCCCTTTCGAACATCAGTCTTTTCCTCGTGAATGGTTCCCAAATCTTCTGAGTCTTGCCGTATGGAACAATTGGTCCCTTCAGTTAACTTGCCAGCAGCAATCAGTTATTTCTCCTAGCCATAAATTTCAACCATTTTTTTTTTGATGGGGAAGAAATTAAAGTAACAAAGGGAGGTGGCTATAAAGAACAGAACTGTCAGAATAGCAAATGTTTGAGTAATTTCTTGGGTCTTTGGTTTAGGGTTGACTGATTTTTAGTGCTAATTTTGGTTTGGAGTATTTCTTGGGACAAAGAGGTCCCATTTTAATCTATATATCTCTGGTGAAGATTGTTGAGAGCGTGGAAAACCTTGGAAGACAGATTTTATTATAATTCAATAACTTTACTAATTTTTTTTTAGGGGTGAGCGGGGACTCTGATATCTTCTTGGCTGTCTCCTTTTTCATGAAACAAACCAGATTTTTAACAACACCCCCTGAACTTGGTCCATGATAGACACAGCCCGAGAAACCACCTGGTCCAGCTAAACTGTAATAACTGCTCTGAGCATCTAATTCCACCAGGTCTCGTTGAAAAAGAGGAAAAAATTCCCCAAATGACTAATGCTTTTAGGTCTGGCGGCAGTTTTTCATTGTCCTCAAAGCACCTGGTGTAACCTGCTTGCTTTCAATTCTTCTGAGAGCCTGTGGGTTTGAAATGAAAGAAGAAAATAGGATCCCCTAAGTCCACAGGGCAAGGCAATCTGCTTTCATTAAAGAAAACTCCAAATGTTTCTGAACATGTGGCCTGTTCAACTCCCCGCTTCAGGGTCAGATTTATTATTTGCTCTGGAACCAAGATTTTTGTACACCAGGCATAATACTTTGGAGTATTTACAATTTAAGCGATTTTCCTAAAGCAAACAGCTGCATCGCCAGGCTGGATAAACCCCCTGTCCCCAGACACAGAAGCCAGAACCTTCTTAGGGAACAGGTGTGCCTTAAACTAGGAGGAGGCCTTCCTTGGGCCTGACTCCCTAAATGTCTGAACATTTACTCCCTTCCAGAGATGCAATCTGATGACTTCTGAGAATCTTTGAAAAGGCAATTCTTTTCTTATTTTCCCCTTGATAAGAAAAACTCAAAAATGGTCCAGTTACTATAATCTGAAGGGAAGGGCTGGGTCGAGAGGAAGCTACAGATAATGTCTGAGTTGTTACAAAGGCATGTTATCTTATTTTTTTTTTTAAACCCTCCCTCTTTTCTGGCAGAGAGGGTGGAGACCTTGGTCGTAAGCAGGAATTTGAAAGGGAAACAACAGGCAAAACATGAAGCTGCTTATGGCTTGGAATCTCAAATGATCTTTTTGCTTGTGAGAAAGTCAGAGCTGGCTTCCATCTGTCAAGGTACAAAATCATCCATATTCCTGTAGGAAGGACTTTTAAAAACCACGCAGAGATGGAATGAGGGGATAGAGCAATTTCTTTACTTACACATTCCATAAATATTTGTTAAGTACCCACTTGGTATTGGGGGCTGACGGTACTATCACAGTGGACTTGGACATCATTCCTGCAAGGGATCAATGATGTATATCCCTCATGAGTTGACCTCAAAACTTTCCCAATTTCAACCACTCATTGTCCCTTTTGGAGACCAGAAAGGGATGGGCAGCTGTTAAAGTGGAAATGTTATGTAAGGATGATTGCTATTTTTCTATTTAAAAAGCATAGTATGAATTACTGGATCTAATGGAATATGGTATCATAGAATCAGAGTTCAACAGTCAGGAGAGTTGATTCTTATTCTGTTGTGCTAGTCATACAGTGACTTTCCATCTCTGGACCACAGTTTCTCCATAGGTGCAATGACAGGGGAAGGATTTTTAATTGCCTTCAAGCTTAATGATTCGACAATTTGTTAATAGTTTAAAAGCAGATACCCAGATAAAATATGATAGGTGGGCTGACGAGCATGACATATGGTCTAATCTGGAAGAGAAAAAGGCAATAAAGGGGGAGTCCTATGACAGTCACTTAAAGACTTGGCAAAAATGTAGGATATTACTATTCTTCTCTCTCTTTTTTGTTTTTTTATCTGTTTTTAATAGAAATATGCATTTTTTGTTAACATGTAATGAGCTTATTGCTATTTAAAATACATCAATAATCACTTAACACATTCTTAGTTTGAATATTTCATACAGCGAATAGCAGCAGCTCTAATTCACATAAACAGAGGCTATTTGTAGTCATCGATAATTTTTAAGAGCATATTTTAAAAACAAACAAAAATTATATTCCTGCATTAATTTCCTATTGCTACACAACTGCTGTAACTAACCGCCCCCCACCCCCTGTACAAACTTAGAGGCTTAAAAACTATAGAAACTTATCTTAATGTGCCAGAAGTCACAGGTCTAAAATAGGTCCCCAGTACTGTGTTCCCCCTGGAGGCCCCAGAGGAGAATGTTTCCTTGACCTTCCCAACTCTGAGACTGCCTACATGCCCTGGCTGGTGGCCTCCTTTCCTCCAGCTTCAAAGCCAGCAATGCAGTCTTTTCAAATCTTTCCCTATTTTTGTGATCACATTGTCTTTTGCCTTTCTGGTCTCCTGTTTCCACTTATAAGGACCCTCGTGGTTACACTGGGCTCACGTGGATGTTCCAGGACAATCTCCCTATCTCAAAATACTTAACTTACGCACACCCGCAGAGTCCCGTCTGCCACATCAGAGAGCATATTCACAGGTTCTAGGTATTAGGACCTGGACGGCTTGGGGGCCGCTATCCACTGTGCCACCATTCCATGTTAAGTTATTTACAAATTGGATCCTTAACATATAAACAAAACTATGAAAACTTATAACAGTATATATCAAGTTGAATGCAGATTTATCTTTTTGAGTCATTTTGTCTACAAATATTCCTAAAGACCTTTGCCTAAGCCTGCACACAGTCTTTCCACCGTCAGCTTAAACACCCCTTGGTCTTCTCTACCCCCCCACCCACAGGATGGGCTCCTTTTCTCAGCATTCACACAGAGCCTGGCACAGAGGAAGAACTTGGTGATTGTTAGCTGACATTATTTCAATTACTTTTCCATGTCTCTCTCCTCTCTACTAGTCTCTAAGCCACCATTCCCTACAGATGTTTCACAAAACACTCGTCCTACGAGATTACACTACATAAAACAGTTGTACAGTCAAGGCATTGCAGGTAACACTACGCATCTTATCCCCCTTTTTGGAAACAGTGGTGTGCATTAGCATATTAAAGGCTCTGAGAAGCCGTGCAATATCGAGGGGTGGAGGTGGGGTTAATTTAACACAGCATTTTTTTTTTCCTGGTAAGAGCTTTTGTTTTCATTTTTTAATTCTTAGTAGAATCCCTTTAAAAACCAGAAGGTTGTTCAGTGACAATTCAAATCAGAGAACATTAGCACAAAGAGTTAGAAGAAGATCTTCAAGAACACGTCTTCAAGCTGTAACTGGGTAATGCGTTTCTTCTTCACACTCAAAAGACCCTCAGCATTTGCATGTTTCTACACACACATTAAAGGAAATCAATAAACAACTTCCTTTGTGTAATGTATCATCGTGCTTTGAAACGGTGGACGACTGTCAGGGAGGCTTTGGAAAAGCAGAGTGGTTTGGTCTCTGGTCTGGAAGAGTAAAAGTTAGTGACAGAAATACTAGTGGGGGCTCATGGTACTGGGGCTCTGAGGGAAGTTCAGACATCCGGTTCTCCCAGGGCACGTGTTGAAGATGTAGATTCCAGGCCGTGCTGACTGAATGGAATTTCATGAGTTGGGGCCTGGGAATTTTCATTTGAAGTTCCCAAGGCGATTTTTTCATCATAGAGATGAAGTTAAGGTGTGAATGAGTGAGGAAAAGGGGAAGGGGAGGAACCAGTGAGCCCACATCCAAAACCACTCAATATTGCTTCAACTGGTATTCCTTAGTAAACTCAGATTTGACAGGGTGAATTACACTTAGTGGGCTGTTTCTTCACTTAGTGGGGAGTTGTGGATAGTACTAGTCCTATGTGGGTCCCTGAACCACCACATGGAAGCCCTCTGAGAGCACCTCTCCTCCAGACCCAGGCCCCTGGGGATGGCTACCTGACTGTAAGGCCCAAGTGTCACCCCTGCAGCTCCCTGCCTCAGGTTTGGCTGCAGGCATTGGCAGAGAAATGAAATGTCGTGGGATTTTAGGGGGTTATTTTGCTCTTTCCCAACAATGGCAACTGTATAGCCATTTTTTAAAAATCCTATAAACAATATAATATAAACAATTAAAACAAGATAGACAAAATACAGTGACAACCGTGTAGCCAGTGACAAGTGTATAGCCATTTTTTAAAATCCTATAAAATATTATAAACAATTAGAACAATATAAACAAAAGGTCTTGGGCTGGTAACACAGCATTTTTCAAATTTATTTGCCCAAGAATATCCTTTTCCTACAAAGCTGGTTAGCATCCCCTTGTCAGAAACACGGCTTTAAGCTCCTCCGGGCAAGGACCAAACCATGTGCTTCTTTGTATCTTTTTTGATGGACCTGTTCCTCAGATACTGTAGGTACTTGATGAATACATGGTGAGGGAATGGACTGAACGAGAGAAAACAAAGTTGATAAGACAAGATCTCTTCCCTCATGTTGCTAAAAATGAATAGGAGAGAGGTGGAAACAATTACTTACCCAGCAGTAGGTAAATGAAAAAGTCATCTAACCCATGGTCATTAATAAGAAGGAGAAAATCAAGTCCAAATGCTGAAAACCAACCTAAGAGTTAAACAGAACTGAAGCAGGCAATTCAAGCAGCCCTTGGAAACTTTGTGGACTGCCCGCTCTCAAAAAGGAAACAAGAAAATTAGATCAGTGTAGCACAGAGCAGAATGGGAACAAATAGCTGTCTTCGGATAAAGAATGAAAATTATTATAGGAAAGATTATGCTAGGATTGAAACTCCCTGTCAGGTCTCCAGTGCACCCTGAGTGATGGCTGAGAAAGCAGTACTCACATCCAATTGTGCCCAGGAACCTGCATGCAGGCAGTTTGAGGGAGTGAACCCATGGCTCACTGCTCCAGACTGGGCATGAGTTTTCCAATCCCAGCCACCATCATTTATCAGAAATGAAGGTTCTCTTGACACGGGAAGCAGCGATGGCCCTCCTCTGAGTTGTTGCAAAGGCCAGGGCAATCACTGGCTGAACCCGCCATTCCAACAGCTGTTCTGGTGGCTATGCTGGTGTCCCCGTGGGTTGACTGAGAGCTGATTCAACCACGGTCATGAAGGGGCAGCTGACCGTCTTTCCTATGTGCTCTGCTAAAGTCGCTGTACTGGGGGGTGTGGAGTGGAGGGGTGGGGGGTGAAACGAACAAGACTAGTTCCAGCAAGAAGAGAAAGAAATTGGTAGGGCTCAGTGTAAGAAGCAAAGGACTTTGGGGAAACCAGGAAGATTTGCCTTTGAACCATGGCTCTGTCATCCCTGACCACGTACAAGGCACTTAACCTCTATGTGCTTGTGTCTTCAGTGGATAAACCTGAATATGACTTTTGTGTAGGGTGGTTGGAAGTTCTAGAAATAAGCTTTATAAAGTACACTCAATAAATAATAGGACAGCATTTATAATTAATAATATTAACTGATATAATAATATACCATATTTTATATTAATTTAACAAAATAGAGTAATATATAATGCATGATAAATGGCAAATTTATCATGAATACATAAGTAATTTATCAACAAACAATGGCAGGATAACATCTGTGAATTATTCATCACTGTTCTCCCACCTCTCTTCCAGGATTTCTTTTTATCCCATAACCATGCTCCCCATTTAGGAAATTGTTCATTCTGGGTTCACTGCCTAGGGGAATAGATGGACGAGCAGACAAGTAGATAAAAAGACAGCTCCTCTGGGGTTTTGCATTTCAAAAACTAGACAATGAAGGACTAGAGAGGACGCATGGCATAGACTTGTGCTGCCCAATATGGTTGCCACTGGCCACGTGTAGCTACTGAGTGCCTGCAATGGGGTCGCTCTGCATGCTGTAAGTACACAGCGCACACCGCATTTCAAAGCTATGTTCCTTTCTTAACTGAATCACGAACTGAGATTTACACTTTGTTCTACTGATTACCAAGGCACAGCAAGCTGACATAAAGGTGGGACAAGGTGCAGAGGAGAGAAAAAAAGTGTATCTGGGGACAAATATAGAACTTTTTTATAAAGTAAAAAACAGACAAAACAGAACGATATATATATAGAGAAAAAGAGAGAGAGAGAAAAAGAGGGAGGAAGCTTTGTTCCAGGATGGCCTACTGGTGATGCTGGCGAGAAGTATTCACACATCCCAGGGGCTACATGATGCGATGTCCAGGTGTATGTTCAGTGTCCTGTGGCTAATCCGGAATGGTGGTCCTGACACTGTACATATCTCATGGACAGACTGCCGCAGCCTATGAAAAGAGAGTTGTTACTGACACTGTACATATCTCATGGACAGACTGCCGCAGCCTATGAAAAGAGAGTTGTTACTGACCTGTACATATCTCATGAACAGACTGCCGCAGCCTATGAAAAGAGAGTTGTTACTGACCTGTACATATCTCATGGACAGACTGCCGCAGCCTATGAAAAGAGAGTTGTTACTGACCTGTACATATCTCATGAACAGACTGCCGCAGCCTATGAAAAGAGAGTTGTTACTGACTTTATTCATGTGGTCACCATATTTTCTTAAGAATTTGACAAACATTTAGATTTTTGTGATTCAAGCGAAAAACAATCGGATGAGAGGAAGCGGCCAATAGTTCATGGGGCTTTGAATTCTCCGTGCGTCATTTAATAAGAGTCCAAGTAAGAGTTTTTGCTGCTTGCATGTGTTTGACTGATTTAATCAATTCCAGTGTACATTGTAGTCTTATCTTAATTTATGAAGTATCAAGCAAGAACTTAAAAACCTCAAATTCAAAAACAAAAAAGGACAAACCCCCAAGGTTGTGTAATAAATAATCGCTGTTTTGCTAAATATTTGCCAGCGTCAAATGTACTAATGAACTCTTCCTTGCCCCCGAGCTCTTCTGTTCATTACACTAGTTTCCACTTAATTTGATTTAGAACTTTCATGTGGTCTCTACTATGATGTCCTTAACCATGGTCTGCACAATTTATCAGATTTCTTTGGGTCAGCCACTCACTCACTGAAGTCAAGGAATGCTCCCTGAGTGCCTAGCATGTGCCAGGTACTGTGCTAGGCACCAAGGATCCAGTGGAGAACAGAAGTCCTGCTCCTGACCTCAGGAAGCCAACACCAAGCAAATCATCACCAACTGGGCTAACAGAGATCACCAGATCTCTATTTTTAACCTCATTTCTTTCTGGTGGCTTTTGTTCAACCTAATATTTACAGCTAGTCATGGCAACATTCCTTAATATCTATTTCCCACCAGGTTGGGGTCCTTCGGGCTTTAAAACAGGCTCCTTATTTCAGTCTCACAATAACCCAATTATTCCCATTTAGAAAGGAGGAAAAATGACTCCAAGGCCTCACAGAGGACCAGGGTTGGTCTTAACTTTTCTGGTTTATTGCCTTCCCTGCTGAAATTATTAAGTGGATCGTGAGCGTTTGATATCTTATCCCTTCTGGTTTTAAAACCCCTCTGTGCGTTGGTGGTGACCTTCCCTCCCGTCCTGACACCCCTATGATCTTGACGTCACCTTGGAAGGAAACTGATAAACCAAAGCCTGCGGAGGAATCATGATGGCACCTGATGGGCCGACTTGGACCTATCACTGAAAATCTTTGAGAACTAAAGATCTTCATCACCAACCGAGGATTTTCAGGTGCGGCAGCAAAGGTTAATAACATTTTTATAGGTAGATTTGACCCTTATTCCTTAGTAGTGGGATACTCATTCTTTAGCTGAGACCATGATTGCCCAAAAGAAAGATAACATCTCCCAGTTTCCCTTGCAGCTAAGATAACCGTAATATCGAGTTTTGGCCAATGGTATGGAAAGAGAGTGGTGTGTGCAACTTCCAGGAAATGTCCTTAATGGAAGGGGGTGTGATCTTTTTTGTTCATTCCTATTAGCTAGAACACAGACATGAAGGATGGGCTCAGGCAGTCAGGTTGGATTATGAGGTGGAAGTAGTAATACTGATGATAGTGGGGCAGGCTGCACCCAAACACACCCGCAGAGATCCATCAGCCTCACCAAGGTGGAGCTAGCATGATTCCCATGTGGTTTCACCCTGCCTGTGCCTCTTCCATTCCAAGCCTCCCTGTGAGTGGGGCCCCAACTGGTGTCGACCTGGGAGGCCTCCAGACCATGTCCCTGTGCTCTCCTGCCACCCCACTAGTATGGTACCAGTTGGTGCCCTCCTGGGAGACCCTCAGACCATGTCCCAGTGCCCCTGGTCACCCTGCCAGTGAAGTCCCAGGCCGTTGCCTACCCGGTCACCCCCTGGAGTGCACCACTTTGACAGTGGCTGCCCCACAAGCACACCCTGGCTGGCACCCACCTGCGAGACCCCTGGCCCATGCCCTGGGAGCCCAATAGCAGGACACCCCAGCCTACACCAGCAGATATCCAGCCAGGCAGCCAAAACTACCAGGTGTGGATGTTCCTACACAAGGCCATGCCCTCAAGACTGGGAGAGGTAACCTATTCAACTATCCTATTGAAACAAACACAGAAAGCCAAATAAAATGAGAAAGAGGAATATGCTTGCAACAACAACAACAACAAAAAAACGACAAAACTTCAGAAAAAGAACTAATTGAGAATGAAAACTGATGAGAAAATAACGTATTAATGATCAGAACACATTCTGGCAACCATGTTTCAGGTGGCAAAACTCCTGCTCCTGGAAGATCCTGGGAGAGTCGCCCTCCCCTCAGGCTGGCCTCGTAGAGCTTCCCTACAAGAAACCTGTTTCTGACAGCAGCTGTCACGTCTGTCCCCTTGGCCCCTGCAGTCCTTAGTGCCAAGGAGTTACAGACCACCCTATTTGTCTCGTAGTCAAGATGCCTTTGTAAAAGAAGCTCGGAGGACATAGAACAAAGAACAATGGATTCAACTGTGCGATTTGGAAATAGTAGTACACAATGGACTGGAGAGGGATGTCAAATCAGGAGCAAGGGGAAAAAACCAGGAAGATGCTGGACTAATCCAGGAGGCAAGTGGCAAGAGCTGGAGTTAAGGCACTGCCAGTAAGAATGTAAAGGCAGCAGTGCTTTATTACAGTTGCTGTGGGTGTGAAGTTTCAGGACTGTCCTGGAGGGACAAGAGTGAAAGGTCACTAATGAAGTTCCGCGTAAAGTGGACAAAAGAATGGGAGCTGGCAAAGAAACAGAGAACATAGAACCACCAGGGTGGGAGGAAAAGCAGGAGATGAGAGCATCACAGAACAGGGTGTGTTTTTAAAGACGAGGTGCTAAACAGAATAAAAACGTTTTTTTTACTTATTGGCTTTGGCAACATAGTGATCACTGGAAACTGGTGTGAGCAGATGTGGCAGACAGATAGGCATGGAAGCTGGACAGCTGCTGATGAGGACCTGAGGCTCCTCTCCATCCTAGAGAGATGGAAGGCATGGGGTGAAGGGTTGGTTCTAAGGGTCTACAGAAACTATTGAAACACAGATGTCAGATGAAGGTAGTTCTTAGAAGAACCTTGATTTGATGACACAGACAACTTCCAATTCATACTTAACGTTGTTTTTGGCTCACTGGTAATGGTACAAATACAAAAACTTCAGCATTGGGACTGCCCTCAACGGATTTGGACAGCTTGACTACTGCCCAGTGAGTTGGGCCAAAAGCAACCGAGAAACAGAGTTTCTTCCACATGGGTGCGATAGCAATATACCAAATGTTTACTCTCTGCATCAGGAGACAGTAACGGAAAGTTCAGCTAATTAGATCCTGTTTATATTTCCATTATCATAGCTAATTACCTGTTTTATGTGATGATATGCTTTATTAATTATCACCAGTACCCTTGTTTCTCAGTGTATTTTAAACCTCTTACAATGCTTCCTCTATCTTCTAGGTGTCCTTACCAGCCAGGCTATTGTTTGTATTAAAAAAGCAATAGATAAATGGAACATGTTATGCAAATTATAGAAACTACTCCCTCCGTTGGTTTTTCACTGAGAAACATGGCCATACACTGGTCAAATTTTAGTGGTATAAGGGATGAAATGATAAATATTATTTTAATAGGGCAGTTCTCACTCCAGGAGCAGGGAGAAGATTTCTTGGTGGAACATGAGAATTTTATTCCAGTTATAAGACAAAATCTGAGGTCACCACCTAATGCATTTGTGTAAACCTACTATAATTTTCTTCCTTAAAACTTCTCATATGGGGCCACGATGACAGTAGAATGCCTACAAAATTGTGTTTCTTAAAAAAAAATGTAGAATTGATTTCTATCATGTTAAGTTCCAGCTTTTTGAAAGACTGATTGGTGGTTTTTAAGATAATTAGGGCAGTATCTGCATTTTATAAGTGGGAGTGACTGAAGTTCAGACAGGAGACAAGGGACTGACACTGAGTTGCCAAGTGTGGAAGTGGGAAAGTTAGAACTGGAATTCTGGTCTTCTGCTTCTTCCCAGTGATCTCTACACCATCCAGTCCATGAAGAAAAGGCAGGTTCAATTTTTTAAAATTTAAATACAGTCAATATATGATATTATATTGTTTTCAGGTATATAACATAGTGACTCAACAAATATATGTGATGAAATGTTCACCACATTTAGTGTAGTTACTATCTGTCACCATAAAAAGATACTATATTATCTTGACTATATTTCCTATGCTGTACATTTCATCCCTGTGACTTATTTCATAATTGGGAGTTTGTTGTTCTTTATCCCCTTTAACTTTTTCACCCATCCTCCCCTATAACCACTACCAGTGTGTTCTCTGGGTTTATGAGTCTATTTCTGGTTGGTTGATTGATTTTTATTCATTTGTTTTAGTTTTTAGATTCCTCATATAAGTGAAACCATATGGTATTTGTCTTTCTCTATCCAACTTCCTTCACTTGGCGTAATACCTTCTAGGTCCACCCATGTTGCTGATAATGACAAAATTCCATTCTTTTTTTATGGCTGAGTAATATTCCACTGTGTGTGTATGTACATAAACATTATTTATATTTATATACACACACACATATACATATGCCACTTTCATGCATCAACTTGCCAGGTCTGCAGGGAGCCCAGAGAGCTGGTAAAACATTATTTCTGGGTAGATATATGACTGTGTCTCAGGAAGAGATTAGCATTTGAGCCTGCAGATGGAACAAAGAAGATCACCCTCGCCAATGTAGGTGATCATCCTCAAATCCCTTCAGGGTCTGATCACAACAAAAAGGAAGCGGAAGAATGAATTTGCTCTCATTTCACTTGAGTTGGTATATCCGTATTCTGCCCTTGGACATCGACGCTCCTGGTTCTTGGGACTCAGACAGGAACCTACATCACTGGTTTGCCTGGTTCACCAGCGTTTTCCCTTGAACACAGACCAAATTATACTACTAACTTTCCTGGTCCCCCAGCTTACAGACAGCAGATATGGGACTTTTAAGTCTTCATACTTGCTTGCCAATTCATAGAACAATTCTCCTCATATATATGACTTATGTCTTATTAATAAGACTATGTATATATCCCATTGGTTCTGTTTCTCTGGAGACCTCTGACTAGCACAGCAGGGTAGCTCAGGTGCTGGGGTCACACAGACCTCACTTTGAAGCCTGGATCCACTCCTCACTTCATTTGCCTCATCTGGAGAATGGGATCACAATAGTTATCATTGCACTGGGATTGTTTTGAAGGTTAAATGAGGAAATGTGTGGGAAATTCCCACCCAGGGCTTGGCACATGGTGATTGCCCAACAGTCAGCTGCCTTTCACAACTCAGACCCAGAGCTGGCTGTGGCAATGCTGGGTCTGTCCCAATCTCAGAAAAAAAGCATAGACTCCCTGAAATGTGATCAGTCTTTAGCAGACTGTGATCTGTTTGTTCTTCAGACACTGCTAGTCAGTTTCAACTTAGATCTAGTCATGGCCATATTCAAACATCAATGGCATAAAACATAAAACATCAATGGATAAAAACATACTCCCTTTTTTGTTGTTTTCCACATATATGTGTCTAACTGAATTAACTGGTTGGCTGGTACCATGTGGGATCCTATAACTAACTGAGGCCAAACCTCACGGGCTGCAGAGCAGACAAATAAGAGTACTGTGCTTCTGCCCCATCGTCTGAACACTCTGGGCAAACTACTTGTCCTCTCTGTGCCTATTTCCCAATCTACGTAATGGGGATAAAAGAGGACCAGAGCCTGGAGTTGTGAGGATAAAATGAGACACCACACGTTAAGTGCTTGCCCAAGGAGAGCCCATCGTAAGTCTTCAATTATTGGGCCATTAGTATTGTTTTTATCTTCCCTTCTATCCCCGCCGTTTCATTGCGGAGCTTGGTTCAAATCAGAAACAGGATGTACAAATGTCACCTGCAATTTATAGAGTTGTGAAACTGTATTAACAGTATCAGGCAGGCCGAAAGGAGGCCCAGGCTTGCCCCTCTACTGCAGCTTGTCTCTCCTGTAGCTAAGCAGGTGGGACTGGGGTCGGGAGAAAAACCCTGCATCTAGGGCTGAATTTATAGGCTTGGATTTCTTGCATAAATGAGGTTTCCTGGGATCAGAGCAGAAGAGAGACCTGGTTTTTCCTTACTGAAATTCCCCATTCTCTCTGCTCTCAACTTTCCTTGACTGGCGATAAGAGATTTCCTGTTGTCTGATTGCTTCCGTGTAGAGATCTGCTTCGATTCTGGGTGCCTGTTCTAAAGATGAGGAGGAGGAAGAAAAATGGTATCTGTGAAGCGACAGTTTCGACCTGCACTGTGCATGTGGAACCCAAGGTGAACTGAAATGCTGGCTCTTAGCCCCAAATCTCTGGATTCAGTCCAGCCCAGCCCAGCCCTCTGTACCTTTTCCAAGCACCAGCCTAGGTGATTGGATGCAGGACCATCCCTGAACTTCAGTGTAAGAAAAATGGCTTAACCCACGCTTGCGCCAATATTCTGTTGCTTTGAACCTTGTCACTTAAGTAAGAAAATATTGGCTCTGGCATGCAGAGGCTCCCTTTGTTCAATCTGCGTTAGTCACCACCCATCCTCCCACAGCCAAGTCATTTCCTGAGACAGGCTTTAATATTAAGGAACACTTTTAAAATCCATTTAAAAATTACTTTAGCTTTTTAACCAAAGGAAGAAAGAGAAGGAAGCATACCATTTGAGAAAAAGGATATATATGGTTTAAGTTACAACTTAAAAAAATTGTGACCTTAAGATGCCAAATTTACTGATTTGGTCAATTCAAGAAAACAAGGTATTCAAAATCCACTGGCCAACTCAGTGAAAACTTGATTTAGAATTGATTTCTACCATGTAGACCACACTCCCGAAAAATAGAGGTAGCTTGGTGTAACAGAGAGCACAGATCTTTCTGTCAGAAGACTGTGGTTTGAGTCCTGGCTTCATCAATACTGTTATGTGACCTTAACCTGTTTGAAGCTTGGTTTCCCAGTGGGAATAGGGTATGGTGAATGTTACTGTTCATATGCATAACTTACTTTAGCCCAGCTCTCAGTATCATTCATGATCATTGCTATTGTCATTGATCTTTTTTACCTTCAATCAGTAAGATGGGAAACACAAATTTTTTCTCAAAAGCTGCAGTGCTGTATGTGAAGAGCTCAGTTCAGTACCTGGCACACAGTAGTCTCAATAATGGGCATTATTCATGGTGTCATCTACAGTGAGGACCTTACCTATGGGGCTGCCTTGGGAGCGTCACGATCATGGCGGGTATAAATTACACGTTGGTTAGCACGTTGGTACTGACGGAATTTCATTTTTTTATGGAAGACAGGTTCAGCATTGACCTAGCTGACAAAAAGAAATACCTCTGAGCTACAAGCTGCCAACGAGGGTGGACATATATTTACATAGGGATTGGGTCAAATCCATTCCATGTGGTCCCCAAATTAATGATCCCTACCTATGAAGAAAATGAATAACTGCCATATTTAGAAATTTTCCCTTTTAGTCCTAAGAGAGTGATTATGCTGCAAAGAAGCAGTCCTATGACAGGCTGGGGGGAAAAAAATCCTCTCTTGTAAGTCATATTTTGATGGGCCAGCATTAGACACAATAAAGGCAGTGATATTTAAGTTGATCAGGGACAGATGTTTCACATATTTTATGTAAGAATTGTAGACACAGTTAACTGCCAAAACAGAGTGTTTCCTGAAACATTGGACAGATGGAACCAAGAAGATGCACTCCTGAGAAGCCTGAACTCCTCAAAGTGACCCCAATTAAAAAAAAATAATAATTAGTTTTGATTAAAGCACTTCAATTCTTTTGTCTCTGCCCTTTGTTCACTTTTTCATGGCTACAAAGATATTTGGGATGTAAAATTTCTCTTTCCCTCTGTGTGTGTGTGTGTGTGTTACCCATGTGTGAGAAATCCTGGTTTCAAAAGCATACTTTGTTTTATTTTCTTTCTATCATTCACTGTGGGAAAATTGAGTGTGCTGTACACACTGTTGGCTGCCTCCTCGGCGTTTCTCCCCGCTCATCTTCCCAAAAGCTCCCAGTTTCCATTTTGAGATATGGGGTCCCAAGGGATATTGACTCTACGCCTCGCTCTGTATCTTGTCACTATACTGGAAAGCCTCTGATTGCTTCCTTTCTCATTCAGAGTAAAAAGCCAAAGACTTGCCATTGGGCAGTAAGGCTCTACAGAGTCTGGCCCAGTTACCCCCAAACTCATCTCCTACAGCTTCCTCCATCTGCTCTCCTTTAACTGAGTTTGACTGAGTTTAAGAGTTTTCCCCTGCATCCCACATTTTTGCTCACAGGAAAAAAATCCCAATAAAATCAGATTTTAAGCATTGACTGTTAAATGTTTCAAGGGGACTTTGCACCAACATTCTGCACTGGTAAGAATATAAGAGGGTGTGTATGAAATCTTTCTTCTTGTGTTCATAAGGAACAATGGCAATTCAGTTGTGGAAAGAAGGCTTTGTTGAAAGCAATTAAGAGTTATTTACTAGTGGGACTATATCACACTGAAAAGCTTATGTACAGCAAAGGACACCATCAGTAGAACAAAAGCGCATCCTACAGTATGGGAGAATATATTCATAAATGACATATCCAATAAGGGGTTGACATCCAAATGATATAAAGAGCTCACGCACCTCAACAAACAAAAAGCAAATAAGCCAATTAAAAAATGGGCAGAGGAGCTGAACCAGACACTTCTCCAAAGAAGAAATTCAGATGGCCAACAGGCACATGAAAAGATGCTCCACATCGCTAATCATCAGAGAAATGCAGATTAAAACCACAATGAGATATCACCTCACACCAGTGAGGATGGCCACCATCCAAAAGACAAACAAAAACAAATGTTGGCGAGGATGTGGAGAAAGGGGAACCCTCCTACACTGCTGGTGGGAATGTAAACTAGTTCAACCATTGTGGAAAGCAGTATGGAGGTTCCTCAAAAAACTCAAAATAGAAATACCATTTGACCCAGGAATTCCACTCCTAGGAATTTACCCTAAGGATACAGCAGCTCAGTTTGAAAAAGACATATGCACCCCTACGTTTATTGCAGCACTATTTACAATAGCCAAGAAATGGAAGCAACCTAAGTGTCCATCAGTAGAGGAATGGATAAAGAAGAGGCGGTACATATACACAATGGAATATTATTCAGCCACAAGAAAAAAAAAACTCTACCATTTGTAGCAACATGGATGGAGCTAGAGGGTATTATGCTCAGTGAAATAAGCCAGGCAGAGAAAGACAAGTATCAGATGATTTCACTCATCTGTGGAGTATAAGAACAAAGAAAAAACTGAAGGAACAAAACAGCAGCAGACTCACAGAACCCAAGAATGGACTAACGGTTACTAAAGGGAAAGGGACTGGGGAGGATGGATGGGAAGGGAGGGATAAGGGGGAAAAGGGGCATTACAATTAGCACACATACTGTAAGGGAGCGGGCACGGGGAAGGCAGTATAACACAGAGAAGATAAGTAGTGATTCTGTAGCATCTTACTACACTGATGGACAGTGACTGTAATGGGGTATGTGGTGAGGACCTGATAATGGGGGGAGTCTAGTAACCATAATATTGCTCATGTAATTGTACATTAATGATACCAAAAAAAAAAGAGTTATTTACTGGGTGGGGTTTCGATCTTGCTCCCTTTATGTAGCATTGGCTATTCTGCTGATAGTCACTTGATGAAACTTTTAAATAAAACACCTGGAAAGTGTGCCAACTGATGCTTGCTTCATCAGTTCAGCTTTCTGGCTTGCCTCAGTCGTAATAAAGAATGTGAACTGTACTAATGTCTTGAAAGAATGCATGTTCTGTAACCTGGTCCTCTGCTCTGCTACAAGAGTTCCGGAAATAGGTCCATGAACTTAATGAAATATTTAAACTAATACGCAAATAGCCTGAAATCTTCATAAGTATGCAAGGAGTTGTACTTCAGGCATATTATATGTTTCTAAGATGATGTATTTTGCCTAGAATTCTAATCATTGTACTTTAAAGGACCTACTGGTACCAGAATAAAATTTAAACAGAGTTTTCAACTCAGATGATTCAAAATGAAGTTCATGCAACTAACAGTAGGGAGGGATGGTGCTACCGTTCTCTTAGGTCTGCCTTATAATGACTCTATTTAATTTCCTGTTTTAAAGAAAAAATTTGAATGGAATTTCTTCTAAAGGGATTGTTTGGTTTAAATTTGATCCTCTCAAATGCTTTCCTAAATCCCTCCTTTGAGGATTTGGACTCCAGACTCACCTGAAGGTAGCATTTCAGTTTTTGGATGAGACACACACTCTTCATCATTCCAAAGCAATCTGAGAAAGTCCTTCTCTGCCACAAATGGTAGCAGCAAGTGTACAAAGCTCACTTTGTTTTGTAGGAAATGAAAACGTATTTTTAGCAATGCATCCTTGGACTAAAATAGGAAGAACCACCACCTGGACATGAATGCAAGTCAGAAACATCAGCATTTGTAATGACAGTCACCACTGCCATTTACGCACCTGGTCATTCAGTGTATCTGGGCCTTGTTTCACTCAATAACACATTATCTGCATTTGCTGGAAAACCCCAATGTGGACTTCTTGTTATTAAACTCAGCTGGGAGAACTGCAGTCAAACAGGGGAGCTGAATGCCAAGGCCTTCACGCTGCTCTTGCCAGGGGCAGTTAGTGGGGCAAAAGACCTCCCAGACCATCCACCCAAATCCTTCCCACTTTCCAATAGTTAATTCAATGATAATGTGAAGGGTCAGTGTCTAAAAAAATTCTTTTGGAATTGTGTATACAGTGGCATTAGCAATACAGGTAAGGATGACTCATTTTGAGCCATGGCATAATAGGTACGTGCAAGGCAGTTATTGTAAAGGTATAGACTAGACGTACTGCTCATACACATAAGAATTTCTACACATTGTTATGTCAAGTAAATAACTCCAAGTTCAATTAGTTATTGTGAAGGTAAACCAAGAGTCATTTAAGATTAAAAAAAAAACACTAGGAGAAATAAAAAATTAGAGTCAAGCAAGAGAGCACAGCACAATGTATTCTGACCCCATTGTTCAGGATTTCAGTGATCAGATGGCACCACATGCACAGTGAGGGCTTCATACCTCCGGAAAACTGTACCCAGAAAACAGCTTTCTTAGCAGAATTCAGAATGAAAAGCCAGAGGAATCTTCTAGTTCTAATTAATGAATAACAACTTGTAAGAACTCTGAATAACTCAATCAGTAGGTTACTAAGAGGTAGCCCTTAATCATACATAAAATAAAGTCCATGAAATCACAAACCATTCACCCAAGAGCCCCAAAAGAAAAAAAATATTTTAAAAAATTAACTTTTTATTTTGAGACTTTTTTTTAGTTTATTTTGATATCATTCATCTACAATTAAATGAGCAATATTATGGTGATTAAACTACCCCCTTCATCAGGTCTCCCCCACCAACCCCATTACAGTCACTGTCCATCAGCGTAGTGAGATGCTATAGAGTCACTACTTGTCTTCTCTGAGCTTGTACAGCCCTCCCCGTGCCCCCCCAACATTACGTCTGCTAATCGTAATGCCCCTTTTTCCCCCTTATCCCTCCCTTCCCACCCATCTTCCCCAGTCCCTTTCCCTTTGGTAACTATTAGTCCGTTCTTGGGTTCTGTGAGTCTGCTGCTGTTTTGTTCCTTCAGTTTTTTTCTTAGTTCTTATGCTCCACATATGAGTGAAATCATTTGATACTTGTCTTTTTCGGCTTGGCTTATTCCACGGAGCATAATACACTCTAGCTCCATCCATGTTGTTGCAAATGGTAGGATTTGTTTTCTCCTTATGGCTGAATAATATTCCACTGTGTGTATATGTACCACCTCTTCTTTATCCATTCATCTACCGATGGACACTTAGGTTGCTTCCATTTCTTGGCTATTGTAAATAGTGCTGCGATAAACATAGGGGTGCATCTGTCTTTTTGAATTAGTGATACTGTTCTCTTTGGGTAAATTCCCAGAAGTGGAGTTGCTAAGTCATATGGCATTTCTATTTTAAGTTTTTTCAGGAAACTCCATATTGTTTTCCACAGTGGCTGGACCAATTTACATTCCCACCAACAGTACATGAGGGATCCCTTTCCTTCACATCCTCACCAACACTTGCAATTTCTGTCTTTTGGATAGTGGCCCTTCTGACTGGTATGAGGCGACAGATCACTGTGGTATTGATATGCATTTCCTAGATGACTCGTGATATTAAGCATCTTTTCATGAGTCTGTTGGTCTATTTTTCATTTCAGCTATTCTGATAGGTGTGTAGTGGTATCTTATTGTGGTTTTATTTGCATTTCTGTAATGGCTAATGATGTGAAATGCCTTTTCATGTGTTGATTTGCCATCAGGCATTCCTCTTCAGGGATGTATCTTTTTACATCATTTGTCCATTTTCTAATTGGCTTTTTTTGTTTGTTTGTTTTACTGCTGAGTTTGAGAATTCTTTGAGAGTCTAGATACTAGTCTATAGACTAGTATATGTTTGTTGGTTATGTGTTTCGAAAATATTTTTTCTCGGTCTGCTGCTTATCTTCATCCTCTTACAGGGTATTCTGCAGAGCAAAAGTTTTTAACTTTGATGAACTCCATTTATCATTTTTGTCTTTCTGTGGATGTTTTGATGTCAAGTCTAAGGACTCTGTCTAGCCCTAACAAAGATTGTCTATATTTTTCATATTGTTTTATAGTTATACATTTTGCACTTAATTCTTTGATCCATTTTGTTTGTTTTCATATGACATATGAGGTTCAGGGTAAGGTTCACCTTTTGTTTATGGATGTGACTTTCTTTCTTCAGCACCATTTTTGAACAGGTTATTTTTTCCTCCATTGGATTGTTTTTATACCTTTGTCAAAATCAGCTGGGCATATTTGTATGGATCTGTTTCGGGTTCTGTATTTGGTTTCATTAATCTCTGTGTCTGTCCTTTTGCTTCATTACTGTAGGTATAATATTTTTCAAACTGAAGAATAGTGGACATACAATATTGTATTAGTTTCAGTTGTACAACATAGTAAGTCAATATTTAGGATTACTCTGTCTCCTAGGGGGTGTGACCCTTGTATCATTATATAATGTCCTCTATCTCTGGTAATTTTCTTTGCTCTGAAGTTTACACTATCTGAAACTAATATAGCCACTCCTGCTTTTTTTGGCTAATATTTTAATCATATAGTTTTCCATTCTTTTACTTTTAATCTGTCAATTATAATTATAAATATTATAATGTATAGTTCTTAAAATGACATAGTATATAATAAATACTATAAATCTGCCTATTTATTTTAATATAAATATAACTATTATAATGCCTTAAGTTACAGGGGCCATTTTTTTTTGTTTGTTTTCTCTCTGTCAATCTCAGTTGTTTAACTGGTATATATAAATCATTTACATTTAACATAATTATTTATATATTAGGGCTTCATTCTGCCATTTAAATTTTTTGTTTTCTGCTTTTTCTGTTTTTCACTTCTGTTTTCATTTTCTTGGCTTTTATAGGTTACTCTAACATTTCTTTGAATAATTTCATTTTGACCTTCATAGCCATTTTAACTATTGCTCTAGGTACTACCATATATACACATATAACTTATCAGTCTATTTGTGTCATCATTACACCAGTGCAAGCGAAGTGTAGAAATCTTATATCCCTTTATGTCTTATTAATCTTTCCTATTTATAATGTGTCTTAAAATAGATCCTCTCCATACACTTTAAACTATAGCAGATAGTATTATATTTTGCTTCCACCATCAAACATAACTGAAGGGGACTCAAAAGGAGAAGGAAAGTCTGTTGCATTTACCCATATTTTTGCTTATAGTCTTCTTTCTGATATTCTGAGTTTATTTGTCAGTTTTTTTCTGTTTAGAGAACTTTCCTCAGCCATTCTTTTAGTCACAAATCATCCTTGTTTTCCTAAGAGAAATGTTTTGTTGTCCCCTGTATTGGATATAGGATTCTGGGTTGAGTTTTTTTCTTTCAGTACTTGAAAAATAATTGTTCTACGTCCTTCTTGCCTCTCTGGTTTCTGATGATACACGGTTATTTAAACTAGTTTTCCCCCATAGGGGTTCTTTCTTTTTTGTTCATACAACCATTTCTTTAGGTATAGTTTTCAGATGTTTGACCACGCTGTCTTTTGGATTTTGGAATGTGTTTCTTGCTTGGCGTTAGCTTAGGTTCTTGAGTCTGTAGGTTTACTTGCCAGTTTGGGAACCTTCTGCCTACTAATGAATTCTTCAAGTACTTTTCAGCCCCTGCCCTTTTTCTCCACTCCTTCTAGGACTTTGATGGGTGTTATAGTACCACATGTTCCTGAGGTTCTGTTCATACTTTTTCAGTCTATTTTGTCTCTGCTGTTCAGATTGAGTAATATTCATTATTCTTTCAGTTCATTGATTCTTTTTTCTGTCCACTCGATGCTGCTATTGAGTCCATTCATTCAGTTGTAAATGTTTAATTATTGTATTTTTAAGTTCTGAAATTTTTGTTCAGTTCTTTTTTATATCTTCTATATATTTGCTGAGATGTACTATTTTTTATTTACCTTATATTTTGTTCATCATTGCTCACTGAAGCAGTTTTATGATGGCTGGCTGCTTAACCTCTTTATCAGATAATGTTAACATCAGTGCCATCTTGGTTTTCAGATATATTGTCTTTTTCCATTTTGGGGGATTTTTCTGGTTCTTGGTATGAGTGGTTTATGATTAAACCTGGATAACTGGGTATTATGAGACTCTGGATCTTATTTAAACTTTCTGTTTTAGCTGACTTCCTCTGACAGTGTAGCACCTCCCCTTTCCCTGTCACAAAGCTTTTGAGATTCATCCATGCTATTGTGTATCAAAGTTCATTCCTTTTTTAAAAAAATATGGCATAGTATTCCATTATCTGTATATGCCACAGTTTGTTTATCCATTTGATGTTGAAGGACAGTTAGGTTGTTTCAAGATTTCGGTGATTATGAACACAACTTCTATGAACATTCAGATTTTCATTACTGTCTGAATAGAAGTTTTAATTTTTCTAGGGTAGGAGTTGCAAACATTTTCTGTAAAGAACTAGGTAAATATTTTAACCTTTGTGGGTTATATATATACAGTCAGATGTACTTTCTCTCAGTTGCATATTCTATTTTTTTTGAGAAACTTTTTTTTAAAGTTAAAGTTTCTCAAAAAGTTTCTTAGCTAACAGGTGCTACAAGACAGGTTGTGAGCTGGGTTTGGCCCATAATTTGCTGACCCCTGCACTAAGGTAATACCATTTTAATATATATATTGATTTTCACTATATCTCTTTATACAGATTTTAAATGATTGCCCTAATGATTAGAGTATACACATACTTAACAGCACACAACCTATTCAGAAGAAGGAATGCAGGAACCTTACATCCATGTAGGTCTCATTACATTTGTCCCTTTATGTTATAGTTGTTTTATATGTCATATTTGCATACATTAAATATTTGCAGACCTATACAAATGTTATAAATTTTGCTTTCAGTCATCAGATAACATTTTAAAGAACCCAACAGAGATTTCTTTATATTTGCCCAGATATTTCCATTTTTGTTGCTTTTCCTTCATTCCTGATGTTCCGATTTTTCCTTTTGGTGTCATTTCCCTTCTTGTGAAGAAGTTCCCTTGGCAACTCTTTCAAAGCAGGTCTGCCAGCAATGGATTCTTTTCATTTTCCTTTACTGAGACTATCTTTACTTTATCTTCATTCTTGAAGGATTTTTTTCACCTGATACCAAATTGTGGGTTAACAGTTGTTTACTCCCAACACTTTACAATGTTATGTCACTATCTTCCGGTATCTATGGCATTCTGATGAGAAATCTGCTGTCACTTGACTCATTGTTTCCCTTCAGGTAATGCATTTTCTCCAGCTGCTTCCAAGACAAATTTTTTGTTGTCCTTAATGCAGTAATTTGGATGTGTTTGGTCTTGAATTTCTTTGGATTTATCCAGTTTGAGTCTTGCCAAGCTTCTTGAATCCAGAGATAAATATCTTTTGCCAAATTTGGGGACCTTGTAGCCATTGTTTCCTCAAATATTTATTCAGCACTTTATTCCTTCCTTTCCTCTTCTCCTGGGACTCTGGTGACATGAATATTAGATCTTTTGTTGGTGGGTCACATGCCCTTAAGGATTTTTTTTTTCTCTCTGTTTTTCAAGTTAGATAATTCCTATTGACCTTCAAGTATAATTCCAGTATCTGTGCCACTGTCTTGTTGATATCTGCTGATGGCCTTTTCCATGCAGTTTGATGTTTTTCTCATTCTTTGTATGTCCTGTAATTTGAATTACATTCTTAACATTTGAATTCTATATATTTGTCTCTTGTTGAATCTGATGGAAGTTGTTGATATTTTGATTTTAGCAGGCAACTGAACTAGGCTTGGACCACAAATTCCAACCGATGGGCATAATTCCCCATGTCATTTCAATTTTCAAAGTCTTTGCACTGCTATTAGGATCTGTCCCACATGTGTGTCACTCATTGATGAGTATGGGACCTTGGCCATGGTCTATCTGTTAGTTCAATTCTCACAGTCTTTGGTTTGCTGATTAGAATAAGACTCCTGAATCCATAGTTGAGGATGACCCCATTTATTCATAAACAACGTTATGGAGGTGCTTTCTCAAATTTCTTCTCTGCAATCTCCCTGGCACTTTTCAGTTCCCTTGAGTTCCATTTTTTGATCCTCTGGCCTGATAGCTGGGGCATTAGTTACCCTTTCTGTCACACATACTTGTGACTGTACCCACGTCTGGGCCCATGTGGCAGGAGGAAAGAGAAAAATCCAGTGCAATGGAGAGGTTGCTCCATTCTCTTGGGATCACATCTCTGCCTTGGAGAGAGGAAGATGCTCTTCCTTCAGAGTTGTGGCTCCCGCTAGCAGTAGTTGTAGGCTCTACCACCACCCACGCAGGAATGCTTGGGGGACCCAGCGGGAGAGGACCAAGAGAAGGAAAAAAAAAAGGCAAAAAAGGGGATTCCACACTGTCTCCAAGTATTAGGAGCTCTCTTTCCCCTCTTCTCAAGGACTGGAAGGTTTCTCCTGGGGCACTGTCTGCACTTTGGGTTTTCAGGCTGCCCTGTGTTGACACCACCGTGTAAACCAGGGGATGCTAGAAGGGAAAAAATGATCAACTTCAACCATTTGGGTGGTACTTCAAATTCTAGTCTTTTCCCACAACCCACCTGTTATTAATTACTTTCAGAGTCCTCAAGTAACTGCTCTATGCAGTCTGTCAAGATTGTATAATTGTGTTCAATATAATTGTGAGATACAAGGTGAAATGTGCCTATTCCATCTTACCTGGAATAAGAATCTTAAAACATGCATTTTTTTATTCATTTAATACCTATCATAAAAGGTCTTACATTGTACTTTGAGAATCACCAGTCAAAAAGCAAGGTGGCACAATCTCCCATTTTTTTTTAAGAAAAGAATAATCATATCTTTATCAGTCTTTTAGTCTTGACACAGGTACCACTAATTAAAAACTTGTGACTTAAGGTCTTAGATTCTCTAAGCATCTTTTAAAAACCATATACCTGGATGATATTACTATAGCTCTTTGTTGAAATGTGCTCAAGACAGTGATTAAAAACAGACTTTGGTTTTCATCCAAAGCTAAGAAAAGAAAAAGTAATCTAAAGTTTGCTTTGTTATCTTTTGTGACTACTTTGGAAGACATTGTCCATTTAATTCAACATTGTTTAAATAAAGCATTCCTCTTTAGATTTCATGTAAAGAAAAGGTTCATCACTTCTTTGGAACTCACGTGCCTCTTATATGACTCAGGTATTCTGTTTGTCCTATCTTTCAGGAATATCAGAACACCATATAGTCATCTGAATTATATATTATATAATTATATAGTACATATATATGTATATATGAATTAAATGTGAATATAACATATGAAATTATGTGATAAAGACTTTACACCAGCTATTACACAATGCTCCAAAGCAGTTGCAAACACACTTGACACAAATTAAAAAACAGACCATCTCAGCATAGAAATAGAAGACATAAAGAAGAACCAAACAGAAAAACACACACACACACATACACACACCACATAAATGTTTGCTGCAGCCTTAGGAAAAGAAACCTAGAAACAACATAATTGTCCAAAGTTATAATAATGATTCAGTAAATAGTAGCATACCTATATAAAAAATATTTTGTAGTCAATATGAAATGATGTTTTAAAAATATTAGTTTTCACCAGGACCTGGGGATATTGAAGGAGTGGATATAGTTTTTGTTTGGTATGATGAAAAAGTTCTGGAAATAGGTAATGGAAATGATTACAGGACATTGTGAATGTACTTAATGCCACTGAACTGTATACTTGAAATGGTTAAGATGGTAAATTTTACATTATGTATATTTCACCACACTAAAAAAGAATATTTTGTGGCATAGGAAAACACTTACGGGAATCTATGTCTATGGATTCCCCATAGGTATACAATTAAATTTTTTTTCTCCTGTTTAAATAAAAAAATACACTTATAAAGATGCTATGTTAAAAAAGAGGACGTTTGTCAAAAAGCAAATAATCCAATTAAGAAATGGGCAGAGGACATGAATAGACACTTCTCCAAAGAAGAAATTCAGATGGCCAACAGGCAATGAAAAGATGCTCCACATCGCTAATCATCAGAGAAATGCAGATTAAAACCACAATGAGATATCACCTCACACCAGTGAGGATGGCCAACATCCAAAACACAAACAACAACAAATGTTGGCGAAGATGTGGAGAAAAGGGAACCCTCCTACACTGCTGGTGGGACTGCAAATTATTTCAACCATTGTGGAAAGCAGTATGGAGGTTCCTCAAAAAACTCAAAATAGAAATACCATTTGACCCAGGAATTCCACTCCTAGGAATTTACCCTAAGAACGCAGCAGCCCAATTTGAAAAGGACAGTGCACCCCTATGTTTATTGCAGCACTATTTACAATAGCCAAGAAATGGAAGCAACCTAAGTGTCCATCAGTAGATGAATGGATCAAGAAGATGTGGTACATAGACACAATGGAATATTATTCAGCCATAAGAGGAAAACAAATCCTACCATTTGCAACAACATGGATGGAGCTAGAGGGTATTATGCTCAGTGAAATAAGCCAAGCCGAAAAAGACAAGTATCAAATGATTTCACTCATATTTGGAGTATAAGAACAAAGAAAAAATACTGAAGGAACAAAACAGCAGCAGACTCACAGAACCCAAGAACGGACTAATAGTTACCAAAGGGAAAGGGACTGGGGAAAATGAGCAGGAAGGGAGGGATAAGAGGGAAAAAGGGGCATTACGATTAGCAGATGTAATGTTGGGGGGCATGGGGAGGGCTGTACAACTCAGAGAAGACAAGTAGTGATTCTATAGCATCTCACTACGCTGATGGACAGTGACTGTAATGGGGTTGGTGGGGGGGACCTGATGAAGGGGGTAGTTTAATAATCATAATATTGCACATGTAATTGTAGATTAATGATACCAAAATAAATTATATTAAAAAAAATGAGGACGTTTGTATTCATTTTGTAGAAAATCCATTCCTAGTTTTTCTTTCCATTAGAATATTCTGATTCACATTCACAGGTGATATGGATCAGAATCATCAGAGGAGCTTAAAAAAAAAAAATCTAAGGATTCCCAGGTCCATCTACCTCATATTTGCTTAATCACATTTCCAGGGGAAGCCTTGTTTTTATTTTAAAATAATGAAAAAAAAAGGAAATCTACAATTGATTTTAATGTATGTCTCTGAGAAAGAACTACTCTTTTAGATTATAAGTAGTCTCTAATTTAAGGACTGAGAGAAAATAATAATTATAGCATAATCCTAAATGTGTCCAAGGAAGAATATAGGCACATAAAGTAAACATCCACAGAGGTTTACAGAGAAGATACCAGCAGAAATCTTATGGTCACAGATGCAGCCATATATGTACTTAGGTCTGCAGCTGTAGGACTGGCTTGTTTTGATTTACCTCTTCCTTACCTTAAGGGCTTGAAATAAATCAGGCTGAGGCTTAATACAATCAGGTCTAGGGACTAAGACATTTTGGGCAACAGTTCAGTTTGTCTGAACAGTCTTTCTTCTTGCTCACTATAAAATACCATGCCCACCTCCATCAGGTTTCCATCATATCAAGTGCTTTCTCTTGGTGTCAATCACTTCCTTCAGATGAGCGTGAACCATTTCCCAACCTTCTAATGAAAAGTCTAACTCGGTTTTCCAATATAGTGTATCTTTGTAACTTTTATGTTTACACCTAAAGTGGTTGGTGAACTCCAGGCTTAGTTTTCACCTCTCCTATTAGATGATAGAATCCCACAGAGCACAGACTGAAGGTTGACTGGCTTAGTAAATCTTAGTTCTCTTGCACTGGTTTCTTACGTCATTCACTAAACATGCTTGACAGAGCTGCTATAACATGCGGGCTGGAAAAATGTCCTTTAGAAAGAAAGATTTTTGGAAAGGAAGAGGACTTTGTGAGTGCGTTGAAGTTCATGGACGTACAACTTGAAGGGGTAACTGGTTGGTCATGCTCTCTTCCAAAACACTTTCCAAGTTTAGGAGCTGGAGAGCCAGCCATTTAGGAAAGGTTCCAAGACCCAACCGAATGACATTTTTTGTGCTCCATGTTTTCCATTTGTCCCTCTGGGCTCAGGCTCCCGGGAGGCTGATCTTCACAGACTCCATCAGCAGGCTCCCTGGCCCTCTAACTGTTGAGTGCAGCCAGTCGGGGAACTGTCAGGAGACCAGTGAGGGAGGTCATGATGTTTATTTTGCATCTTCCTTCCTTGTGGCTCCATTGTTCCATCCTCTACAGTTTCCTTGGGTCCTCTAGGGAGCGCCAACCCCCCCATCAGGCAGCCGTCACGTAGTTCAGGTGCTGCCTCCCGGGCCTCGATGCTCTGGTTCCATCTCCTTGCCCCTTCGAGCTTGAGCTGATACAGCCCCCCCACCCCACCCCCATAGCTAAGCACAGGTTCTGCACCAGCCCTTGCTGGTTCCCCTTAGCCCTACCCACACTTTCATAAACACCTCTGGACTTGCATTAAATTTTCCTCACCTATCCCATGGGAAGGAGCCACGTGTGTCCTTCCAAGCCCCTGAGCCACACTTCTCTTGATGTGAAGCAAATTTTTTCCTATTAATGCCTTCCCTGAAGAGCTGAGCACACACTGTCTGGGAGCCGAATGGCAGTGATGGCTTCAAGATGAGGCCTCTTTACAGGATCTTGTGGGATGAGGAATGCTTCGCAGCAAAAGAAAAGCATGTGAAGCCAGATGGATGCATGGAAGTCAATCAACGTGCCTAAAAAGCAGGAGGCCAGTGCTCACCCCAGTCAGTGATCTTCCTGATCTAAATTAGTGTAGCTTTGAAACTATTGGCCACTGGTGGTTTCTATTCAAAGCTTACACCAGCATCCAGTCAGCTGAACCCCCAACCTGAGAAGACCGCAGCTTGGATTTCGGTAACCAACAGAGTGTACACTCTTTGGGAAGCACCCTGTTACTCAAGTCTGCATGCTCATCGCATTGAACCTTCCCAGTCCCCCGTGCAGCAGATATCATTACCACTCTACAGAGGAGAAAAGCAAGCTCAGAAAGATGAGACAACTTGTCCAGCATATACAGTGTGCAGCAGAACCAGCATTCAGATGCAGGCCTGAGGCTCTGAAGGTGCAGACAGTGTTACTTTAGAGATAAAAGCCTTTGGCTAAGTCCTGCCTTTCCTGGTCTGGCTGGGTGACTTTGAGCACCTTACCTAACTTTTCGGAGCCTCACTCCCCTCATCCACAAAGAGGATGAAAAAGTTTCTACCTTACAGGTTAATTGTGACTATCAAAGAAATAACCAGGAGGTAAGAATTTTTAAAACTCGGAAGGACTGTGAAAAATATGATTGATTCCATTGGTTGCCTTTTTCCTAATTTCCCTCCACCTTGGAGGTGGTGAACCTGATTTCAGTTTCCATTACTATTTCCGTGAGAAACCCCAAAACAGGCAGGCTAGTGAGGTCTGACTTCTCAAAAGTCATAGCAACAGTAAAAATGATACTGGTAAAAGCAATAATAACTACACTTCTAATAACAACTCACATTTATTGACCACTTACCCCACGACAGGCACTGTCCTTGGACTATCTCACACCTACTCTGTGGGTAGACATCACTGCCTTTTTCTTGGATGAGCAAACCAAGGTGCAGAGACTTTAACTAACTTGCTCCAAATCACACTGTTACGAGGGGGGATTTGAATTCACCTCGGTCTCTAGAGCTGTACTTTCTAATACAGTGATCGCCGATCACATGTCACATCGCACTTGAAATGTGCCTGGTCTGAGGTGAGATGTGCTGTGACGGTGAACACATACTGGATTTTGAAAACCTAATATGAAAAAAGATCGGAAGTGATTGCACATTCTATACTGATGACGTAGTTTGGATATATTGGTGTAAAATTCATTATTAAAATGAAATGCAACTGTTTCTTTTTACTTCTGAAAATGTGTCTACCACAGAATTTAAAATTGCATATATGGCTTGCATTATCTGTCCACTGGACAGCTCTGCAGTAAAGCAAGAGGTCCAAGGTACCTCATGGGCCTTCGCTGGGCCTTTTTCTAAAACGGCACCACCTGCAACAGTGACAGAAAAGCAAACCTTCGCTTTTGGTAACATTTACTGGGAGCAGGGGGAGGAAGGAACCAAACCGATGCTTTGTGGTGTTGAGAAGGCCACAGCTTTGCAGGTCTGTCTTCACCAAGAGAGGGATTTGCTTTGTGGCACTACAGCATGTGCTTCTCTGAATATTCTGATGGTTGAATCCAGCCTGAAAGCAAACATTTCAAAGCCTTTGGCAGACGCCGTTTAGAGAGAGGCTTCCAAGCCATCAGGCCCACAGATGATGTTTACTTCTTGTGACATAATAGTCAAGTCAAATTTTATTTCATAGCAGTTACTTTCATGTCCTGAGAATAGAAAAATTCCTTCAGATGACCAAAACACCCTGCACAGCCCAAATCCCATTAAACAAATCTGTGCTTGTGGAGAACAGCAATTTTTTTCTGCAGTCAAGACAGGTCCTTTAACCCCCTGAGATGCTTCCTGCCTTAGCAGAGGGAGTGTGCACGCGCACGTGTGTTTAAGCAGATTGATTAGGGTTGGGTTCAGAGGTGTGCCACCAAGTCCAGTAGGTGCTTTGGAGAGCTCAGTGCTCATCTGCAAAGGCTTGACACGGGACAATGACTGTTAGACACCAGAAGCAGTGCTGCCATGCACAGAGGGCTTGGCACTTTCCACAGTCCTTCTGCATCCGTGATTTCATTAGGCCACCTCTCCCACAACTTGGGACAGGGGAAATGAGGAAACTGAGGCCGGCAGCGTTCCAGCTAAGCACTGGAGAAAAAGGAAAAGACTTGGGATCAGCAGCCTGGCACTTAAATTACTGAGGCTCTGCCTTTTCTAGCCTGTGTGACCCTGGGCGAGTTACTGAACTTCTCTGAGCCTGCTTTGACTTACTCGCAAAATGTGGTCAATGCAGACTCAAAAGGCTATACATTACGTGATTTCATTTATATGACATTTTAGAAGAACCAGGACTACAGGGAAGGGTACCAGTGGTTGTGGTGTCTAGGGGTTAGAGCTGGGCAGGGGGGAGACTATCCACAAAGATTTAGCACCAGGGAAAGTTTTGAGGTGACTGTAATCTTCATGGTGGTGGTTACATAGGATTAACTGTACAGGAAAAAAAAAGTGTATTTTACTGAATGTACACGTATATGTAAAAACACGTATATGGCAAAAACAAAAAACAAAAAAACTGGGTCAATAAAAATGTCTCTCTCTCAGGGCTGTTGTGGCACTTGAATTTACGCAGTTAGCAGCAGAGGGGCGACTGGGACTATTTCTTCGTATTCCTGACTTGGTATTTCTAGGTTTGCAGCTGCTGAGTAGAAGTATAGGAAATGGAACCAACCCAAATTGAATTTCAACTCTTAAAACCGGTGAAAAGGAAATAGGACAAAATCCAGGATTCTAATGGAATGCTGATGTGGCAACAGTTAGAAACTGGCTGGTGATACAAATGGGGGGACAAATCCACACATGCCATCTGTACAGCGGGTTTACCAGTAAGAGAGCTCAAACGCCCGTATCCTCTCCACTTGCCCATTTTAGCTTCCACTCAGAGCCCCCTCGCCTGCCCTACCAACTCTAAACTTTCTCACCGAGTTTCATGCAGATCTACTTGCTCCCTGGTTATTTGTTTCAGGCACACTGCCAGCTGGCTTGATCTGCCTACTGCTACAGAAAACAAATCTCTCCTCCATTTCTCCCGTGTTACCGGCCTAACAAATAAACTACTGTCTGAGTTTTACACCGATTCCTCTGAGCGACCCGGCCCCTGCCATGGGGAATGCAATCTGCAGGCTGAGATTTTGTTTTAAAAAGATGCCATGTGACTGACTGGCAACAGTTTGTTCCTCCAAGCAGGCAAAGGGGATTTTTAGCTGCTAGGTTTTCATTACTTACACTGGCTGCTATTGGGATTGTTCTTGGTTTCTTCTGTCCTGCCAAGGGGAGCATGTGGCTCTGAAATGTAATTAAATCTGTTTGAAGGGTCCCAGCTCTGGTTCTTGGGGATTTCACAGTCACATCTTCATTTTTAGAATGCTCTGAATTTTAGCACTTCTAGTGGTGCAAGGAAAGAAGCGATTTCCCCTCTCTCCCCACAGCTTGAGTTCTTCTCGGCCTTTGCCTGGGAGATCAGCTCAAGCTTTGCAGTCTCTTGCCCCACCCCACTTCTTTTAAGAAGGTAGTCATCCGTGCACAAAATGGAGACTTGTAAAGCTCAAGCATCCTTTCCTCTGAAAGAGAGTTGGGGATTTGGACTTGTTCTGGTGACCTCAGAGGACAAAAACTTAAAGGGAGCAGGATTATGGAAGCTTCTAATGAGAAGTGCCCTCAAATGCCCTACCATGCAGTGATCTCCTTATCAACAGAGGCATTCAAGAGGAAACTGGACGGCCACTTGCTGAAGATCCTTGAGAGATTTTTGCAGCCCAGAGGAACTGGTGATTTCAAATTTCCCCAAGCTCAAGAGTCCATGAGTCCACATGACTGCTTACTTTGAAAAGTAAGATACTGATTCAGGGAGGGTGTGGGATCAAACTCCTAGAAATTAGTTAACACAGTACTGGGCTGGATGATTTTTGTCTGTGCCTCTAGGGCTCTACTTTCTACCCTTCCAGATTCTCCTGTGTTCCTGGAGGTTGACATATATATAATTTACATCCACAGTCTTCTGGTCCCACAGGGGACCAAGGAAGGTGACAGAGGAGGGAGGAGAGAGAGGTCGGGTTCTATTCACCCAGCTCTCCCACTATGAATCTGAGCCACCCTGGATGTATTCCTTGGCCAAAGGTAGCTGTCTGCCTGTCTCTGTTCCACTTCCTCCTCATGTCCTTTCAGGCCCTGTGACCGTTCCATCATCACCATGAGTAGTGCGCTGCCTGCTGCCATTTCTCTACACTCACCTGCGCCTTTGCAAGCCGGCCCTCTGTTACGCTCTCCTCAGGCGATTGTTTGAGCAGGCCCCCTCCTTTCGGACAAGACCCTGACTGACACACATAAACACCTACTCTGTGAAACAGCAAAGGTGACATGATTCTTGCTCTCAAGTGTTTTCTAGGGTAGTTATGGAGATAAATAAGGTGATCATCCCGGGGGAAAAATGGCCCCCTTTTTGCTGTGGTGGCCATTGACCTACGTCAGCTCTTGGAGCCCTAGGAGACGACACCTGCGCGTAGATAGGAACTAACAAGACCAAACTCGGCGAGAAAGAAAACCGACCAACTCTTACATGAATTCAATCAAGCAGATGTCTTATTTTTTGGCTTTCTGACGAACCAGATTGACCAAATGTCCCTTTTGGACTAGTTGTTTTGGCGCGGGGTTCAGACGTGGGTCATGACAAGGTTAACTCTGGAGAAATGACACACAGCGGGAACGGGTGGTTTCTGGCAGCTGCAGGGTGACCTGGGAGGGTCAGGATCAGAACACACATGTTGGGGCTGGATCCTGGGATATGGCAAGGAGACCGCCCGGTGGGACCCCCACAGCTGCCTGGTCACGAAGTGGAATGAGGCTGAATTCCCTCAGAAGGGAAGCACCTGCAGAACTGTTCACAGGAACAGAAAGGCAATGTCCCTTCCGGAGGGGCACAGCTGGGAAGAAATATGCACTTGTGTGTTCATGGAGGGGCACGCAAAGCCTTACAGGAGGCATCTCACCTGTGCCCCAGTTTATGAAACTGGACAACGTGCTTTATATGTAGTTGGAGCACAAAATCTTGTACTGGATTGCTTTGATTTTTCTGTCTGCTCTCAGTTTTCTGATAGGCTGAAATCTGTCAAGTCAGGGGCTTTGCTACATTGGTTCACTTTATCTCCAGGTCTTATCCCAGTATTTGACACATAGAAACTGTTTAAGAAACAGTTGTGGAATGAAAGGAGAATCAATGCGTCTTCCTTCGCTTGTGAGGTCACATTCCTCTTACTCATCAAACTGCCTGACGCTGACACCCCGTCCCTCATCAGTGTTTCTAAGGAGTTCTACCTCCTGGGGGTATATCTGAAAACCTGGTGTTCACTGGCATAGGGGGTCATTCTTGTTTATTGTCCTCTACAGTGAAAACCCTTGAAAATATCATCAGTCTGCACATGAAGCTCGTAGATTGTATCACTGTTTTTATCATTGTTACCACATAATATGGCTCTTGGAAACAAGAAGGTAAAGAGGATTCCATGTTTCTAGACCTGAAACATGGAGTAGTATTGAGCCACTGATAAACATTGTTTGGTTACCAAGGCACATCGTATTGTTGGCCTTGGATCAGTCCTGTGATGTCTCAGAAGTGGGGAACTGAAGCCTAACTTTCCTTTTGTTACATTCATCGTATCCTGTTCTATCCATTCTAGAAGTTCACCAGCCCCTTCTTCCATAGTTACTTTCTGTCCCTTAAACTTGGAACCGAACTATTTTCTCCATAGCATTTATGATTACCTGAAATCATTCATTATGTGTCTTCTTTCTCTTTCTCTGGAAACTAAGCTCCATGAGGGCAGGGACAGCTGTATCCTAGCACCTAGAGTGGGCTGGGCACATGGTAGGTACTCAGTAAGCTTTGCTGAGTAAATGAACGAATAAATGACAGTGTCACATTATGGTATTTATTGGGGTGTAGACTTCCAATAATATACACACAGCTCTTGGTATGCAGCTCTTTTAATATATGGGCACTCATCCATTTGGATAGGAGAGATTTCTAACCTCAGGCATGTATCATGTTTAGAACTAATATTACTCAATGAAAAACCTAATCCTGGCTTTGAGGTGAATCCGTGGGCAAGTCTATTCCGTCTCTTCTGGTGAATTCTTCTCTGGACACCCAGCCTCCTCTGATCTATCCTAGTTAGTTCAACAGAAATGCTGTATTAGGTAGAACCTCAGAGGTTAAGGGGTATCACAATTTTTCTCTTACAAGTGCCCTTGGTCCCTAAGTCAGAGATGATACACTTGTCTACTGGACTCACTTAGCTATCTTTCTGGGTGCACAGGAGGACTACATGCTCTATTCTCACATGCAGGTACCTACAGCCTTATGACAGTCCTGTCCAATGTGGGCAGAGTGAGGTCCATGAAAAGCTCCTGTTTTTCTTCCTGTCTGTCTGATAGATTCCGAGGATCCAGAGGGGAGGATGGGCACAAAAGAGAGAAGGAGGGTATGTCTCTGATATGGTTCCCCTAAAAATGAATCTTTATGTGAGTGAGAAAATTATTTTATTGAGCCACTGAGCTGTTTGGATCTATCTGTTATAGCAGGTAGTTAGTTACGGTAACTGATACAGTTCCTACACAAATTTGTTCTCCAGCCTGAAGTATTTTATGACCTTTGCAGACCAGGAGACATGGCAGAATGCTGGCCTTTCTCAAATTACAATCAAGAGGGCTTACTTGCCTTATACCTACTAACTCTAAAGGGCTTCTCTGAGTTGTCCCCAAGAAAAGAAAGTGTGACTGAATGATTCTACCACTACATAGCTTCTGGAAATCATTACATGGAAATTTTTGTTTCATTAAACTGGGACCTCACTGAAAATGAATAAATGTACAAATTTATAGTGAAGCACTTGCTGTGGGGCAAAACTGAATGATATATAGTGAAAAGCATAGCATGTTTGGACCAAGAGCGATACATCCTGGTTCTGGCTTTTGTGGTTCTGCCCTAACTAACTGTGAGGACCCCCTGCTGCTCCCTCTAGACTTCAGGTGGGTATTGAAAGGATCAAAGAAGAGAAAATACTTTAAAATAGGCTCAGGTTCTGTATGGGATAGGCAATTTGATTCAACAAATCTTAATCAAGATTTGATGGAAGGGGTTGATTTAATGACGTATGACATAGTCCCTGATCTCTAGTATCTTCCAGTCTACTGGAGAAAATGGATACTTGAATAGCAAACTACAACCCCTAATAGCACCAAGTGACAGCAAACTATTAGCAAATGTGGTCTGTGTGTGTAAAAGAAGTGATTAACTTTCACCTTGAGAATGAGAAAGCCTTTTAGAGTGTTCCTAATGTTCCTAAGATGAAGGGCAACATTTCTTCCTACGACGTGCAAGGTTGTGTATGATCCACCTTCACCTCCACCAATACTTTTCTGGCTCTCTCTTTTGTCACTCCATAGACAATGTCCTATGTTGCAGCCACAGTCAGGTTGAGTTTTTAAACGTGTCATATCTCTCCTCCAAGTCTTTGGACCTTCCTTTATCAGCCCTCCTATTACATAGTGTGTAGTATTTCATGCTTTAGCTCATCAGTCACTTCCTCGAAGCAGCCTTCTTCAATTCCCCCAGTCCAGGTTAGATAACCTTTGTACCATTCAGCATGCTATTGGGCTATTGCTTATGAGTAACAAATGCTGAAATATAATGGCATTATCACATAATAAGACATTTGGAGATATACAGATATAGGATTAGTTCTAGTATATAATAATGTCAAGTCTTTGCCTCATGGTCACAAGATAGCTGCTGCAGCTTTAATCATGCCCTCTCACCAAACAACCAAGAGCAGTAAGGGAAGAAGACACCTCTCTGTGATGAGCTAGCTCTTCCAGGAAGGCCCTTCCCAGAATTCCTTTGAAGGTTATCCCTTTTACCTTCCTGACCAGAATGGGCTCATATGTACATGCCCTAGCTTCACTGGAGGCTGGAAAGTGAGTGGCTAGCATTTATGGGGGAGGAAGGCTCTTCAAGCACGGAATAAATTCAAAGGGCATGACTGTTGGGTAAGCCACCAACAGAGCCTCCCGCTGCACTTCCACAGCCTGTAGGTTCCCCTACAATCCATGACTACACTGGATGTAGTTGTTTACTTGACACATCCACAAGCCTACAGTCTTTGTTAGGGAAGGACAATTGTACTGAATGAATGAAAAAGAAGCATAAAGTTATTATCATTACTTCTAATAACAAGATAACAAATTGCAATCAGTTCGGTCTGTGGGTGGCTGCTCCTACAACTCTTTACTGACCAGGGGCTGCCTGGCAAAATCCTAACAGTGAGACTTCAACCCCGAGGGCTCCCAGTTATGAAAAAATAAAGCACAATTTTCGGTCTCTACTAGGTGGTCAGATGAGATAGGCATAGTGAAAGCAAAGAACTTGAGAGATGGTAGGAGCAGAGAGACCTAACTGGCCCGGCAGAGATCAAATAGGAATGAATGTCACTTGGGAATCTTTTGGTGGCGAGAGACATAAAATTCAAATTAGTTGACATAATAAGGAACACTTATTCTCTCACAACAAGAAGTCTCCAATACAGCAGTTCTGGGTTTCTTCTGCTTTGTGAGCCACAGCTTAGCTTCTCCTGGGGTTGCCACCCTAGCTCCAAGCTCTAGATCTACAACGCCCACTGAGGGACACGTTTTCCTCCTGGCTCTTTTTAAGGGCAAAAACACCTTTTCCAGAAACCTTCTTGCACATTTTTATTTTCTTTGTTTTTCACTAGGTGGCCCTGGGTTACATGCCCACCCGTCATCCAATCACTGGTATGGATAATGGAATGACCGTGACTGAATTAAACCCAAGCAAGATTGATCCTTGTTACATGTTGCACCCCAGTAAAATTAGGGGCTCTTCTTCCAGGAACAAGCCGGAATTGGAATGGCTGGTGGACAAGCCGCCAACGACACCTGTAACAAAGGGCAACCTTGGAACCAAGCGAATTCCAGCTTTGGAATGAGTAAGTCTCATAAGGCTGAGTCTCAAACCACACCTGGCACCACACAAGCCCTTCAAATGAAAGAACAGCCTAGATTGCAGTGTCTGTCAACTGGCTTCTTCTGCTGTACTGTCACATAGGGTTTCCTGTCCTTACTTTAGAATTCCTAGGACATGGATACAGAATAATTTATTTCATTCACATCCTCTGGGTTACTTCTTTGCAGAGGGGCCAGTTTAGTCATTTCTAAACACCAGGAGTTTTGGGCCCCGAACTGCTCCAGAAGAGTAAGACACCGGCTTTCATGCTACTCCTACGATTTACGTCTGGGCCCTGGCCTCCTACTTCA
Organism: Smutsia gigantea; assembly: GCA_032199065.1. Taxonomy (NCBI): domain Eukaryota; kingdom Metazoa; phylum Chordata; class Mammalia; order Pholidota; family Manidae; genus Smutsia; species Smutsia gigantea. Next base: position 141,137 of record JAVSCE010012824.1, read on the forward strand.
CTGGCATCTGAGCGACATCTCCATTTCTATCTCATCGCTTAGATGACTTCCCTGGTCCAGATGTGGACATTTCTTTTGCTGCTTCTAATGAATTTGCCTTCATTAAAAGCTTTGAAGCCGAGAGAAGGTGTTTTCCCAGGAGGTGGGGGCCAAACAGCTTCAGAATGGGTCTTGGTCCAGCTGGTCTGGAGGGACAATTAGTGCTGTTTTATCTTCTGTGACCCAAGGCATGCCTCAGCACAGGCCAGGAACTCCTTCTGAGCCAGAACTTTACCCTTAGACACTGAATTATTCTCCTGCCTGGTCATCTGTGTCTTTTTTAAATTACATGTTTTGAGATTCTAAAGTCAGAGGCCAGCAGACTATAGCTTGTGGGCCAACATTGGCCTGGCACTGTTTTTGTATATAAAGTTTTATTGGGACACAGCCACACTCGTTCGGTTCTGCATTATCTATGGCTGTTTTTCAGTTACAATGGCAGAGTTGGGTAGTTGCAACAGAGACCCTGTGGCCCACAAAGCCTGAAATATTTACTATCTGGCTCTTTACAGAAAAGTTTGCTGACCTTTGTCTGAGAGAGAAAGAGCAAGTGAGAAGCCAGAAGTCTATAAGCAAGAAAGATGTCCAAACTAATATAAATAAATGCTAAACAAAAGCTGCAGAGAAGTTAAAATGGATTCAGATGGCTTGGAACTGGCCACAACGAAGCTGGGCCTTCGCAGACTCTGCTCAGCCCCTAATATGCACATGGGCACTTCACAGGGAGCTGAAGCCATGCCACATCTCCCTGGGAAGAAGCACTTCACTTCACAAGTGTTTGTGTTCCCAAATGTGAAACCTGGAGGTGGTTTCCTAAACCATCCAGTTTAACTGCTCCAGTCAGGGGTGTTTTGCAATCTGACACACACATCCATCAAAGCTGTTCCATGGAGTCTGTGCACTGGCTGTAAAACACTCAGCCACAGACCTCCTTGGTTTTCAAACAGAAGCCCAAGAAAAACCACAACAGAAACCTGTTTATACACTTCAGGTTTTCTTAGTAACATAAGGCGGACACCGGACAAGTCTTCATCACTAACTGTAAGAACCGATTTCTGAAGCAACCTAAGGCAGACAGGGTTAGCTGCTTAGGGCTCTGGCTTCTTATCTTTTCTTAACCAAAAATGAAAAAAATAAAATAGAGTCATGGAAGCTAATAATTATCAAGCATTCTTATTTTAGACATTGCATCCTGCACTTTATATGCATTATCTCAATCTTCACAACGATATGGTGAAGAGGATATTATTACCATATTATCTCCTTCTTATAGATGAGGAAGGTGAGGCCCAGCAGTGTTTCTCAAACCTAAAAAGCTTGTTAAACCACAGATTCCTGCCCCTACAGATGCCTCTTCAGCCAGTTTGGAGCGAGGCCTGAGATTCTGCATTTCTAACAAGTTCCTATGCATGCTGATACTGCTGGCCAGGGCCACACTGTGTGTCCACTGGCTGAGCCTTTACGTGAATAACCGCATCTTGTGGGCACTGTGGCAGGGCCAATTCTCAAACCTTGGCTCAAGGGTGGGACTTTTTATCCATTCCCTTAATCCGTTTTGATATCTGCTTCCCATGAGCTGCCAAAAGCAGGGAGTGAAAGGTAGTCACACACACTCAGGAATTCCTGTCAAAAACTCAGTGGATGTTGTTTCACAAATGACCCAGGTCCTTCTCCACTGGGGTCTTGCACTTTTAGCCACTTCTTGGGAAGGGATGTTTGGACACTATACAGCCACACAGCCATATAGATCATCTAATTGGCACATGCCTTTGGCCTGGCACAGGTGATCCCTCAAAATGATCAGTTCTAAGAACCTCAGCCCCAAGCCATTTTCCGTATTTTCAGAAGTTGAGAAAGAGGTTATGGCCACATGATCTTGCTCCAGTGGTTTCAGCTCTGTACAACTACCTTCTCATACAGCATGGAAAGTACTTAAAGGGATTCATTTTTCCTGTCCTAACATCCTCATGTTGTATTGTGCTTGAATACACAATGTCAGGGTTCTGTGGTATGTAGCGTATCTGGATAGTATGGCACAGTGTTAAAAATGTGGCTTTTGCACTCAAATTTTGGGTTCATGTACAAGCATTGCTCCTTAGTATGTGACTTTTAAGTTTCTAAACTGTTTCCTTATCAATAAAATGGGTATCCATACACAAAGGTAAACTCAAGGTGGATCAAAGACTTGAATGTAAGACATGAAACCATAAAACTCTTAGAAAAAAACATAGGCAAAAATCTCCTGGACATAAACATGAGCAACTTCTTCATGAACACATCTCCCCGGGCAAGGGAAACAAAAGCAAAAATGAACAAGTGGGACTATATCAAGCTGAAAAGCTTCTGTACAGCAAAGGACACCATCAGTAGAACAAAAAGACATCCTACAGTATGGGAGAATATATTCATAAAAAACGTATCTGATAAAGGGTTGACATCCAAAATATATAAAGAACTCATGCACCTTAACAAACAGAAAGCAAATAATCCAATTAAGAAATGGGCAGAGGACATGAATAGACACTTCTCCAAAGAAGAAATTCAGATGGCCAACAGGCACATGAAAAGATGCTCCACATCGCTAATCATCAGAGAAATGCAGATTAAAACCACAATGAGATATCACCTCACACCAGTGAGGATGGCCAACATCCAAAACACAAACAACAACAAATGTTGGCGGATGTGGAGAAAAGGGAACCCTCCTACACTGCTGGTGGGACTGCAAATTAGTTCAACCATTGTGGAAAGCAGTATGGAGGTTCCTCAAAAAACTCAAAATAGAAATACCATTTGACCCAGGAATTCCACTCCTAGGAATTTACCCTAAGAATGCAGCAGCCCAATTTGAAAAGGACAGGTGCACCCCTATGTTTATCGCAGCACTATTTACAATAGCCAAGAAATGGAAGCAACCTAAGTGTCCATCAGTAGATGAATGGATAAAGAGAGGTGGTACATATACACAATGGAATATTATTCAGCCATAAGAAGAAAACAAATCCTACCATTTGCAACAACATGGATGGAGCTAGAGGGTATTATGCTCGTGAAATAAGCCAAGCCGAAAAAGACAAGTATCAAATGATTTCACTCATATGTGGAGTATAAGAACAAAGAAAAAATACTGAAGGAACAAAACAGCAGCAGACTCACAGAACCCAAGAACGGACTAATAGTTACCAAAGGGAAAGGGACTGGGGAAAATGGGCGGGAAGGGAGGGATAAGAGGGAAAAAGGGGCATTACGATTAGCAGATGTAATGTTGGGGGGGCACGGGGAGGGCAGTACAACTCAGAGAAGACAAGTAGTGATTCTATAGCATCTCACTACGCTGATGGACAGTGACTGTAATTGGGTTGGTGGGGGGACCTGATGAAGGGGTAGTTTAATAATCGTAATATTGCACATGTAATTGTAAATTAATGATAATAAAATAAATTATATTTAAAAAAATAAAAAAAATAAAAAAATAAAATAAAATGGGTATCAAAATACTCCCATAATACCCTGTCAGTACTGAATGTGAAGCACACTGCCCTGCATGTGAAGAGGCCTAACAAACACTAATTACAAATTATGATGCACGTAGCTATGTAAATATGTCTATATAACTATACTGTGCAATTACACATTAATATTAATCGATGCATTATGGATGCTACTAAATATATTACTAACATATTGACTACACAGCATAACCATTAATTGTATATTTTTCACAAGTATATACATAACTGTGTATTTTATATACTATGTATCAATTAGATATACTATTTAGAATTACATATAATTATGTAATTATAAATTACTACCCAAGTTCTAGAAAATGTGTTAACTAAATCCATCTTTTAATGCACTGTTTCAGCAGAAGAGCGCACAGCAGCCCTGACCGTATTAGTCAGTACGTGTTAGCTCTGGGCAAGGACGTAGTGAATAAGGTCATGTGCCCATTAGTCCTTATCTCCCTTTGCTCGATTACTTTCCTTCTGAAATAACCCCATCTTACTCCTTGCTTATCGAATCTTCAAGTCTCTCCTCTGCTATGAGAGCTTCCTAGACCATGGCCATACTTTCCTGTGTCCCTGAATACACTCCCTCCTGGATAACTTTTACAGATTAATTTATACTCTTTCCTATTTTTTCCTGTGTACAGTCTTGTCCCTCCAGTCAGAGTACACTTTCCCTGAGAGCCATTATTTATGTCTGACTTGTTGTGTACTTGCTGTCCTACTCGATAGATACTTGAATATAAGCGTGGAGAAATACAATAAATTTTAATGTATTCTTTGGAAAAGAAGCACGGTCTAGATTGTGACGCAAAGCATGTTAAGTCCTTGCAGAATAATCACTAGTCCTATTTTACAAAATAACATTGCACTCAAACCAGTGCAAGTTCAGAGCTTGAGGGCTGTATGACTCTAAGTAGGTTCAAAAGAGAAATAACGAGACTATGCTACTCTACTGCTGTAGCAACAACATCATTTGGCACATGCTGGAGACTGGTGGTATAAACATTTCTTAATGCAGATATGAAAAGCAGCTGTAATCCTAAACTCACCTCTCCTTTAACAAAGTTATTAGGTTTTGACATTAGGCTAGATTAAAATGTCACAGGAATTTAGCAGCCGAACTTCGGATGTCATCAAGATGGGCATTAGGGAAATGCTCTAGGAAGTACAGTGAATTTTGAAACTATCCTTAGACAACGTTTTGTATTTTAATCCTAATGCATGACTCTATATCTAGAGACTTTTCAACTAACTGGAAATAGTTGACTGAGACAGGAGATGGGACACCTGGGGGCCCTGATTATGTGTTCATGGGAGACCATTAATACCACCCCGGATCGATGTGGTGACATTGCTCTGATTCACTTGAATCAGTGTCTGCTGACCCATTTTACCAGTAGTCCAGCAAGAAGAAGGCATCCATGTTATTAGCCAGCTGACAAGCAGGGCCGTCCTCAAACTTCCATGTGCACACAGATCACCTGGGGATATTGTTGAAACGTGGATTCTGACTCGCTAAATCTGAGAGAACCTGTGATTCTGCATTTCTAATATCCTAGGTGATGCTCCTGGCCCAAGGACCACACACTGAACAGTAGGTACAGAGAACGGACTGGTTAAGGAACAGCTGCATAGACCAACCAACCAGCCTGGGTGCGACAGTGAGGCCTGGGCACTGTTCTAAAGGGAGGGAAGCAAGACCCTTCTAGAAATGAACACCAGGGAAGGAATTCAGCAGACTTTGTAACAAGCATTCTATCCAGTGTCTCTTGCCAGAGATGTCAGGCTTGCTAGACCAAAGAACATACTTTCCTTTTTAAATCTGCAAAGCAGTGACTCCCAAGAAGTTGCTAGTTAGAAGGATGGACAAGGAGTGTGATTACAGGTAGTCACAGGCTCGAGTCACACAGCCCAGGTCTGACTCCCTCTGATCTGCCACTCATCAGCTGTGACTCTGGGAAAGCTGCCTCAGTTTCCACCGCTGGAGGGTAGGGCTAATACTCAGAGGGCTATGGAAGGACTGAAGAACCCATGCAAAGCACTTCATTCTGTGCAGGGCACACACTGGTCACTGAATTGTAGTTTCTATTTTTTTAGTTAGGAAATCAATCAGTCAGGAATAATTAAGGCCCTGCTTAGTGAACACTGCTGAGGTGCTCCCAGGGAAAAGAGGGCGAGACAGAGAGGAGGACAAGGAGACACAATCCCAGCTCTCAAGGAAATTCCAGAACTTACCTGGAGAAGCAAACATACACGTGTGGAGTGATTTAATATTTCCACAGCAACACGCCAAGACGAATTGCAAGTAGAGTCGTACAGAACGCGTAAGCCATTTGGAGAAAGAAAATGTTTAAAATGATATCACTGGAGACAGGAAAACCAAAGGAGTCCCCAGACAAAGTCAAGGCTGTATAAACTTAAAAACAAACAAACAAACAGGTTTTGTTCATTAGCAGGATATTGACATGAGCTGCTGTTCAGATGGAGACTATTTTAGAAACACCTGGCAGGACTCATTTGGGGAACTGATTTTCTTCACACAGACTTAATACACAACAAAATACAAGTATATAAGGCGCAAGCCTGGTCACGGATTAGATCACTAAAGATAAATGACCGTAATTCCCTTATTACTTATGATTATGGTTGGAATGGGCCTTTGGGGTCATAAGCCACCATTTGCAAGAACCCAAATACATGTTTTTTAAGGCTCACAACAGTCTGAAGTCTCTGTGTTTTGATATATTTCTCATAAAGGTAACTCCGCAAAAAATTATAATAAAAGCTTATTACTTTCATAAAATTCCTCCATTAGTTTCTTGTTGTGATTGAATGTCACTATTTCCCTGGTCCCACAGACCAGCCTGCCTGCCCACAGTAATCAGACAGACTCATGGCTCCTGAAGAAGGTGGACATAGGAGTCTTTAGGAACACACACTAGGGCTCTGGTCATTCTGAGACTGCGCATATATATGATCATTCTTCCCTGAAGAAAACAGCAAGGGAAGAATCACACAGATGATTCTCCACTTGATTCCGTGTACTAGATGGGACTATTCATAGCTATTTCAAACAAGTTTTTCACATTAACAGTGTAGAGCCATTGTTTTAGTTTTATTAAGGAAAATGTTAAATTGCATCCTAAGGAAGATATTTGTGCTACCTCTTCTTCCTACTTCTGTTTAAGGTCCTATTCTTAGCTTCTCTCTTTTCCTTCTTTATTTGACAATTGTCTGCAGCTTTACCTGGGTAGTCACCTGGCACTGCAAACTTGGTTGAGCTCAGCCAGCATGTATTGACTAGGACTCTACTGGGTGGTGGACTGGTACAGATGACTGAGACATGGTTCCTGCCCTCAAAGAGCTGATTTTTAACAAGGCAGACACAAGACTAGGTAATTTCAAACAGTATGGTAACCACCAAGTTGGAGTTACACGTAGGGTGCAATGGGAAGCCTGGAGGAGGGCACCCGTCTTGAGAAGGAGAAGGCTTAGTCGGGGAGACAGCATCTGAACTTCGTCCTGAACAAGGAATTGCTATGCATGTAAACCCGTTATAGCCTCAATTTCCTCATTTATACAATGGAGGTAATAATAATCATCTGCTTTTGGACAATGTTGTGGGAGATACAGGTTAATTCATGTGTATACATAATTTGACCAGGGCCTGGCATATAGAGTTTAAATAATTGGCCGAGTTGTACACTGAGTGGTGGGGGGGGGTTGGAGCCCCATGAATCTGCTCTGAATCACAGAGCTATCCTGTGAAGGTGGAGAGCGACAAGGAAGGGTATCGTGGGCAGAAGGAAGAGTGGAGCAGAGGCACAAATGCGCTGGGGATGCAGAATCTCAACTTGGCATAGTGTAGAGTCCAAGGCAGAGGGTGTCAGGGGGTGAGGCTGGAGCATTAAGTGGGACTGGGACACAGAGTGACTCAGACCCATGCTATGACGGAGCTTGGCCTCCATCATCTGGACAGCGGGTTTCAAGCAGGGGCTGCAGGAGGTGTGTAACGGGGGATGGGCAGAAATCCCAGTGTTCTCATGTTTGCCCGGCATCTCACTCCTACTGCAATGACTGGCCAGATCTTTGCTCCTACTGTTTTGTCCTCTTGCAGTGTTCTCTACTCCTTTTAGACAAACATTTAGTTCTCTGTCTTAGGCCAGTTTGAAATGTACCTCTTCCATGAACATATTTTGTATCTAAATAACTAAATATGACTTGGCTTTCCTTTGAGGTCCTCACAGGACTTCCACATCTCCCTGGTGGCACCTGCATTACTTCTGTATATGTGTTCTTGCCTTTTCTCTTACTAGAATTCGAACTCTAGGCTGGGGCTCTACCTTATTCACGTTCGGCTGACCCATGGCAGAGCGCTCAATAAATGTTTGATCAGCAAAGGAATTTGCTCTCATGGCTGAGTCTCCCCGAGTCAATTTACCGTGATTTGCTAGGCTGTCTCTTACCCTCTCTTTAGTCAAAATATTAACACCCAACTACAGAAATAAACTGTTATGAATAAAATAATCAAACACACTCACTATGTTTCCATCAAACTCAGTGCCACAGCAGTCCATATCAAACAGAAAGAAGAATAAACCAACTTCATATTTACAGGTCTAGAAAAATGAAATCTGTTGATACCCAGGGTTAAATCATTTTCAGTGATGAAAAGCTACCGTGATAGACTGTGTCCTCTGTCCCTGGCATGTATGGGTGCTGTACAATTCTCTAAACCCCACACCTAATTCTGGCAAGAAATGTACGATACAGAGACTATCATTGCTTTCATTTTATGGGCAGAAAACTTGAAGCTTAGAGAAGTTGAGTAACTTTCTGAAAGGTGCAGAGGAAGACGTGCAGCTGGAACCTGAACTAAGGATCTAGGTCCTTCAAAGTTGCTCTCTGTACGACCACTTCTGTAGGGCAGCAATTTGTTTTGTACATGTGTTTTCAAAGGAGGATTGGATGGTTCTGATTTATTTTTCAATAGTATCTGCCCTAATCAGAGACAGGATCACAAAGGAAGAGGCAAGTTTACGTCCTCTGGGGTTTGCTGGGTATGCAAGCATGCCCTTCCCCAACAGCCATCTCTCCGGCCCTTGCTGAGGTTGCTTTCCCCAGCACAGACTCTCTCCTCCTATTTACTTCTGTCTCTTACACGAACTTGTCAGGGAACAGCCCAGTTTATCACAAGCCTGCTGCAAGAGTGCATCTCGAAAGACCCAATGTTGGGACATTGCAGTCACTGTATTCTCATGTCTCTGCTGAGAGGCCTGCGTGTCGGTGTGCTAGAAGAGACAGAGCGGAGCAGGGTTCTGGCCTTTCTGTGCCAACAGCAAGTCACGTAACCCATCACAGCCTGCACAATTTGTAACCTTCTTAAGGAGATGACGATGCCTTTTCACTGCTGTACCTTCCAGCACGGGGTCTGGCAGAGAGCTCAGAAGTGGCTGACTTGACAGTCAGAGTTCTAGCCCATTGCTGTTCATTAGAATTTTCTGCAGGGATGGAAAGGTTCATGATTTGTGCTGTCACAGGTGGCTGTTGAGTGCTTGTAAGGTAGCTAGCACAGCTAAAGAACTGATTTTTGAATTTGATTCAATTTTAATTACTTTAAATTTAAGTAACTATGTACAGCTAGTGATTGTGTAGTAGAGAGCACATCTCTTAACCACAGAAGCAGGGAAATAAGTCACAATCTGTTTGTCTTATGGGATTGTGGTGAGGAATAAATCAAACGACAGAAATAAAGGGTAGTATCATGTGATGAAATCAGATGACTTGGCTAAAATACCACCTCCATCCTCTGCTCTGTCTATGACCTTCCAAGTTTACTTATCCTCCCTGAGCGTCAGTCTCCTCATCTGAAAAATGGATTGAAGATCAAGTATCTCTTACAGAGCGGCTGAGTGGATTAAATAAGAAGCTGCTTACCATATCCCTTGCACATAGTAAACCCTTAACAAATGGTAACTTTTTTTTTAATTGAGAATGTTTGGAAAGCACAGAGCTCTGAATAGGAATAAGATAGGATTATTAGCAAGAAATGGCATGGCTCATGCTTGCTTCCCTGCACTGTGTCTTCTCCAGAGGAAACATGGCTGTGTGAGCTTCTTCCCCACTGTGACCACATATCAGAAGGCTAACGGATACCTGCTGCTGCACATACACCCCTGACAGATTCCTCAGCTCCATTTACTCCTGGCCCTGCCCCCGGTTAAGGGCTGGGATGAGGTCTGCTCCCTTGGGTGCCCTCCTGCCTGCCCCCTGGCACTGGTTAGTTCTCCTCGGAGACTCTGCAGCAGCCCAGCTTTGTCTGGACAAGCAGGGGCTGGTCTGGCTCCTGAAGCAGCAAACATCCTTGACGGTTTCTCTCCATGCTGGCTGTTAATCCCCTTTTCTGTTTATCCCCTCGGGAGCCTAGGCTCTAGGTGTGTAGTGTGGGGCTCTGAGAGAGAAAAAGCAGATGTTCCCGGACTGTCATTGCCAGGGACACCAGCCGTGCTTGTGGTGGTGTTACTGAGAGGGTCCCGAGATGGCTCGAGCTTGCAGTTGTCAAGTATGGGCTCTGGCTTTAGTTACTGGAGCTGCCACCAACATCTTACAGTTCCCTGCCTGCCAGCCCCCAGCCTGGAGAAGTGCAAAGTGCACGGAAGAAGCACCTCCCTCCCCTGCCTGATGCCAGAGCAAGACAGCGATTTGCAGTGTCTGGGATTATATCTCAGTTCTCATTGCTCTATGGTCCCAACTTTATCCTGTGGACATCGTTCAGAGCTACCCCGCAGGAGGAAGCTGAGGAGGAGAACTCAGACTTTGCTTGTTAGCAAAAAATCACTGAGGGCAAGGAGATGGCCAGGGCTGATGGTTGTACAGTGAGCCTGGAAGCCAATCACGAAGCATCTTACTCTATATTGACTGTGCTTTATTGACCGCGCCGCCAATACAATGCGAGCTCCATGAGGAAGGAATTGTGTCCGGACCGGTCATCACTGTATCATGACACACTGACACTCCTTAATAAATGTGTTGAGTAAATGAATAAGTAATAGGAATTCTCTCCTTCCTGTTGAATCTTTTCAAACAAGACATGTATCCAGACTATAACTGTCTGCACAGAACTAGAAATATTGATCTAGCGAACACAAGAAACCACAGATCAACAATGCTGGGTGCCTCTCCTCCCTTTGCCCCTCCTCCGCTTCTCTCCTTCCCTTTTTCTGCCTTCCCTCTCTCCCTCCTCCTTCTTCCCTCCCTTCACCTGCTCATTTTTTCATCCATCTCACATGCACTGGGCACATGGACAGTGAGGCGCTCCCCGGGGCGCACTGACCGCACACTCTGTAGCACACAGTCTTAAACACACTTGTTTTGGCTCATCCAGTATGTGTTTTAAAAATAAGCCTGCCTACTGTGCAAGGATGATGGTTTACTGGTGCTTAGAGGATCTGTTGAAAGATGAGATTAAAACTAGAGATACAAGTTGAACTAGGCAGTTTAAAACAATGTTCTGAAAGTCACTCAAGGAAAAAAGAAATATATATATATATATAAGAGGGGAAGATATAATCTTACTGTGATATTTTTATGGTAGGAATATTTCCTGGACTAAGTCACAGATTCAAAATACACAACACAATCCATTCTCTTGAAAAGCCAAACTAGATTTCTCTTGAACTTGAAGAATATGATGACACCTGGTCATGTAAGTAGTTTGGGGTCTGGAGTGAGCAAAATACAGTATATTGCCTTAAAGCAGGGGTCAGAAAGCCACAGCCCATAGACCAAGTATGGTCCACAATGTGTTTTTATAAAGAAGTTTTATAGGAAGGCAGTTATGCTCATTTCTTTAAGAATTGTCCATGGTGTGTTCATACTGTAATAGCAGAGGTGAGTAGCTTCAACAAAGACTGTTTGGCCTGCAGAGCCAAAAACATTTACTCTCTGGCCCTCACAGAAGAACTCCACTGATCCCCTGGATGCTCTGATGCCAAATGAGATCCTTTAAAAGAAAACACTCCTCACATTTCGCTTTGTACAGGGATGTTTATACACCTGCTTTCCCTATCAATGAAATACAGCCAACAGTTCATATCATTACATCATCAACCCCCAATATGGTATTATACTCTGTAACTCTTTCTGCAATATGGCCACTAAGTTAATGATCTGCGATGATTTACCATAAACTAGATTATCAGACCATCAAAGCATTTTTGCTCTAGGCTGCCTACAGCGCTGACCTTTTGTTCTGTCATGCCAGAGCAGCAGAAAACAATCCTATCACCCCCTGTTTATCTTGAGGCTTGACTTGGCATACGGCAGCCTTATAACTGAAGATTTCTTCACCTATGCTTGTTCTGCGGTTACAGGTCTCAAAATGCCCATAAACTTGATTAAACTTGTCCCCTCTATGCCTTCTCCTTTTGCATGTGGATTGTTTATGATATTGAGTTATGTAATTCTTGGTTTCTCAAGAAAGAGATCAGCAGGTGCTATACCTTTTTGTTTTGAAAGTTACCTGCCTGTGTACATATTTGTAGCCAGGTGTCTCTCAGTGAGTTCATCGGAACTCCTGGGCCTTCCTTAGAACCCAGCCGATTTTGAAGAATTCAAAATAAATGTTTTCAAAGAAGGGCTGAAGCTTTTGGTCATTCTCTCTTCTTTTACTGTAAGAAGCCGAAAAATGGGATCCTCTTTCATTACTTTGGTGAGAAAGCCTTGCCAGAAATAATTCAAGTGGAATTTTCCAGGTTTATATTTAATATCATCCTCACAAGCCAAGGGGATTCTTTTCACTCTTCTACCAATGAGTGATGTGACACAGGGCCAGTAACTTACCCAAGGACAGGCAGCTTTTGAGATACAGAGGCAGCCTCCGAAACTGTGCTCTCTGCACTTGGCTGCTCTTCCCAGCGAAAGCAGGGGAGTGAGGACTGCAGAGTTCTCCATGATCCATACCTACAGAATCCCTGATATCCCGTTGTCAGACGTTTAGAGAACCCTCCTACAAATGGAAGTCGCTTTACATCATCTTAACCGGTGTGCAACTAAATGGAAATGGAGGTGATGAGCATTTGCAAGGTCGTGCTGGAATATGGAGGAAACCATACATACATTAGATGGGATTTTCATTGGGGAGCCATCGTAAAGGAAGAAGCCAAACTTGGACGGCAAGGTGAGGGATGGTCCGTGTCTGCGTTAAGAACACAAATATTCTTATGTCATGGCGAGTTCGTTAAAATGCAATGGATCTCACCAAAAAGGCAGAGGATAATTGCTGTCTGATAGGAAGTCCCTCCTGCCCTTCGGCCCCCGTGCTTTCCCTTCCTTCGCCTTCCTTCTCTCCTTCATTCCCACACTTACTGGGTGCTGACTGAAGGACAGGCTTTAAGTAAGATCTTGGGATACAAGGACAACATGACATGTATCTTGCTCTTAAGTTTAGGGCCTTCATGTTGAAACCATTCTCCCCATTTCCCACCATGGCGATGGAAAAGGCTGGGGATACCACTGAAATTACGACCCAAGGTATTTCTGGGTCTGGATCACCATACATGACATAGGCCAAGAAGTCTGTCCCCACAATTTGAAGTTTTGTCCTAGAAATGGCCTACTGGACATCCCTTTCTACTTCTTTAGTGTTCTTTCTGATCTTCCTGGCTTCCAAAATCACAATTCCAGGTTTAGCTTCTTTTGATCCAATTGGATACAGTCTAAAGGAAAGGTGGGGAAGAGCCGAATTATTGCAGTTTCCTAAATAACCATGGAGGCAGGGAGATATGTAAATGAGATGTTGCTCTAATGACTTAAATCCACACTCTCCCTTCTAATGATTCATCTTAATTTAGGAATCCAGAGATTGGGGTAAGCAGAGATAAGATAGCATTATAAACATTCTATTTCCCTTACTTACTCAGAATATGCCATTAATCCATTCTTTAAAACCTATAAAATACTTTTGTGGCTTTAAAAACATCATATTTACCCACAGAATGTACACCAAGAATGAACTTATTGTAGACAATGAACTTTGGGTAAAAATCATGTGTCAGTGTAGATTCATCAATGTTACGAATGTATTACGCTGGTGCGGGATGTCAATAGTGGGGGAAGGTACAGGTGTGTGTGTGTGTGTGTGTGTGTGTGCATGCATGCGCATGTGCACATGTGTGTGTATATGTGTAAGAGAGGAGTGGGTATATGGGAACGGTTAGCTCAATTTTTCTGTGATTCTAAAACCGCTCTAAAAAGTAAAGTCTATTTAAAAAATCATACACATTCATGTGCTCATTGGAAAAACTTGTCAAAACTGAAGTATAAATAAGAAGGTAAAAAAAAAAAAATCACCCACCACCCTTCTGTCCCTAATGGGAGATGATTCAGTGATGTTCCCTTAAGGCATTTCTCTGACCATACCTGCATGTGTACACATTTCCATAAATAGGCTTGTGTGTGTGTGTGTGTGTGTGTGTGTATTTGTGTTTCACTCAGCATGTTTTTTATGTAAATTAGTATTAATTCACATAATTTTTAATACTGCATGGTATTGCCAATGTGAATGTGCCATAATTTACCTAACTGGTCTGGATAATCACTGAGGATTTTTTTGGCTCATATAAAAAATGCTGCAGTAAACCTTTCTGAATGTGTGCCTTTTGCCTATTATAATATTTTTTTTGGATCTGTGTATCTTTCAGCCTGTACATCCTGGCAGAGGTTATGAGTTACATATAGTTAATACACCTTGTGTGAAGTAGTGCACAAAAAGTATACTTCTAAGCAGAGGACCCTGAATCATTCTAGGTGTAAGACTTCTGTTAGAGAAAAAGGAAGAAGGTTTGACTATGAAACTGCATATATAATGCTTGTAGCTCAGGGCCTGCGTATACTATGGGCTCAACAAATAGTATTTAATGCTAATATTATCATTGCTGTTGCTTTTTGTTTTGTTTTCGTCCATGTCTCTGCTGAAAAAGCCCTGAGTATGGCACAGGGAGGCCCGAGCCACAGAAGATGCAAAGAGAATCACATTTCTATTCCCTAGAAGTTTCTGGCTCCGGCTGTAACTAAGTGTGAATTTTAGAAACCAATGGTCTACCCTAGAATCCAGTTCACTCAACCTTCCTCTTCAGACACACAGTGAAATGGCTACAAAACAGACACGCAGACCACGTACTCTGTGGTGGCCATGATAATGATCTGGTGTGTTTTCTCATTTGTGATAAATAAAGAGGCCACAAACTTTCTGGCTTTGTATACATTATTTGTTTGCTCTGACCTTCATATTCCAAGGAAATAATAAGGCCTGTTGGACTTTTACAAATATTAGTCCCTGTCAGATTCTGAGGGATATGAGTCTGCCTGAGAGCTCAAGGTCAGTGCCTCACATTAGTCTAAGAGCCTTCAACAAAAGCCTTCTAGTATTGTCTACTTTATCCTCTTTAATTATAACACAGTTATTAAAAATATGTATAAGAAACAAAAAATACCTAATACCAAACTGCTGCTTCCCAGATCTACCACTCTGTGTGGCTCCTATTTATGCTTTAATTTTGAACACCAACCTCAAAAAATTCTTGCTATGGGCCTAGACTCAGATTTATGACTGTTCTTTACACTGAGATGAATTGGAAGTAAAATCCATGGGGTTAGATTTGGGCTTCTAGAAGCAAGTAACATGGGCCCATTTTCAGTGACCTAAGATCGGTAAAACAGGAAAAAAAATTCATACGAAGAGAGAGAAATCAAGCGGGCACTTTATCACTCTCATTTGTGTTGATGACAGAATTCATTTTAAGTCGTAAGTAATCATGTTTTACTAGCACTAGGGAAAACAGAATAGATGGCATTAAATTTGATAATTGAAATATTAGAAATATTAGTAAAAAGGTTTTGCCCTGTTGCTTCCCTGACCCCTAATCAATAACCAGTCTCACCACTCACGGCACCTCCCGGTGAAGTAAGTCTCTATCACCTTCTTCATGAGACTTCCTGAATCAAATCTTGTGTCTTCTCAAAGAAATTTAATTAGAAATAATAATGAACACTACAGTTTGTTGAACACCTGCCGAGTGCCTGGTACTATACAAGGTCCTTGGCAATACGAGTCAATCAATATTTATTGAGAGAACCTACTAGGTGTCAGGTCTTATTCTAGGTGCTAAAGACAGAGCAGTGAAGATATCTGGGGGCCCTGCTTTCTTAAAATTTCCATGCTGTTAAGGGGAGAAAACCAGCAAATTTATAAACAAACAAGAGAGCCAGTGCTGTTGGGTAGTTAAGAAAGGGTCAGAGAGCCACTGGATAGTCCAGAATGGGTCCTCTGATGGGAACATATTTAAGCTGAAACATTAATGGAAGGAAGATCCACCTCATTATGAGTGATGGGGCATAATTTAATCCCACAAACTAAGGGACATGAAGCTCAGGTCATTTCTCCAGGGGCTCGGGATCCAATTGCTGCTCGCAGGTCCACCGAGCATCGCTCTCTTGGGCATAGGGATGGTCTCGTCTGTTCACAGATGTCTTTCAAGAGACACAGTGAGTGTGGCTACCACGCGGTGGGAGGGAAATAGAGAAGAAGGTGATTCGGGACATGGAATCTCAGAGTTTATTATTGCAGATGTGACCGGCCTGAGTGGAATATATCTGAAGAGGGAAAGTGAGCTTGCGTCCTGGGGAGCGCCCAAAGGGCTTGTCGAGTCGGAGAGCAGGGGACAGCCGAAGTCGACACAGGCAGGGTGAGGTCGACACTCAAGTCGCCAGCGTTTCAACCTGCTCTCTGTGCATTTGGCACCTTCCACTTTTGTCACTGGAAGGAACTACTCTGGGCTCCTGACTCTCACATTTCACACCAGTCTCTTTAAGAGGAATGATCCCTAATAAGATTGGCTGTCTTTTGGGAGTTTCATGACCTGCTTTCTTTAGCTTATTAGCTTACAGCCCCAAAGAGGAAAATACGAAATAAAATCTCATTAGGCTCAAAGCATCACATATTCCAGACTTGTTGGCCATCTCTATTTTCTTTCAGGAATCTCTTTCTATTTTCTGCAAGCTTGTGACCAGGTTTTATGATAAACATACACAACTCCCCAGAGCAGGGACCTGTTTGACTAATTGTTACATCAATTAGTAAACTATTCATCATTCAAGTCTGAGAATCTCTGGTTTAGGACGGTGGTTCTCAACCTTGGAAATATATTAGCATCACCCAATGAGCTTTTAAAAATCCTGATACCCAAGCCACATCCCAGTCCAAACAAATTAGACTCTCTGGGTGGTGACCTTCATGCATGTACAATTTTTTAAGTCCTCCAGCTGATCCTAATATGCAGTCAAGATGGAGAGGCAGTGGTCTGGAGCCTCTCTCTTACGTAACTTGACATAGGGCAAAATTCAATATAGGGAAATCAGCACAGAACTGCATCTGTAGAAATACATATTTCATGTTTCCAAGAGCTGCCCTCAAATATCTGTCGCACTCTTTTGTTCTTTGAGCAAAGAGGCAACTCTACCAAACACGTGGGATTTATACCTGCAGTTGTCTTTATAGCTCTATCAGAAGAAGAATTAGTGGGCAAATTTCTAAAAGGCACATTCCTGGGCCCTATCTCTAGGTTAGTCATTGATTCAAGAGGCCTCAGAGCAAGACCTGGGAAACTATTTTTAACATACACGTAGGTAATTCTGATGCAATTTGCCCTTGGTCTGACTTTGAGAGACAATGCTGCCTTCGATCAGTGCTTCTCAACTAGGGGTGATTTTTTTCACCCTCAGGGGACATTTGGCAATGTCTGGAGATATTTTGATTTGTCACAAGGGGCTCTGTGTGTGCGTGTGTGCGTGCATGCTACAGAGATCCAATGAGTAGAGGCCATGGATGCCGCCCAACATCTTACAATGCAGAGCGTAGCCCCCCAGCAAAGAACTGTCAGGTCCAAAATGTCAATAGTGCTGAGGTTGAGAAACCCTGCCTCAGATTAACATATCTTCTGCATCAACTTCCTTCCTCACTAGCCTCAAAGAAAAGGATCACCCTCTTTAAAACATCCGTAGCTCTTTCTCATGTTAAAAACCATCTTTATGTGTGTGGTTCAACTCCCTGATGAAGAAGACTTCCTTAAAGCCAGGATCCTTGCTTCATTCATTTTTGAGTCAACCTTCATCCCTCCACCAGCGTATGGTCCCCACTGCATGGATGTTTGTGCTATTTCAAGCAAAATTCACTTAAAATACCCTTTAGGACTAACCACAAAATGGCTTTGTGGCTGGTAACTGCACCTAGTGTCTATAGAGGGAAGGAATACCCAGGGCCCTAATTTTTAGTCTACAAGTTTAACACAAATCCTTCAGGCTTCATCTAAGAAAATGGCTCTCCATATATTTTCGCCAACATTCTCCAATTATTACAGTTGTTTCTGGACCCACCCAGGGCATCTGGGGACAAGTCAGCCATGGGAACACAAGGACCACCCGAGGGGCTCCATCATTCCCAAGGAACCTTACTGGCGGTGCCTGCTCTAGTGTCTGGCTGCCACTTGCCACCTGTGAGCAAACTAACTCAAAATCTAAGCCAACCCTGAATTCCAGGAAATCAGAAGGCAGCAAATAATCCCACACAGATCTGTGAGGGAACTGAGCAAGGACACAGTGCCCTCAGGGGCTCCAGAAATAGCCAGGTAACCACCTTTCAAGATCCTTGAGGAAGACGTACATAACTGCATGGCGTGAGGCAGTGAAGGGCTCATCTATTTGTTGATAGGAGCTGTCTCTATGTAGTCGGCCACCTTCAGGGTGTTGGAAACCCAATCAGTATTTGGGTGCTACGGAGTTACAGTGCCACTGGGCTGACCATAGTTAAAAACGAGAATCGCCCTTACTGATGCTGACCTGACCCCATTTTTTACTAAATTGATCCTGTTAGTTCTCTTGACTTTGATTTTTGTTCCAGTTTTAACATTTGACGTGAATACTGTGGTGAAATGCATTCACTACTTTCTCGCTGTGTGTGTTGGAGCAATCTAACAGCACCACCAACTCTTGAAAGGCTACTTGAAAGATATTCCACCTCTGTTTGTTGAATAGGGGCAGGAAATATGGCACAGATGGGTTGTGAAGTTCCCATTTTAGCATTTTTCTCCTGTGGTTCATCACCCCTTAGAATACTGTTTGCTTTCTTCTTTGTGTTTTAATTTACAGTCTTGGCAATATGGGCTACAACAACTTGGGAGTTATGAAAAGTATGAAAATGTGTTTGTTTCAAATAGTTGGCTGGGTTCTCCATCAGCCAGGGGGCCCAGCACAGGTGTGAATATTTGTTCATAATCCAAACACAGCAAAGTAAACAGTCCCATTTTGCACCCCTTTTTCTTCCCATACAATACTTTGAATATTTTCTTTGTGATGGTCAGTGACTTTGTTTAACTTTTCAGAAGGCTGAATGGAAAGGAGGGGCCTGGAGACTTGTGGCTGTTTGTATAAGGCCCTGACGTGACTGATGGCTGAACGAAGCTGGGCGTGGAGCCCTGACATTTTGTCAGCTCCCCTGAGGAGTCCGATGTGCTCTCCACAGCTCACCTGTCAAGTGCTGATGGAAGAACAACTCTCTCATATGTAGCCTTCAAGGCTACAGACGTGACCCCTAACCCCAGAACCCCTTCTGGAGTTTTCCACTGGGTATCAAAATCCTTTCAAATTTTTCCAGCTGGGTATCTCCTGGAGCTGCAATGGCAGGTTGGCCTTTTGGCCCTGGTGGCCATTGTTGGGGGAGTTTTCCCCTTCCTATTCTCCCACTTGGCAAAGGCCGGTTCTGAAATCTTGGCAGCTTCCTTCATTGCCCAAAACTCAGCCTTTGCCTCCCAGTTGAATCCAAGTATCCTCCTCCTGAAAGTAGACTGCTTTTAAGGCCACTCAGAGTCCGGATCTCAAACTTCTGAAACCCTTCAAGGATTCTGCAAGACGATGAACTCCATGCTATGAGGTTTAGTGTCTTTCAAAAGCTTGTTTGGGTTCCCCTTTTTGCGTAAGAGCCAACGTCAAAGAGGAAGAAATTCAGATTCCCCTAACACCAAGGTTTGCTGTTAATAAAATCTGGTACTGAATTTAAGACAATTTTCAAGCCTTCTGATCTTCACTTTTTACTAATGTGATAAACACCACCAAAGGCTATTAAAAAAGAAAGAAAATGGGGGAAAACTCAACATGGGAAATATCCAGGAGAAAAGAATTCATGCAAAAAGCAATAAATATCCTGCACATGGAAAGGTGCCTCTTCAGTCAGCGTAGCGAGAAAATCATTCCGTTGATCGAGTCCATTCAGAGTAATAATTAATGAATTTCATGGAGGAAAACAAAGTCACCTTAAAACTATGTCTGAGCTTTGGCAGGGTTCAAGGAGACCTTGCAATGCTTCCAGTGTTTATCAAGATAAACTACAATGGCCCAGGACGGAGTGTTCACAAACTGACAGATCTACAACGGGCAGGACGGAGCCAGCATGTTTCCACTGCTCTTTCCAGAGATGGTTCCTTTTTGTTCTGGTTTCCCAGATTGTCAGAGCAAAGGGCCCAAGCATTTGCTGAGCACATGGAAGCTCACAGTCATAGTTCCTCTACAGAAATTTCCACTGAAACAAGCTAAAAATAGCCAAGTGAAAGGAAAATCACGGCCTATATCTTTAGACAGTATTAACACCATTTCCCTCATTTTATGGATGAAGAAGCTGAGATCCAAGGAAGTGAAGTGGCTTTGCTGCCAGGCTGTAGAACTAGTAAATACCAAACTCTCGGGAAGGATTTGAATTTCCTTCCTTTCCTTAAAGCCTTGTGTTTAAAAGTCACTGTTTATTATATCCTATAGATACAAACTATTTTATAACTTGTGATTATTTAGAAACAAACTTGTGGCTCTTAATAATTACATTTCTGGGAAAAATAAACTCAGAAAGATTACTTTTTGTTCTCAGCACTTCCTTTTTTTTTGGTGCCATGCACGGTTCCATCTCCTGGGGGTAGGAATACTCATGCGGCTGGTGCAGGTGCTCGAACTAGCTGAAGTCACGGTTCAACCTGATTCTTGGAATGTCGTATCTGTCTGTCTGTTGCAGGACAACTCTGCATGTACTAAGCTGTGTGGACGTCAAAGGATGGTGAGCTCTCTTGCTGCCGCACGGGCCAGCAGCATTGGCTTCACTTGGGATCTTGTTAGGAATGCAGTATCTTGGGCCCCGTTCCCACTGAATTAGGATGTGACTTTTAACAAGGTCCTCACTCAGGTGATTCAAGGGCAGAGTAAAGTTTGAGAAGCGTCTTGAGGCTGGAGAGGTCCATGTGAGTCCCTCTTCAACTTTGCCTCCCTGATTCCCCGGATTCACGGTCCCCGGCTAAGAAGGGAAGTCCGTTCCAACCATTTCTTCCTCTTCTCCATGCCACCTGGCTTTTCCCTTCCCTTCATTTTCCGTTTCCTAGTCCTGCCTGTCTGCCACCAACCCCCTTCTGTTTACGTCCTCAAAATCCTGTTTGACATGAATTATCACTAGGCACCATGGTCTATTCCCTAGACAGTTCTCAGGCCTTAACAGAATTCTCCTTTTCAAGTAAAGGCTACTCACGCTTCCTTACTTTCTATACAACTCAGGACACAAAATAAGTGTCAGATTTTCCCTCACTTATCTTGGGTGCTTTCACATCATGTCCATCCTAGAACTTTTTCTTTGAGGATTTCTTCCCTACAGCACAGTAAAGATTGATAAATTTGTCTATATCAAAATCAACAACTTAGGTTTGACAAAAGAGAGCAAAAGCAAAATGAAAAAAACATAGTTATAAATGCATATGCCCCCAGAATTGGCATCTAGAATATACAGTGAAATCACATACATATATATGTGTATATATATATATATATATATCAATAAAAA
>JAVSCE010012825.1:0-23792 GCA_032199065.1 Smutsia gigantea
TTGTGAATTGTTTGTTCATTGTCTTGTTCATAGAAAATGGTGTATTTTTCTGTTTCTTTTTTATTTTCAAGAGTTCTTAACATATGAATGATATCAAGCCTTTGTCGTATTTATTTTGCTCATGTTTTCCAGGGTTTCTGTAGAGCATAGTGATTTAGAATTTAGACCCTAAAGCCATTACTGCTTGGCTTCAAATACTGGCTGTGCTACTTAACTGTCTGACTTTGGTGTCTTGTAGAACCATTCTGTGTCTTAATTTGCTCACCTAAAAATGAGAAAAATAATAGTATCTACCTCATAAGGTTGTTGTAAGGATCAAATAAATTAAAATACACTAAGTGTTTAGAGTAGTATTTGGTGCTTAGTAAACACTATAAGTACTTGTTATTTTTATTATTTGTTTAATGTGATATGTTTATTTGCCACACAGGTGTCTTAAAATTGTACATATTCAAAGCTATCAGTCTTTTCATCTATAGTTTATGCCTGTGGGTTGTGCTTAAAAAGATCTTTACCAAAAGATTATTTAAAAAAGCTTCACCTGTCTTTCCTAGTGATACACCTTTTAACATTCAAATCTTAAATCCAGGAAAAATTCTTAACACTTCCTTTTGTGGCATTTGCTGAGTTTTGTGGCAATACTGAAGTTCTAATTATCTTGGGAAAGACTTATAGTGATAACTGTTCAGTATAATTCCTTAATGCAGAATCTTATTCAGGAAGGTTATTAATATATTTGACAATCACAATAAGGCAAGTACCACAGTGTCTCTCTGTAGAAAAAGTTGAGTTTGGTGCTGCTGAAAGATTTAGGTGTGCAACTGTAGGGAATTTTCATTTCAGCCGTGTCATTTTTCATCAGGTTTAAATGACAGAATGTAGACATTTGCACCTGGGTCAGAACATCTGTGGTAGGTTGATAAGTATGGCTACAGTATTTTGTAGTTCATCCCATCAGAGGTGGTCTATTGAATCTGAGTTGGCCAAGGTTCTTGTTTTGATGAATAGAATGTGATGTGCGAGTCCCAGAGCCTTTGTCCTCTTTGAGTCCTGCCCTGGGACCACCATTCCATGAAGCCATCCTGGATAGAGGCCATGTGGAGAGAGGCTCCCCTATGACACGGTCCCAGCTGAGTGCAGCCCCCAGCTGATGTGTCAGCCAAATACAGCTGCACGAGCAAGTTCAGGAGAGGGAGCAGAAGACCTGCCTTGTCAACCTGCAGAATTGTAAGAAATAATAAATTGTTCTTTTAAGCCTCTGAGTTTTGAGGTGGTTAGTTTGCAGCAGTAAATGGAGTGCACGATTCTAGAGGATTTTCATTTCAGTGGTGCAAATTTGTCTTAGTTGGGACTGCCGTAACAAGAATATGAGAGACTGGGTGGCTTAAACAATACACATTGATTTCTCACAGTTCTGGAGACTGGGAAGTCCAAGTTTAAGGTGCTGGCAAACTTGGTGTCTGATAGGAGCCTGCTTCCGGGTTCATAGATGGCTTTGTTCTCATTGTGTCCTCACATGGTGGGAGGGGCAAGGGAAATCTCTGGAGTCTCTTTTACAAAGACATTAATCCTATTCATGAGGACCCTGTCCTCATGATCTAATCATCTCCCAAAGGCCTTTCAATTACTATCACATTAGAGATTAGGTTTCAACATAGGAATTTGGGGCATATGCAAACACTCATTTTATAACAATGTTTTCACCAGGAATGTGTGGCAGAAAAGAAATACAAGGCTTTAACAAAGTTCTTGTTGTCTCTAATTACCAGTAAGAATATATCTATCCTCTACTTTCAAAATTTTGTCTACCTTAGATTTTGGGGGGCAATATTTTGGAGGAAGAGCACAAAGGTGCTGTTTTACAACTGAGCAGATGTTTTTGGAGAACTCCTTGGACTAGTTGTGATTTTGTTACATCCGTAAGCTCCTTGTGATTTTCATATGTTGAGCTCTTACTAAGTGTCAGGTGGTGTTCTGATCCCAAATTCCAAAACCCACTGCGTCTGAGTTTCTGAAGTTGCCTTCACGATGCAGTGAAGAATTCTTTTGGAGTTGACATAGGAATGTAGGAAACCAATTCTCCTTTCTGAGTCTCAGCTTCTCAACTGTAAAGTGAAGTGCATGAATCTTAGGAATTGTACATTCCTTTCCAATTCAAAACAGCTATGATTCTCCTGCCCATTATATTTCTCCTGGGAATTTTATAAGAATGAAAAATACTTCATAATGCTACCTGAACTTTGTAATTTAAAAAACACCTTATTCGTTATTGCTTTCATATATTGCTCTCAATTTCTCATTTCTGGATTTAGTCATTTCTTTCCTATGCTTTAGGCCAAATAAACTCAAATAACAATATGTATTCATAGGTAAATTAATCACTTTTACCAAAAGAAACCTGTGCAACTTGTATTTTGCTCTTCAAAATGATTAGGGACATCCTGTACTTAACAGACTGTGTAACAATCAACCACAAACCTGATGGCTTTAACAAATGCGACGATTTCTCACAGTTCTGTGGATCATCTGGGTGGCTCTTCTGGTCTGGGCCAGCATGGTCAAGGCCGGATGGCTTAATAGGACCTCATTCACATGCCCAGTGATTGGCTTGATGTCATCAGGGGTAACGGGTAACTTGGGCACATGTCATCATCTGGCAGGCTAGCCTAGGCTTCTTCACATGTGGCATTTTCAAGGTTCCCAAGAGCAGCAAGGAAGAGCAAGCTCCAGCGTGCAAGTACTTTTCAAGTCTCGACTTCCATCACATTTGCTGATGTCTCATTGACCAAAATGAGTCATGTGGACAAGTTCAGATTTCAAGGATGGAGGAATAGATTCCACCTCTTGATGGAGATAGCTGCAGAGTCCTATTGCAAAGGGGTGTAGATACAGAAATGGAAAGAATTTGTGGCCGTGTTTGCAATTAAAGGCAGTATCTGGGATTATGTACTTGGCTCTGGACCATTGCTCCCTCATCTCTCACTGAGCAGTAAATGTATCTTAATTTCCTGAACAAAATTCCCTTGGAAAAGCCATTTCCTTCCTTTTTATAAGATGGATAATAACCTCTATTTTACTTTAAGCATATTATAAGTTAATTTTAGAAAAATTACAAAATGAAGACAAGCTTAAAAAGAGAGTAAAAATAATGTCTAACTCTACCACTTGGAGATAACTATTATTACTCTTTTACTTGAGTAAGGATCTAATGTTATAGAGATTAAGAAATATGCTCTTATTATATATCCTAGTATGTGTTACATAAAGTGTTATATATTTGTAATAAAATGTACTCATAAACCCTTATGGGTCCATTATTTTTAAATACTTTTGGCTATTTTTCTCTAGAACTTGTCCATAGTGGGTCTTTTAATATATTAGGTTACAGGTTAAACCAAGAGACTCCAAAATGGTGTGGTTTAAATAAGACATGTAAGATGGGTAGAAAAGGTGCTTATTTCTGTCTCAGGTAGAAGTCCAAAGGTAAATGGGTAGTTTAGGTTGGGCAGACATTTCTGCTCTGCCAGTTCATTCAGTGACCCAGGCTAGTGGGTCAGCTTTACCATCTTTAATATGTGGCTTCTAGATCTTGGACCAAGGTGGCAGCTGTGTTGTGGCTATTTCTCAGACAGCAAAGAAGGGAAAAGAAGTTCTTGGAAACATCTTCATCTCTGAGATGATCTGAAAGTTGCACCTGACTTTCTCTAATATGTTGTCAGCCTAAACTTAGTCAAACAGCTACACCTAGCTGTAAGGGTGGTGGTGTACCAGGTAAAACTTGGAAAATCTACTACCAAAAGTAAGAGAAAATGGATATTGGGGACCATTAGCAAATTCTGTTGTATTAACCAAATTATGCATGTCTAGATTACATTTTCTCCTTGAGCATGTAGCCCTAATGTGGTAGGTATCTTGCTTTGTTCTGCCCGATGTCCATTCCTCTGTTGGGGTAATAGCATTTCAGTTTTCCTTTGGAAAACTCTCAGATGGTGAAGTTTGGATTGGGCCTATATTTTCTGCCTCACTATTTTCCCCCATACTATAGGCATGGGTATGTGACCTTGTTCTGATCAGTGGGACTCAAACTTGGGTGTTTTTATTGGAAATATTGAGAAGGTGAAGGCTTCTTTTTTTCCCGCTGGGATAATTGAGCTGTTGCAATGAAAGACAGGAAAGAACCTATTGAGAAAAATAGAGCTAAAGAATAGAGAGAGAGAAAGAGAGAGAGGAGAGAGAGAGAGAGAGTACTGAAGACATTTGCTGAGCCCCAGGTTCAAACCATTCCTGAGGCTAGAATATCCCTGGACTTTTAAATTACATAATTCAAAAATCCCCTTCATTTTTGTCATCTTGTATTAGATTTCCAGTCAATCACAACTGAAAGATTTCTGATTAATCCACTCACCATAATCTCTACTAAACTTCATTTCCTTTAGATCTCATTGCTTTTCCATCTAGGAGTGTTTGAATTAAAATTCTGTCATCTCACGCCAAGACTGTTTCCTAATGTGGACTCATTGACAAATTTCTTTTTGAGTCTTTTCCAGTCTTCATATCTTTGGTGGAATGATAGCACAGGTTCTGATACTGAACCATAGGGGCCACAAATTTTTACTGGATTTATCTCCCCCTCCTGGTTCCATTTCTCTGTAACCTTTCTTCCACCTAATACATAAATATAGAAAAGAAAATAGGAATTGGGGAGGGGATAGTCATGGAAGTAGAAGAACTTAAATATAAATTTTAAAAATTATTTTGAGCTATTAACTTACCTTTGTTCCAACTCTTCAACTGCAGGATTGGCTGGTAGAATTGGTCCAAAGAGTCATGGCAAGTTGAAAACTCTCAGTAAAAATGATGCTACCAGATCAACTATACTTTGATTAAAAATAAACATATATATATATATATATATATATTTTTTTTTTTAATGATGGCTTCCAGTACTGTGAACAGCATGAATAGGATGTTTAAAGGGAGGCCAGTGGCATCCAGTAGAGACCAAGCTATCTGAGTGTCATTAAATTCATTATATGGCTTTTTCTGTTGCTTTCATCTTTATTCCATCTCCTAACAGTTTGTGGGGTGAAGTCCAGCCATTTCCCTATGCCTCGATTTCCTTTGGTAATGTACCTACCAGCACCATGGCATGCAGAAATGTTGTTGATTCGTTACTAAGATAACAGAACAAATCACTGCAGTATGTACGATGTCTTCTGTTACGGTAAGTGATTTTGAGACTCTGATGTATGATTATAAAAATACAGAATGTTATAACTAATTAAGGGAATCCCAGATTAAGTTATTCCCCTCCCTTTTCCTAAAGTTTATGGAATTTAATCTCTGATAAATGTCCAGATAAAATTAATGTTCCCTGGGATGGGAAGACCAGTTAGATACATAGTAGTGATTTCAGTCTTCTGATAGGGAATTTTATAAATTTATCAAAAACTTATTGTCTTACAAAAGTAGGGGCATGAGGTGAAGCTCACAGGGAACTTTCATTCATGTTATATACTACACATCTATTATGAACTGTGTCCGTTTCTGGTCACATGACCTACTATTGGCTGCCTCCAGCAATACCTTTGAGTTGGGTGGTAGGTAAGAAGGGTGGGGAGAAAACGGTGGCATAAATAATGAACATTGCCTATAGACCGGCTAATGCCCTTCGACTCTATTATTTGACATGTACTATTAGAGCTCCTGTGGCAATATTTTGAATAGACTTGAAACTTCATCTTCATGAATTATTTTGGCCAGTGTGGGTGAATTTCAGCACTCTATGAGCATATTATAGTCTTATTTTAAAAGCATGTTCCTCCCCATCCCATAACAGATCTTGTAGTTGACTTTTTGTTATTTTTCCTTGTTATTGTGTCTCGGCAGGAGTGACATTGGAGAAAATCAGCAGATCAGCAGAATACTGCTGGTGTGCTGGAGCTTTTGTTTGTGCCGTGTGCCCGTATAAATATGAGCAGCATTTCATTCACCCCATCAGTGCTCATTATTTGAAGCCATTTCCACAGCATGGCATCTCACAATACTAAGGTAAAGTTGAGTCCACTATTACTTGAATGAAACTGAGAATTAAAAAACCCATTCTTAGTGGAGAGAAAATTTGTCCATGCTCAAACCAGAGGAAATCAGCACAAACAGGCCATATATATCTGTGTGCGTGTATGTATAAATACATATATGTATATATATTTATATATATATGTTGTTAAACCCAAGCAGACCAATTCATTGGACTACAATAGGTACTCAGTGTTTGATTTTTTTTGGCATTTATGTTATGTTTTGTGGATTTCCTTTTAGTGTATTTTTATTTCTGTGTGGTTTTTTTTTTAAGAGTTAAAAAAATCTCATTAGCATTCTCTAAATCCTTAAATGTGACATGGGCATCCCTTTTTTCATTTTATTGGCAAATCTTATTCCTAGTGACCCTAAAGAAATGCAATAGGATGAAAAAGAATAATATGATTAGAAAAACAACTCTTTCTTCCCATCTGGAGATGATGTTCTTTATTTTAAATGCTGTTTTTTTTGGTGCTGTTGGAAAGTGAATTTTGTAGGTCAGCCTACATGTAGTTATTTTATTGTTTCCACTCAGCCAATCAAAAGCACAGCAGGTGGGAAATACTTTGAGTTATCCAATCAAAACCGTCAATGTTTGATAGCATTATAACCCTTTTTAAAGAGGAGAGATGTGGATTAAATCTGTTTGTGGCTGAGTGTGGGTGCTAAGAGCAAAATGAGATCCGTGTTTGAAAGCTGTTAGCACTAAGGTCCCAATAGAAGTTAACTACATCCTTTTCAGGAAAATAATAGCAATTATCTTTGCAATGACGGTGTTCTCTTTCAGAAATGTCCTGAGATTGACATTCTTGCTCAACAAACTTTTATTGTGAATATACTATGCTCCAGCACTGTAATGGGCTATACAGTTATAGAAATTCCTATTCTGCTAACAGTCTTGCATATTACTGTCCCCATTTTATAGAGGGAAAAAACCCTGAGGCTTGGAGAGATTGAGTAACTTAGCATCAAGGGCTGGTAAGTGACAAAACCAGAATCTGGACCCATGTCTATGAAATATAAAACCTGTGTTTTTTACAGTATCAAAATGCCTCTCTAACCATACAAAATATGCATTATTTCCAAGGAGAAGCTCTTCATTTTGGCAGTGGCTCAAATATCCATTTTAGTGGGAAACATTCTGTGGAAGTCAAAAGAAGGTAAGAGAAACATAAGCCATTCTGCTATTGGTATTCTGCAGAGTTTCTCTGTTGATTTCATTCCCATTTTAGAATATTGCATTTAATTACCTGTCAAACATGTATCTTAACTTTCTGGAGGCAGGAGGGTCAGCCCAATTAGTGTTGTTGTTTTCTGTTTAGTTTTCTGAATATACCCAATGCATTTTAAATCTGTTCTCAACAATAGCAAATTTCAAATAGAGAGCTTCTTAAGAGTAAATCTTTTAACCCTGAGAATCTTGAAGTAAATTAACCTAGTTTTGTAAACAAATTGTAGAATCACTAAGAACATCCAAAGTTAGGGAAATTTTGATCCTCTTTATTTATCTTTCAGGGTAAACAAATATAATTTCTGAATCCCTTAGACCATGTTCTGTGCTTCCTTTGTGTAGAGTCTGAAAATGTCTTTTTTTTCCCTAGAAATTGAGCAAATGCAAAATGCAATTTCTTTTTTACACAGTTGAAATTGTTATTCTATTGACTGTTTCTTCTGGCTCTGTCCTTGCATCCCTATGTCATTTCTCAAAAAAGAGGAGCCTCTTATATTCTTGAAGGTCATTGGGAAAGGAGAGAGGCTCTCAGTTTAGTTGGCTAGAATATAATGTTGGTGAGGCCAAAGTAATAAAATTACATTCAGAACCAGTTAAGATTTTTGGCCAGGTTAGCAGAAATTGTTTCCAACAGGAATATTCAGACTTCTAATGAATATGACCTTTGTTATGGTATCTAGATTCTACCAAAGAGAATTTGCCATTAAATATTAGGTCTGTATACCAGGGACACTATGCAGTTTACAAGCTTGTCTCAACTTACTCAATAACTTCATTATTTTACACTCTTTTTAAAAAATGAGGGTTTTTATTTCATCTCCAGAAAATTATGTACCTTTTATCTGCTGAATACATCAAACACTCTTCAAACACTCCCAAGCCAACTGTTGGTTACTTCAGTGAATTTTTTGAATAAGCCCTGGGAATTGGTCCAGACACGTGGTCCCACTTACCATCCTATTAATTATTGCCTGGAATCTAACATATTTTCTGAAATATGAATTGAGTTTCCTCAGGATTAAATGTCATGTTGGACTTTTTAATACAAAAGTTTTGCTGACAGTTCAGCTCCTCATCTGTGGTTGGGATGAGTTCAGTTTCACTCCTGAAATTCATAATGTCAACATGTTATCATGTAGTACTTTACAGGTTTCAAAGGTATGTTCAAGATTACTGTCTCCTCTGACTCTCAAAACAACCTTGTGAGGTCGGTGGAGCAGATACTTTTATATCCTTTTTATGCACATGGAAACTGAACAATAATTTCCACTTATTGTTGGGTAGAGACTTACTTAATGCTTAAACAAAATCTGACAACTCCTCCAGTATTTCTCCACTTATCAGTAGAGTTTGGTAAATCCTTCTGGTAAGTTATATTCACAGTGGTTTTGTTAGGGAATACTGTTATCAGATTTCAGACAAAATACAATAAACTTATTTCATTGGTGTCTTATTATAGCCTTTACCTAACATCAGGTTTACAGAAGAGTGAGGAATTATTACTTGAATACTCAAAAGATTGATGTTTTCAAGAACATTGTAGGTATTATTTTCGAGGTTCAAAGCTCATGTTAAGTTCTGGTAGATGC
The DNA here is from genome assembly GCA_032199065.1 of Smutsia gigantea. Classification (NCBI taxonomy): domain Eukaryota; kingdom Metazoa; phylum Chordata; class Mammalia; order Pholidota; family Manidae; genus Smutsia; species Smutsia gigantea. The sequence continues at coordinate 8,902 of JAVSCE010012825.1, forward strand.
TGATCTCCTAAGTATTTGATGTATAAATTCTTTGTTGCTCCGTAAACCACCACTGTGATAGCAGTAAGCAGGTTAACAAGGGCTTGGGATTTTGTGTGTGATACGGACTTCATGAAGCTAGTTTCAGAATAGCCATTCAGAAGTCATAATAAGTCACTGATAAAAATGTTAAATATATGGAAAGCTCCTAACATAAGCTAATTTTTACTGACCAAAAAAAATACACATGGCCAAAAGCGTTATTTTAATAAGTAACTTTCAGTCTGCTATGTGTATTACACTGAGGAGAATATGAAAAGCATGACTTGGTAACAACAAGAAGCTTATGATCTAGTCATATATGCCTCTGTGCAAATCACTGAAAAATAATGCAGTAGCCCTCAGTTGATGTTTCTCCCTTGCTGGCTTGGGAAAAATCATTCCAGGCAGTGTCAAGGAGCCTTGTGAATCTCTTTTCTAGAAATACACATTTTTAAAAATTATAAGATATACATAACGTAAAACTTACTATTTCAACCATTTTTAAATGTACAATTCAGTAGCATTTTCAATGCTGTGCAACCATCTCCACTATCCATTTTAGGAGCTTTCTATCCTCCCAAACAGAAACTCTGTACCTGTTCGACAACAATTTTCCATTCCCCACTCCCTTCAGCCCTTGGTGAACCTCTGTTCTACTTTCTGTCTCTGTGAATTTGCCTATGCTATGTACTTCATATAAGTGGAACCATACAGTACTTGTCCCTTTGTGTCTGGCTTATTTCACTTAGTGTAACATTTTCAAGATTCATCCATGTTGTCAGGATTTCATTCCTTTTTCATGATGAGTAAAATTCCATTGTATGGATATGCTACACTTTGTTTAACCATTCATTTGTTGATGAGAAATGTATGTTTTGGGACATTGTTTGTCTTCTGTCCCCCTTTCTTGACCAGCGACTGCCTGAGACCTACTGTTTCTTATTATAGGCTCAGTCCTGGGCAAGAGTGAAGGGGAGGGAAATTTTTCCAGATTTAACAAATAAAAATACAAGATGCTGAATTAAATTTTAATTACAGATAAACAACAAATACTTTTTTAGTATATATATATATATATATATATATATATATATATATATATATATATATATAGTATAAGAATGTTAAATGCAATATGTAAGATATACTTAAGTAGTAGTTGTTTATCTGAAGTTTAAATTTAATGGGGTGTTCTCTATTTTATCTGGTAGGCCTGGGAGAGAAGTCAATTTCTTCTAACATTCCCCTCAGCCACTAGCCTGGGTGGGTACCCTTCACTATGTTCTGCCCTATTGATTAACCAGTGTTGGGAGAGTTCCTCATTCTCCACCTCTAGCCTTGAAGGTGGAATCTGAGTCCCATTCAGGAGCTTGAACCTGAGGAGAGATAGGCATGGTGAGAACAGAGATCTCAGTTCCTCTGTGCCATAGGGGGTATGTTCCTGACACCTCAGATTTTTACTCAGTGCACTTACCTGTGGAAGCATGCAGTTTAAGACATTGTCTACCTATTATCCAGTTCTAAAGCCACCTCCACATTTTTAGATATTTGTTACAGCAGCTTCTCAGTACCAAAATCTGTATTCGTTTGCAAGGGCTACCGTAACAGATACCACAGATGGGGTGGATTAAACGAGAGAAATTAATTTTCACCAAGTCCTGGAGGCTGGAAGTCTGAGATAAAGGTGTCAATAGGGTTGGTTTCTCCTGAGGCCTTTCTTCTTGGCTTGTAGACAGCCATCTTCCCCCTGTGTCTTCACATGGTCTTTTCTCTGTTTGCCACTGTGTCCTGATCTCCTCTTCTTACAAGGACACACCAATCAGGTTGGATTAGGGCCCACCCTAATGACCTCATTTAACTTTAATTACCTATTTAAGGGGCTTACCTACAGTACTGGGGGTTATTATGACTTCAACATATGAACTGGTGGGGGCACAAGTCAGCCTATAACAGTTGCCTCCAAATAATATTTTATTTATGACATATATTTTGAGACATTCATTTTTAATTGTGAATAAAACACTTTGTTCTTTAGAAAAAACTCAAGGTATCAGCAAACATGTGGGTAAAGGTTTTTACATGGGAATATATGTACAAATGTGATGAAACCACATTTTTAGTTCTAGAACCACATTAATCAGATGTATCAGGCAGGTATTGTCACAATGATGCTGTAGAAGAAGTTACTTCAAAACTTTGTGGCTTAAGGAATTCTGCAAAAAAGATGATGGAGTAAGAAAACAAGGCAGAAACCTCCTCCCCAAAACACATAAAGCACAAGAATACAGCAAATACAACTAAACCTGAAAATGACCTGAAGACTGCAAACCGACTACCTACATCTGCAGAAGAAGAGAAGTCCTCACAGAAAAGGTTAAATGGCAAAGACAAGATCCGGTGGGACCTAAGCCCTCCCTCAACCCTAGCCCACAGGCGGGAGGAACAGAGTGAGCAGGGAGAGGGCAGGAGCCCAGGATTGCTGAACACCTGGCCCTGGAGATCTGCTTGGGAGCATGAGCCCATTACATGGTACTCTGGTGATTAGTGGGGCTGGACAACAAAGACATGCAGAACACTTGGGGAGGCTGAGATTCCAGCTGCTTGTGGAGAACAGGCATGTTCTATTGGCCCCTTTGAGACAAAAGCAAAGCAGACAGTTAGAAAGACTTCCCAAGAGTGGGAGGGGCCCCAGAGGGGTGAGCGTTAGAGGGTGCTCACTGCTTAGGAGAAAGGGCAGGTGGATGATACCTCTCCAGCCTGCCTTCAGCCCAGCAGCTCAGGAACTCTCAGAAGCCCAGGCACTCCATCCCCATGACTGGCAATACAGCCCCGAGGCTCCTCCCTGTGGTGTGCAGCTTGCAGATGGCCCACTTGGACTGGCAGTGGCATCAGACTTTGCATCCGGGTAGACAGAGGGAGACCCTCCCAGCTTTTTCCACCCTGTTTGGGCCCAGCCTGGGAAGTGCCTGCAGGACCCAGCCCTGGGAGCTCCTTCCTCCTGGCAAGTGCTGGGTCCTGCCACCTGTGGCTCCTGCCATTGCTGCAGGCCGGGCAGAAGGCAGCATCACCCACAGCAACTCCTGTGGCACAGAACTGAGGCTTCGCCCTGTGTGCACAGCCAGCTGATGGCCTACTTGGCCTGGCAGTGGTGTCAGACTTTGCTGCCAGATAGGCAGAGAGAGACCCTCCCAGCTTTCTCAGCCCTGTTGTAGCCCAGCCTGGGAAATGCCTGTGGGAGCCAGCCCCGGGAGCTTCTTCCTCCCCCAGGGCACTGGATCCCATGCAACAGGCCTGGGCAGACACAAACACCAGCCTGCACACCCCATTAACAGTGCAGCCCTTGCCACTGCTGCAGGCCTGGCAGAGGGTGGCTGTGCCCATAGCAACTCCAGCAGAGACTTCTGCACTGATCACAAAGGTGCAGCTGAAGCAAACAACCCACCTGAAATCAGATCATTACAAGCCAGACAGAAAGGCACCCCACCCACTGCACACTAACAGCTGGGGCTCCCGCACTGGAAAGTAAAGTGTTTTGAGCTTATGGGCACTAGAGGGTGCCTCCTTCATAAATCTATTATTCAGTAAGAAACACTGAAAAAATGAGGCAGAGGAATATCTTCCAAACAAAACTACAAGACAAAACACCAGGAAGAGGGCTAAATGAAACTGAAATCACCAGTCTGCTTGATAAAGATTCAAGGTAAAAGTCATAAACATGCTCACAGATCTACAGAAAAATATTCAAGATCTCAGGGAGGATCTAAACAAAAAGATACAGGACCTGTAAAAGATCCACTCAGAGCTGAAGAATACAGTATCTTAAATGAAACATACAATGGAGGCATTTAATAGCAGACTTTGACAGATTGAAGAAGTTGTAAATGATATGGAAATTAGAGAACAAGGAAACAGTGAAGCAGAAAAACACAGAGAAAGGATCTCTAGGAATAAAAGAATAATAAGAGAGTTGTGTGACCAATCAAAATGGAGCAATATTCACATAACAGGGATACCAGAAGGAAAAGAGGGAGACAAAGGGATAGAAAATCTCTTTGAGGAAATAATTGTTGAAGACTTCCCCAACCTGGGGAAGGAAATAGACACTCAGGTCATGGAAGCATAGAGAGCCTCTAACAAGAGGAACCCCCCGGAAGACAACATCAGGACATATAATAATTAAAATGACAAAGATTAAAGATAAGTAGAGGGTATTTAAAGCAGCCAGAGAAAGAAAAAAGATTACTTATAAGGGAAACCCCATCAGGCTATCAGCAGACTTCTCAGAAGTTCTAAGAGGAAAGTACATAGCAATACAGGCTTATCTCAAGAAGCAAGAATAACCCCAAATAAATACTCTAAACTCACAATTAAAGAAACTATAGAAAAGAACAAATGAAGCCCAAAGTCAGTAGAAGAAGAGACATAATAAAGATCAGAGCAGAAATAAATAAAATAGAGAAGAATAAAACAATAGAAAGAATCAATGAAACCAGGAGCTGGTTCTTTGAGAAAATAAACAAAATAGATAAACCACTAGCCAGACTTATCAAGAAAAAAAGAGTGTACACACATGTAAACAAAATCACAAAAATGGAATAATCACAATGGACACCATAGAAATAAAAAGAATTATTAGAGAATATTATGAAGAATTATATGCTAATAAATTGGACAACCTAGAAGGGGTGGACAACTTTCTAGAAAAATACAGTCTTACAAGACTGACCCAGTAAGAAACAGAAAAATCTGAACAGACCAATTACCAGCAACAAAATTGATTTAGTAATCAAAAAACTACCTAAAAACAAACCCTCTGGTACAAATAGCTTCACAGCAGAATTTTATCAAACATTTAAAGAAGGGCTAATACCCATCCTTCTTAAAGTATTCCAAAAAGTAGAAGAGGAGGGAATACTTCCAAACTCATTCTATGAGGCCAGTATCACACTAATACCAAAACCAGACAAAGACATAACATAAAAGAAAATTATAGACTAATAACTCCGATGAACACAGATGCAAAAATCCACAACAAAGTATTAGCGTACCAAATTAAAAAATACATCAAAAATATCATCCATCATGACCAAGTGGGATTTATTCTAGGGATGCAAGGATGGTACAATATTCATAAATCAATCAATATCATACATCACATCAAAAAAGAAAGACAAAATCACGTGATCACCTCAATAGATGCTGAAGAAGCATTTGACAAAATTAAAATTCGATTCATGATAAGAACTCTTAACAAAATGGGTATAGAGGGTATGTACCTCAACATAATAAAGGCCATATATGACAAATCCACAGCCAGCATCGTACTTTATAGCAAAAAGCTGAAAGCTTTTCCTCTAAGATTGGGAACAAGACAAGGATGCCCACTTTCCCCACTTTTATTCAACATAGTACTGGAGGTAGTAGCCATGGCAATCACACAACACAAAGAAATAAAAGGCATCCAGATCAGTAAGGAAGAAGTTAAACTGTCACTGTTTGCAGATGACATGATGTTGGACATAAAAAACCCTAAAGACTCCACTGAAAAACTATTAGAACTAATAACTGAATTCAGCAAATTTTCAGGACACAAAATTAATACACAGAAATCTGTTGCATTCCTATATACTAACAATAAATTAGCAGAAAGAGAAGTCAGGAAAACAACTCCATTTACAACTGCATCAAAAAGAATAAAATACCTAGGAAAAAACTTAAACAAGGAGGTGAAAGACCTTTACTCTGAAAACTATAAGACGTTCCCGAAATAAATTAAAGAAGACACAAATAAATAGAAATACATCCTGTGCTCCTGGGTGGGAAGAATTAATATGGTCAAAATGGCCATCCTGCCCAAAGCAATTTACAGATTCAATGCAATCCCTCTCAAAGTACCAAAAGCATTCTTCAATGAACTAGAACAAATACTTCTAAAATTCATATGGAACCACAAATGACCCCAGATAGCCAAACCAATCCTGAGAAAGAAGAACAAAGCTGGGGGAATTACGCTCCCCAACTTCAAGCTCTACTGCAAAGCCACAGTAATCAAGACAATTTGGTACTGACACAAGAACAGACCCATAGACCAATGGAGCAGAATAGAGAGCCCAGATATAAACCCATACATATGTGGTCAATTAATATATGATGAAGGAGCCATGAACATACAATGGGGAAAAGACAGCTCAGTACAGAAGATGTAGGCTTAATACCTTCTGGTGGTTAGTGTTTTGAAGAGACAATTGGTCAACATTGTCAGAAATATCCAGGAACAGGAACCTGCTCTGTCCTAATACAGGCTTACCTGAGGAGTTCTCTCTTTCTAAACATTCCTTTCCCTGTCTGAACTTGGCTCTGTCTCCTCTTCATAATTTATCTTTTTTCCCCCCCACTGCTGTGAGACACTTTCACATGTATTAATTGCTGATATACTGGCTGGAATGAAAAGTACGTTTGGGGAATGGAAGCTGGGTAAATGGCAAAAGGGTTGGGAATTTCACTCTACTATGGGAGTTCCTGAAAGTGTTTTTTAATGGAAATTTAAGACTTTTTTGGGAATTAAAAAAGTATTACATAGTCTTTTTAAAGCTAATTACAGGTAATACAAAATAAAAACAAATGAATCTCTCACAACAGTAAGAAACTTAGTAAATATTGTTTATTTAATTTTACATTTAAATGTGTATGTATTCTAAGGGTTCAAAATTATAAAAAATATACATTCAGAATCTGTGTTCCCACCCCTGTCCTTGTCCTCCCTGATCCCTACCCTCACCCCTATGAATGACCACTTATTTTCGTTTCTTATTTGTTCTTCTAGTATTTAGGCTGCTACAAATATATATTCTTTTCTCCTCATTTTTGCACAGAAGGTAGTGTACTATATGCACTGTTAAGCATCTTTCTTAGTTAATAGTATATTACAGGAATCTTTCTAAGTACAATGAGAGCATCCTTGCATAGTTGTTTTTTGCATGAGTGCACTGTAGTTTATTTAATCAGCAGCTTCTTGTTGGACACTTGGCTTGTTTCCAATCTTTTGGTATTACAAACAATGTATAAAAAACAATCCTGTACACATATTATTCCTTCTATCTGCAGGCATAACTATAGAGTGAATTCTTGGAAGTGGAATTGCTAAGCTAAAGGGCAAATGTATTTGTAATTTTGATCAATACTGCCAAATTGTTCTTCATAGGAGTTTTACCATTTTGTACTCTAACCAGCCATGTATAAATTACCTTCACAGCCTTGCCAACAAACTGTCTGTTGTCAACTTTTTGGATCTTTTAGTGAGATTAAGCTTAGTATCACATGTTTAGCAGTCATGTATTTTCACCTGTAACCAGACATGTCTTTTGTCCATTTTTCTATTGGGATATTAATCTTTTCTGTCTCAATTTCTAGAAAAAATTTAAAAACGTAAAATGGAGCTTAGCCCTTAGTGGCATGTTTCAAAGAAGTTCTCTGATATCATTTGTCTTTTGACTTTATGTGCTTTTTTCCCATGTTTTTCCATAATTTTTTAGTTAATTTTTAAAATTGAAGTATAGTTGATATGCAATACTATATTGGTTTCAAGTATACACAGTGATTTAACAGCTGCACACATTATTAAACCCTCACCCCAACTAGTGCACTTACTGTCAACATAGAAAGATATTTACAGAGTCATTGACTATATTCTCCATGCTGCACTTCCATCCCTGTGATCAACTTATATTCTGACTGAAATTTTTGTGCCTCTTTATCCCCCTCACCCTCCCTACCCATCCACCACAACCCCTCTCCCATGGTAACCACTAGTCACTTCTCAATGTCTATGAGTCTACTGATTTTTGTTCATTTTGTTTGTTTTGTTTTTATATAGCACATATAAGTGAAATCATATAGCATTTGTCTTTATCCACCTGGCTTATTTCACTTAGCATAATTCCCTCTAGATCAATCTTTGTTATCACAAATGACAGGATTTCTTTGTTTTTTTTTTATGGCTGAATAGTATTCCACTGTGTGTATGTACTACCCCTTCTTTATTCATTCATCTATTGATGGACACTTTGGTTGATTCCATATCTTGGCTATTGTAAATAATGTGGCAATAAACATAGGGGTACATATATCTTTTTGAATCAGAGATATTTTTCTCTGGGCAAATTCCTAGAGGTAGAATTACTGCATCATATGGTATCTTCATTTTTAGTTTTCTCAGAAATCTCCATACTGCTTTCAATAGTGGCTGCACCAGTTTACATTCCCACTAATAGCGTAGGAGGGTTCCCTTTTCTCCACATACTTGCCAACATTTGTTATGTATTATCTTTTGGATAGTAGGCATCCTAACTGGTGTGAGGTGATATCTCATTGTGGTTTTAATTTGCATTTCCCTGATGATTAGCGATGTGGAGCATCTTTTCATGTGCCTGTTGGCCATCTGTATTTCTTCTTTGGAGAAATATTTGTTCAGGTCCTCCACCCATTTTTAATTGTGTTATTTTGTTTTTCTGGTGTTGAGGTGTATGAGTTCTTTATATATTTTGAGTGTAAACCCTTATTAGATAAATTGTTTATGAATATAATCCCCCATATTTCAGTTTGCCTTTTCATTTTGTTGATGTTGTCCTGCTGTACAGAAGCTTTTTAGTTTGATGTAGTCCCACTTGTTCATTTTCAATTTTGTTTCCCTTGCCCAGGGAGATGTGTCCAGAGAAGTATTGCTCATGCTTATGTTCAAGAGATTTTTGCCTATATATTCTTCAAAGAGTTTTATGGTTTTCTGTCTTACATTTAGGTTTTTAATCTATTTTGAGTTTCACTCTCTTGCATGTAGCTGGTCCAGTTTTCCCAATACCATTTATTGAAGAGACTATCTTTAATGCATTGTATATTCATGGCCTCTTTATTGTCTATTAATTGACCATATATGTATGGGTTTATATCTGGACTCTCTGTCCTATTCTGTTGATCTATGGGTCTGTTCTTATGGCAGTACCATGCAGTTCTGATTACTATAGCTCTATAGTATAGATTGAAGTCAGGGAACATACTACCCCCAGCTTTGTTCTTCTTTCTCAGGATTGCTTTGGCTGTTGGGCCTCTTTGTGGTTCCATATAAATTTTAGGATTAATTGCTGTATATTCATTGAATATGAATAAACAGTTCATTGATATGATAGTTCATTGAAAAATGCCATTGGCATTATGATAGAGATTGCACTGAGTCTGTAAATTGCTTTGAGCAGGATGGTCATTTCGACAATAGCCAATAATTCTTCCCATCCATGAGCATGGAATAGATTTCCATTTATTTGTGTCTTCTTTAATTTCTCTTATGATGGTCTTACAGATTTCAGAGTACAGGTCTTTTAACTCCTTGGTTATATTTATTCCTAGGTATTTTATTATTTTTTGAAGCAATTGTAAATAGAGCTGTTTTCCTGATTTCTCTTTCTGCTAGTTTGTTGTTAATATATAGGAATGCAACAGATTTCTGTGTATTAATTTTGTACCCTGCAACTTTGCTGAATCCAGTTATTAGTTCTAATCATTTCTTGGTGGAGACTTTAGGGTTTTCTATATATAATGTGTCATCTGTGAATAGAGTTTAACTTCTTCCTTACCAATTTGGATGCCTTTTATCTCTTCATCTTGTCTGATTGCTGTGGCTAGGACCTCCAGCACTATGTTGAATAAAAGTGGTGAGAGTGGACATCCTTGTCTTGTTCCTGATGTTAATGGAGAAATCTTTCAGCTTTTCCCCATTGACTATGTTAGCTGTGGGTTTGTCGTATGTGGCCTTATTATTTTGACGTAAGTTACCTGTATACCCATTTTTTGAGAGTTTTTATCATGAATGGATGTTGAATTTTGTCAAATGTTTTTTCAGCATCATTTAAGATGCTCATATGGTTTTTTTTGGTATCATTAATCTACAATTACATGTGCAACATTATGGTTATTAGACTCCTCCCATCATCAAGTCCCCACCACACACCCCATTACAGTCACTGTCCATCAGTGTAGTGAGATGCTATAGAATCACTACTTGTCTTCTCTAAGTTGTACAGCCCTCCCAGTGCCCACCACTACATTGTGTCTGGTAATCTTAATGCCCCCTTTTCCCCCTTGTCCCTCCCTTCCCACCCATCCTCCCCAGTCCCTTTCCCTCTGGTAACTGTTAGTCCATTCTTGGGTTCTGTGAGTCTGCTGCTGTTTTGCTCCTTCAGTTTCTCCTTTATTCTTATACTCCACAAATGAGTGAAATCATTTGATACTTGCCTTTCTCTGCCTGGCTTATTTCACTGAGCATAATACCCTCTAGCTCCTTCCATGTTGTTGCAGATGGTAGGATTTGTTTTCTTCTTATGGCTGAATAATATTCCATTGTATATATGTACCACATCTTCTTTACCCGTTCATCTACTGATGGACACTTAGGTGGCTTTCATTTCTTGGCTATTGTAAATAGTGCTGCGATAAACATAGAGGTACATATGTCTTTTTCAAACTGGGCTGCTGCATTCTTAGGGTAAATTCCTAGGAGTGGAATTTCTGGGTCAAATGGTATTTCTATTTTGAGTTTTTTGAGGAACCTCCATACTGCTTTCCACAATGGTTGAACTAATTTGCTGTCCCACCAGCAGTGTAGGAGGGTTCCCTTTTCTCCACATTCTCGCCAACATTTGTTGTTTGTGTTTTGGATGTTGGCCATCCTCACTGGTGTGAGGTGATATCTCATTGTGGTTTTAATCTGCATTTCTCTGATGATTAGCGATGTGGAGCATCTTTTCATGTGCGTGTTGGCCATCTGAATTTCTTCTTTAGAGAAGTGTCTATTCATGTCCTCTGCCCATTTCTTAATTGGATTATTTGCTTTTTTGTTTGTTGAGGTGCGTGAGTTCTTTATATATTTTGGATGTCAACCCCTTATCGGATACGTCATTTATGAATATATTCTCCCTTACTGTAGGATGTCTTTTTGTTCTACTGATGGTGTCCTTTGCTGTACAGAAGCTTTTCAGCTTGATATAGTCCCACTTGTTCATTTTTGCTTTTGTTTCCTTGCCTGGGGAGATATGTTCATGAAGAAGTCGCTCATGTTTATGTCCAAGAGATTTTTGCGTATGTTTTTTTCTAAGAGTTTTATGGTTTCATGACTTACATTCAGGTCTTTGATCCATTTTGAGTTGACTTTTGTGTATGGGGTTAGACAGTAGTCCAGTTTCATTCTCTTACATGTAGCTGCCCAGTTTTTCCAACACCAGCTGCTGAAGAGGCTGTCATCTCCCCATTGTATATCCATGGCTCCTTTATCATATATTAATTGACCGTATATGTTTGGGTTTATATCTGGGCTCTCTATTCTGTTCCACTGGTCTGTGGGTCTGTTCTTGTGCCAGTACTAAATTGTCTTGATTACTGTGGCTTTGTAGTAGAGCTTGAAGTTGGGAAGCAAGATCCCCCCCTGCTTTATTCTTCCTTCTCAGGATTGCTTTGGCTATTTGGGGTCTTTTGTGATTCCATATGAATTTTAGAACTATTTTTTTCCAGTTCATTGAAGAATGCTGTTGGTATTTTGATAGGGATTGCATTGAATCTGTAAATTGCTTTAGGTAGGATGGCCATTTTGACTATATTTATTCTTCCTAGCCAAGAGTATGGGATGAATTTTCATTTGTGAGTGTCCTCTTTAATTTTTCTTAGGAGTGTCTTGTAGTTTTCAGCGTATAGGTCTTTCACTTCCTTGGTTAGGTTTATTCCTAGGTATTTTATTATTTTTGATGCAATTGTGAATGGAATTGTTTTCCTGATTTCTCTTTCTGTTAGCTCATTGTTAGTGTATAGGAAAGCAACAGATTTCTGTGTATTAATTTTGTATCCTGCAACTTTGCTGAATTCAGATATTAGTTCTAGTAGTTTTGGAGTGGAGTCTTTAGGGTTTTTTTTGTACAGTATCATGTCATCTGCAAATAGTGATAGTTTGACTTCTTCTTTACCAATCTGGATGCCTTGTATTTCTTTGTTTTGTCTGATCACCGTGTCTAGGACCTCCAGTACTATGTTGAATAAAAGTAGTGAGAGTGGCCATCCTTGTCTTGTTCCTGATGTTAGTGGAGAAATCTTTCAGCTTTTCCCCATTGCGTATGATGTTAGCTGTGGGTTTGTCATATGTGGCCTTATTATTTTGAGGTAAGTTCCCTGTATACCCATTTTTTGAGAGTTTTTATCATGAATGGATGTTGAATTTTGTCAAATGTTTTTTCAGCATCTTTTAAGATGATCATATGGTTTTTATTCCTCCTTTTATTTATGTGGTATATCATGTTGATTGATTTATGAATATTGTAACATCCTTGCATTCCTGGAATAAATCCCACTTGGTCATGCTGGATGATTGTTTTGATGTATTTTTGAGTTCAGTTTGCTAGTGTTGTGTTGAGGATTTTTGCATCTGTGTTCATCAAGTATATTGGTCTATAATTTTCTTTTTTTGAGGTGTGTTTGTCTGGTTTTGGTATTAGATGCTGATCTCATAAAATGAATTTGGAAGTATTCCCTTCTCTCCTATATCTTGGAGTACTTTAAAAATAATGGTATTTGCTCTTATTTAAATGTTTGATAGAATTCATTTGTAAGACCATCTGCCCCTGAACTTTTGTTTGTTGGGAATTTTTTTTATTAAGAATTAAATTTTGTTACTGGTAGTTGGTCTGTTCAGATTTTCTGTTTATTCTTGGGTCATTCTTGAAAGGTGGTATTTTTTTAAGAAGCTGCCCATTTCCTCTGGGTTGTCCAATTTATTGGCATATATTTTTTTCATGGAATTCTCTAATAACTTTGTATTTCTGTGGTGTCAGTTTTAACATCTCCTTTTTTGTTTCTGATTTTCTTTATTTTTCTTGATAAGTCTGACCATGGGTTTGTCTAATTTTTTTTATCTTCTCAAAGAACCAACTGTCTTGCCAATGGGTTTCAGCCCTGGACAAGTTCACTACGGATTCAATGAGACAAAAAAAATGACAGTGGAATGTTCTTGGGGTGAAAGGGTTTATACCCATCCTTATTCCCATGGTGGCAGGTCAATCACTAGAATCCCATCTATTCAGAGCAAGTCTGAATGCAGCAAGCCAGTCTCTGTCTCTTGGCCTTTCTGCCCCCCACAGTGTCTCAAGTCTGTCTTCTGCACTGCAACCACTCCAGTCTCTGCTCCCCTGCAGCCTTGCAGCTGTGCAGCACAGAGCACTGGGCAGAGCTCTTTATAGAGAGTCAATAACAATGTATTGCCCACATGTGTGTAGTGAGCCAGTCAACCATGGCTAGGTGAGAATCCTGGCCCATAGGAACTCTCACTTTTTCTACATGATCTCTTGGTTTCATTGACTTTTTTCTATTGTTTTATTCTTCTCTATTTTATTTCTTTCTTCTCTGCTCTTTATTATGTCCCACCTTCTACTAACTTTGGGTTTCATTTGTTCTCCTTGTTCTAGCTTCTTTAGTTGAAGTTTAGACTGTTTATATGAGATTGTTTTTTTGTTTCTTGAGGTAGGCCTGTATTGTTATGTACTTCCCTCTTAGAATGGCTTTTGTGGCATCCCACATATTTTGAACTGTTGTATTTTTGTTTTTATTTGTTTCCATGTATTTTTAATTTCCTCTGATTTGTTCATTGATCCATTATTTATTTAGAAACATGTTTAACCTCCAAGTATTTGTGGGATTTTTGTTTTCTTCATGTAATTGATTTCTAGTTTCATACCGTTGTGATCTGAAAAGATGGTTGATACAATTTCAGTCTTTTTGAATTTATTGAGGCTCGTTTTGTGTCCTAACATGTGATCTATTCTGGAGTACATTACATGTGCACTTGAGAAAAATGTGTATCCTGGTGCTTTTAGGTAGAACGTTCTGTATAAATCTGTTAAGTCCATCTGGTCTACTGTGTCATTCAATGCACACATGTATTCACTGGATGTTAGCTCTGTCTGATGATTGAGATTGTGGTGGTACTGGTAGTGATTGAACATTACTACTAGAAATATGCAGCATATATTCTGTTTTATAGGATCTCCTTTATCGAAGATCTAGGTCATTAGTGGATTATGAAAATGCTAATAAAGCACTGGATAAAGCAAGAGCAAAAAATAAAGATGTTCTGCAGGCTGAAACATCCCAACAATTATGTTGTCAGAAATTTGAAAAAATATCTGAATCTGCAAAACAAGGTACTGTTATATTAACCTATAATCAATCATAAGGTATGCTTTAGACTATTATGTAAATTGAATATTTAATCCTAATTTCTTTCATTCACAGAACTTATAGATTTTAAGACAAGAAGAGTTGCTGCATTCAGAAAAAATTTAGTGGAACTGGCAGAGTTAGAACTGAAGCATGCAAAGGTAATAGTATATTAAAGATTTAATCATTTCAGTGATTTCTAATTTAGGAATGAGTCAATTATAAAATTGATAACAATCCTTTAATGGCAGTTTCCTTCTACAGGGATACTATAAGAACTATTCCTGAATTGGAATTATGTTTTCCAAGATTGTTTCACTGCTTCAACGTACTTGTTTTTAGCAAAATAGTAGTCTTCTTTCCAAAGTGTTTTTTAAAGTATTTGTTTACTTGGAGTGAAGCCCTTATAGTTAATGTAAAGCTTGGCCCTAACCTTACAGTAATTTTAAAAATGGAGAATCTTGGAGTTGGTAGAGATTTTAAAGCTCATCTAGTTCAGACAAGAATGGTATCTATAATGTCTCTAATGGTCAGCTCTGTAAGACTCTAGTATCTAGTAGATGGAGACCAGTACCATTTTTTGAGTAGTTACTAAAATATTCCTTAATATAGGAAGGTATAACATTTGC
>JAVSCE010012826.1:0-29010 GCA_032199065.1 Smutsia gigantea
AGAATTCAAAGCATACTTTCCAAAATTTCCTCAAGTGTACACCATGGAACAGTAAAAGCATAATGAGAATTTCCAGATTTCTACATAACTATCTAAAGGGATTTAGTCTCCCTTTGTTTCAGTTAAAGAACTGTGATTCCTATCTAACATTGCTAACTAACAGAAAGATTCTGCATCACTTCCCCTTCAAATGAAGTACGGGAATGGCCGTATTCTCCCAAACATTTAGAGAAATCATAGGATACAATGAAAGGAACTAAGGGACACCAAAAATGAAAAACAGTGACGTGTGATAGAAACACCTGGCTTTCAATCTCAGCTCATCACTGAGAGGTGGTGTGACTCTGCATGGGTTTATTTAAATTCTCAACATTTCATCTATAAAAAGAGAGATTAAAATTCCATTTTACATGAATGTTCCAAGAAATCAATGAGATAATATATGAAAGAGCCTAGCAAAATAATTATCACATAGAATTTTTCTCAATAAACGACAGCTTCATTTCATTAAAAAAAAGATTTGTTTTTAGGTCATATAATCTAGTTAGAGAAATAAACCACATATCCTGCAAATAAATGGAGTCCATTATAAAGCAGTATAAACTCAAGTGTCACATGGAATAATCTCAGGTCTCAAAATTGGTACTTTGATGCAAAATAACCACTCTACAGATTATTCAGGGGACTGTTTAATTCCTCAACTCAATTCTCCTTATGCCAGGTACCTGTGCTCAGAGAAAGACAACTGGTAGTCTATTGGTTTCACTAAAACACAGTAGTAAACCTGTAAAAGCTGCACCTCTAACTCAGGTATTAAGGATGCCTACATTATTTGTTGCTCTTGGATTAACTGTACCAATGTTCTTCTCTAGTGGACAGAAATATTAAGAAATTTGTTGTTTTGTCTCTGCACCTGGCCCATAAGGTGATGCCTGTTAATGAGGAATTTTCTAGGGTTCTCCAGGGTATTTAGGTATTTGTCAGCATCCTTTCAATTTTTGAAGTGGTTTACAGTTTTCAAACTGCTTTGACATGCATCTGGATTTCCAACTGAGCATTGCAAGCAAAATTTACAGATTTTGTTGTTATTAAATTATTTAAGTGTAGAAAGACATGTGCACAAGCCACCCCATTCCCTCCACCCCACATGAAAACACACAAATGAGAGCAACAGAGCACATTTCAAGTACAGATTTGATTCCACCAAACATATCTTGGGTCATTCACAGCAGATAGTATACTCATTGAGCAAGAGTCTAAACAGTCTAAGAATGTCCACGTACCAGGGAACAAGGGAGGATCCAAAATGGCAAAGAGCCACAGAAGCATCTTCTGCTCCCCAGATATGTGCAATTACTAAAGTGATCCCAACAGTAAATTGGAAGTAGGAAGAATAATACAATGAACCTACTATGTACAAGCAAACAGCATGTGAAGAATTAGGCTTTCAGGACACTCAAGAAGGGCCAGCTGGGGGGGAAGTATGCAGTTCCCCCCATTCTCTTACTTACTACACACACTAATGCACTGAATCCCATCTCAATCGTCCTTGTCCTCGTCTAGCTTTTGTGCTGAGAGAAAACATCAGATTCAAATTTTTCTATGGCCTTCATTTCTTTTAAAATATCCACATTTTACGCACATAGCTACAAGATTCTCAGGGATCAGAGACTGGACCATGCTTCCTTTGGATATGGACTCAGTTCTGAACAGCACCCGAACAAAGGTAAAGTATACCTCTGTTCTCTGCCAGCAACCATCCAGAAGCCCACCGCTTTCCTGCTGCCCCTGTCCCCCAGACCTACTTCCCCTTTCCTTAGGGGAACATCACTCCAGCTGCTGCTCATCACTTTGGGCAGTGATAACTGAAAACCTAAGTAACTCATTTGTGTGGAGGCAACAAAGGAGAATCAATGTGCTACATATCCTGTGGTTATTGGTATTTTTCTCATAAGTTCATTTCCACCAGGCACTATACCATGAGTACAACAAAACACCTTGAACAATAGGGATTTTAGCTGCCTGTGACACATCAGGGGGAGAAAGACTGTGGATTACATCTTCACTGGACTCTGAACTTTTTGCCGCTGTCCCTTGTGACCTGGTCCTGACTTTTAAGCCCTTGCTTTCCCATACACAGACTTTGCTTTGGCGCATTCCTCTGATACCTACTCTTCCCTGGTGCCGGCTCCAGCACCATAGGATTCACACTCTAACCCCAGCACCCAGTCAGGTCTTCCTCCCCCACCCAACCTAAGATGCAAATAAGACAGAAACAAAAAAGTAAGATAGAAAAATCAATCCCCTTTCTGAAGAAAATAGTTCCCTGAAGGGAAATAGACACATTCTCAATAACAATCTTAACGTGATAAATTCCTTTGTACTTAGCAATCTGAGAAGGCTTTATGTAGGAAGGGACATTGGCTGGATCGTTAATGTCAAAGAGGAGTTGGCCAGTCTGGGAAGAAAATGACATTCCATATAACTGGGACTGAATATGAAAAAGCCTGGTGTGTCCAGGAAAAAAGAAGTTTGGTGATGTTGGGAGATGCCTAACGCTTAGAAGGTCCTCAATATTTTTTTTTAATTATTGTGGTAAAATACACATTAACATAAAATTTATCATATAACCATGCTTAAGTGGAAAGTTTAATGGCAGTAAGTACATTCATGTTATTGTGCAACTATCATGAACAGATATTTTTTTTGAAAGAATGAATGGATATAATGAGCTTGTAAAGTACCTTGTAAGTCATTTTAGAGAGTATGACCTATATTCTGTAGGCTACGCAAAATCACGGATAGGGTTCAGGGCAGGCCATCCTACAATGTGGCATATTGGCATGCAGCTTCTTTCGAGCTGAAGACAATCAAGGCCTAACAGACTCAGAGCTTTTTACCTCCCCCTTACCTGCCTAAAAGAATTTAAATAGGGAGCCTGTACCAGGAAGGAGCTATTACCAAAGATAACTTTTTCCATTAGAAAGACTTCTCCGCATGGCAAAGACTGTGGGTTAGAAATAGAAATCGCATCAATCACTTATAAGTTAATTGCTTTGTGCTCTGTACTAGTTCTTGCACCTGTGGCACTTGATGCATAAAGGAGAACAGTATGTTGTGGTTATGCTCTGTTTCCATGACGTGGCTATACGTACATTGTTTTCTGTTGTAAGAACAAAATGCCCCAGGAAACTGGAGGCAACTAGACAGCAAGTCTGGAAGAAAGTAGTTAATGATTATGTAGTATGTTTTTCCTATGGAATGCTATTGTTGTTAACGTTTGATGATCAATAAATATGAGAGGTGCTCTCTCAGCATCACTCTTGCACTGTTACGCCTTGAGTGCCCTGGCTGGTCCTTTCAGATCTTCCATAATTCATCGCGTCGCCTCCCTTCCCTGCGGGCCTGTGACAGGGGGGAGACCGACAAAAGACATTTCACAAGGACCCACATCTCATTAGCTCAGGACCGTATATAAGCTTCAATGGCCTGACCATCAGTGGGTCTCATATATTTAAGGCCCCATTACATAAGAAACTAAGTTTATTTTTCTCCTGTTACTCTGTCCTATGTTAATTTGGTTAGTCCAGCCAAAGAACCAGGAGGGGTAAGGGGAAATCTTCCCCTTCCCAACAACACTGAAAGTTGATGGGCATCAAAGAGGAAAAAGGAATTAAAAGGTGTTTGGGAGGTAAAATTTACAATGATTGTCAACGCTGACTACACATTAGAGATTTTAAGAAAATTACAAACATGTCTGGGCCCCACCCCCACAAAATAAATCTGAACCTTTGGGGAATAGGCCTTGCATCAATATGTACTAAAAATTTTCCAGGTGATCCCAACGTGCAGCTAAGGCTGAGAACAGCCACCACATTGGAGGAGATATTCTGCTCAAATCAAAGTATGGTCCCCAGACCATTAGCATCACCCAGGAGGTTGTCAAAAATGCAAATTCTCAGGCCCCAGCCCAAGCATACCAAATCAGATACTCTGGAAGTAGGGACCAGCAGTCTGTGCTCTATCAAGACCTGTAGGTGCTTGATCAAGCTTGAGAATCACTAACCTATAAGAACTGTAGGAATTGTAGATTTCTTGGAGGGACTGGAAGTGAGTAACAGGGAGATGGCCAAGACATGACAAAGACACTACCCAGGTTTTACAGCTTTTAGTCTGATCATCCAGTAGATGAGAGGATTATTATCCAGGGTAAGAAACAAGGGAAAACAGGTCCCATGAAAGATCAGAATCAAGATACTCTGGGGAAGAAAAGAATTCATCCAGAACCAATTTACTTGAAGCCCCTTCCCGTAGGTTCCTGTAAGGTGGAAGGGTGCTGTTCCTGCTCTCCACGAGGACAAAGCCAGAAAATGAGACAGTCAAATAATGTACCTTAGCCAGGGTTGTATGTATATGTATATCTGTATGTATAAATAAATAGATAAATAAATACATAGCTAGCCTGTTCCAACCCTCTTTAAGGAGTCCTTCACATACTCTGGGGCTTCTCCCACATTCTCTCAGGACCATATGCCTATACAGCCTATGTTATTTGACAGCCCCATTGGCATCCTTTTTCCTAAAAAACAAGCTTGGAGAATGGGAAAAGGCAAACTTTCTAAGCATTCTACCTTTGTTATTATTGTTAAATGCCAGGACTGAATGTTCATCTGATTTCTCCAATAGAATGTAGTGACGGTGTATTACTAGAACTTGCTGCCTTCAAAAAGCAGTTCAGAATTCTCTGGGGGTTAAATCATAAGTTACTTCACTAGAAATTTAACAGCAAGACTTCAGACAAACTGGATGCTTGAAGTGTACTTCAATGTGTATATGCTGTAATCAATCAAAATGACTGACAAACATATTTGCAATAAGTTCACCAGGAAAAACTTCAATAGTCCTTTGGTCTGGCAAATCTGTTAGGATTTCCTTCCCCAAAATGAGAATATTTATTAGTAGAGTCATTTTCTTTTTCCAAACACAAACTGACAACTTTGGTATTTCCACAGGAGAGTTAAGGTCTCCTTTTGATAAGTAAATGTAATCTCCATGGAAATTGATCAATGTGGTATCAACAACATGACTTCAGCAGGTCTGAACTGAATATATACTATGGACTCAGCTTCATGCCAAATTTCAGGGTACTGGTTCTCAATGGAATCACCTGGGAAGTTTTATACATGATTGTTGCCTGAGCCCTACCCCTAGAGATTCTTATATAATCTCAGGGTAGAGGGTAGGCACAAGGATTTTTAGAAGCTCCTTAGGCCATTCTAATGTACAGCCAAGATTGAAAACAACTTTTTAAGGGATCTTTTCAAAATGAATAGAACCTATTTGATGAAATGGCACATACAAGGGTAACAGTGAAGAGCAACATAAGACAGTTTATTAAAAACTCTGAAGACTAAAAGACACCAAAATGTAGGGCCCTGAAAAGCACTATTTAAGTGCTTAAATAGGGGAGACAAATGATGGAAAGAGTTCTAGGAAAATGACTCTAGCAGTGCCATTCAGGATAAAAGGAGGATGAATGGAAGCACAGGTATGTGGGGAAGCTATTAAAGAAAAAAAAAAGCTAAATTACCACATTGCTTATATGATGAAGTTGTGTAGTATTCAAGATCATCTATAATATGTTCTCAATCTATATTTATACTCTATCTCTCACCCTACCTGCTGATGCAAGTATAATCGAACCCAGTGTTCCCCAAAGGGAAACGGTAAGTTAACAGGTGTTATGTGGAGAAAGGGGTCCCATGGTCAAAAAAGTTTAGAAACACTGTATGAAAAAGTTTTAAAAGGCTTTTTGGACTTCAGGATTTTTCAGAAACTTTAATAAAACCCCCTTTAACAACCACTGTTTTATAAGCCAGATTTTTTCACTGAACAATCTCTCTTAGATGATTCTTTCCTTAGTATCACTCTTCAATTCTACCTTGTTTATAAATAAAAGGTACAGAGTAACAGCATTAAGCTCCATGCACTGATTGGTTTACATTGATTTAAATGAAAACATAAACCTACCGAGACCATGTGAAACATTGAGTGAAACATGTATGCTCTCATGACAAGATGTCTTTTCTGGTCTGTTTAACACGTATTAATGTGTCATGAAATAGCACTGAAAACCATCCACAGCTGACACACACATCTCATTGTTTGTTTTTCAAAATATAAATTAAATCAGTTATTACTTAGAAAATAAAACAGAACAGGACCATTGAAACATATGTAATACTTTAAAACCAGGCCCTGTCAGACTTTGCCTGAAGAGCTTGCAATCACTTAACAGTCTAAAGTTAAAGGGATACATCTATTTGCAGCTCTAAATATTCTATTAGAAGCCAGGGCTTGTCAACACTCTGGTTCTAAAAGATGATCTTCAGAGCTTTCTAATTTGCTAAGTTGTTTCTAGTTGAATTGGCATTCCATTTCACCCCTGGGGGCGATTTTATTTTTTAAATGTTGAGGTAGAAATCTCCAAAACTGAGCCACACAATTGGCACGTCTCCTGGCAGCCGCTGCAGAGAGGTGAGGTAGGCTGAGCACTCTGAAAGGCAAGGTCGGACTTATACTCTGTGGCAGAGGACAAGGGGACAGACAGTGCACTGCCTTTCCTTAAGTGAAGAGGCTCAGAGGGAAGGTTTTCTGGAAGACTCCAGGGCTTTCTTTTGTTAGGCTCTCTCAGAGGGTTCATGTGTATTAAAAAGACCAGCTATTTTTTTTTTCCTGGTTTTTGACTGGAGTCACCCATTTCCCTTTGCACTTACCTATTGAGACAGGGACTGTGGGTGTAGTCAGAGTAGGGGGAGGGCCTCCGGAAAAAGCAAGGCAGAATATTTGCAGTCAGAGCAATGTAACTACATGCAAGGAAACCCCCTACCAAAACTCTGTGTTAAACATTAAGCTCTAGGGTCATTCTTCAGTAAGATCAGTTGGTGTTCCCCAGATAAAGAAGAGTAGCCCATGTTGTTATTATGCTAACCACTTGTAAGATTCACTTTGGCATGCTAAAAGGCCCAGGCCTATCTGCTGTTTTTCCTCTTTCAGATCTGATGGGGTGGCTTTGCAAACTGGGCAACTAATTTAGCATGCAGACCCAGCTGTAAACAACATATTAAAAGGCAGCAAAGATTCCACCTTAAAGATAAGATTGCATTTTAACACCCAGGAAGTTTGGGAAGCAGGATTCTTAACTTACTCTTTAGCAAACAGACAATACCTCAGCCAACCTTGGGGGCTGGGCAGGCTGCCTTTTGATATGCTCCTAGACCAGGACGCAGGTGTTCCGGAGAGAGATCCGGGGGAAGGAATTCCTTGTGTTAAGTTAATTCGGGGTGTTCAGATACAGGTGGCAGGTCTAGACCCCTAAGCTTTTTTCATGTTCTCGAAAAAACCTCATCTGCCTATAAAACCCCTAGACAACGCACCACACCGGACTCTCTTGTCGCCTCCTGGTGTGAGCCGGGCGCTCTGTCCTTTCACTTTATTTCTAAATAAAAGCCTGTACCTTGCTCTCCTACCTTGACTGTTTGCTAAGCTCATTCTTCGACTTCGTGAACAAGAACCACGGCATCACTATAAACCTATAAATAATCGTTGGGTGCCTAGTAAGTGTCAAGCACTAGGCACAGGAGCCAGAAGAATGGACTTCTAGCCTGGCTCTGCCTCTGCCTAGCTGAGTGCCCAGGCAAGGCCCTTTCCTGCTTGATGTCTCAGTTTGTTTAGTTTTTAAGCCATCATCCCCACCCTATTTCTGATATGGGATTGTTAGAGGGCACAAGGGAGACAACAGATATGAAAGCCCTTTGGGAATATACTATAAACTTTTGTGTAGCACGTTCAAATTACTCCTACTCACAGATGGTAGACTGCAAGGGGCAGAGACCTAATGAAAGTAGATTTATCTTAGAAAAGGAGATTGATTTTACAAACGCAGGAGATTCTCATAAAATCCCTTTGCAAAAAGTAATGAACCCCACAGGAACTAGAAAGTGGAAAGGTAGCTCCTCTGCCGCTGTTTGTCCATCTGTCTGTCTGTCTCTTTCTCTCTGCCTTGTGGTCTCCATGTCCATTTCTCTATTACTATTTCCTTGCTAATCAACTTCTCCATGTTTGTGTCTCAACAGTCTAACTGACTCAATCTTTGTAATACAAACTCCACAGTTACTGGAGAATCTGATACACATCCAAATATTATGAGCCACAGCAAGGAGGGCAGGATTGCCTTAGAATAGGATAGAGTCTCCTCAGATGTGAGTGAATCAGGTTCACTGAGATAATGATGGTGATGGCAAAGAAAATCGTCACTTTAGTGCAGAAGGTGTTCTGAGTATAAAATTACATAAATAACCTATCACACCTCAGTAGAGTCTCATTAAAAACCGAATTACTTCTCCCTAAAGCTCAAATGAGATCATCTACTTGTAACAGGCAGAGAGATGCCTCTGTATTGTAGAGAGAGGACAGGCATGGTTCCTTACCTGTGGCTAAAGGGAAAAACTTGAACGTGATCAATGCCTTTCCATTTCTCTGGCTTACACTATTCATACTTTTCAAAAAAAAACCGTTTATGATCCCTTTTTTACCTTACCTGTCCCCATTTGTCACTGAAAAATCAATAAAATTTCTAAAGATGATGCTTTCAGATATTTATAAAAATTAACTTAATTGGGAATTCATGCTTTTTAAACTCAGTAAGTTAAGTGAATAAAACATTTTGAACTGATTTTTAATGTGACATTTTTAAGCCTTCAGTGAAGATTTTCTACATGTAAGTAGGTGAGTGAATTTGCCAAAAGGACCAATCTGTTTAAAAATGGGTCAGTGTCTCCAGCTGAGTTTTGATAAGCACATATTACCACCTCCTTTCCTATACCAACTAGGGCTATAACCAGTTTCATCCCCTTGGTCAAAATCAGCATTGTGGTGTGAGTGAATCTAGGATCCCACTAAATCTTCCCAGTAGAGTGTTTTGAAGGCCCTACTAAATAAACCCATGGAATTTAGAGAGATACTTCTCACAAAATCAGACTCGATCATCTCATTTGATAGGTAACAGGTAAGAGGGCAAAACACATGCCCCCATCCTGCAAATGACGTGGGATGGACCAAGGGTGTGACTGGTGTCACGATCACCCTTCTGTGAACAGTGGCACAGCCAAAAAGCAGCTGTACAGTTTCTATCGAGAGCAGAGATTCCTTACTTAGCTGAGCCTGGCTTCTCCGCAATCAGAGAGTCATCTATGCACTGCATGAACATGAAATTCAATAGGTAAGTTATGGCACCAATCCCGAGATCAGGCAGGAAACAGGCCCTCTGGCTGCAAAGTGGATTTGAGTCACATTTTTATTTACTATGTAACTCTTCAATGAATCCAGATACCTGAGTTTAAAAACATCTGCTCATGTGAAAAGATTACATTGGAGCCCAAGGGAGAAACAGCCTTATACTCTATTCTTATTTTCTTCTTGTTCCTATCTCACTTTCCAGGACACCCATCAGGCACTGAATCTCCCTAGGGAGGAGAACAAGACTACAAGATGGGAAATAAAATACAGTCACCTTTTGAAGACTTCCCTGTTCACCTACCAATCTGCCTTTTGCTTTCATGCCATAGCTGCTTTTAAGTGCAAGGAATGAGGTTCCCTTCTTATGATGAAATGGAGTGCTTTCTGTCATGTATAGAACACACAGTTGTACATCCAACAGATTATTTATCAAACACAATGTATGTTATGCAGTTAAGCCAGACATGTAGATTACAAGTTTTTGCCAGAAAAGAAAAAAAACACTTCAGAGGTCACAGGTTATGCATATTCCTTCAGCATACAAGAGAAGCCACCCAAGGTTCTTGGGAAGACAAACCCAACCCAGACTCAGACAAAGATTCTGGTCCATTGTAGGTGTCTGGGGTAGGGGGAGGCAACAATGACACATGAAATGTAATTTTCAAGACATGATATCATGAGCTAGCCCAACAATGACCATGGCTACCAGCAAACATATTTACATACCTGCCACACATGCTACATAGGGCAGTAATTCTCAACAGTTTGTATGTTTCAGAATTACCTAAGACTTGTATTAAAATGTATATTCTCAGGTCCTAACCCCCTAAATCTCTAGTCAAGAAAATCTATGGTAGGTCCTAGTAATAGACATATTTGTATCAAGCACCCTGCATGGTTCAGATGCCTTCAGTTAGGTTATTGCTTCCAGTAGCCCATTGTTAAAATCACCTAATATGAACATATTGACCCCTGAGCTCCTAGTGGCTCTGGAACAAAGATGGACTTATTAGCTAAGTTTTGTGTAGGATTTTGCTTGGGAAGGAAAAAAGAGGAAGACTGGAACATGAGGTGCCACTGGCATAGGAGAACAGCAAAAGGGGGACCTTAGTCAGCCCAGGGGTAGTCAGAGGTAATTGTGTATAGGCTGAGGAGAGTTACAATGAAGCCAGATGAGAATGCAATGGAGCAAGTGGTAGAGAACAGAAATTCAACTTGACTTCAATATCAACCATGTCCCACAAGAGAAAATATTAAGTGTCAGGGGAGTATTGCTATCCAATCAAAAAATCATCTTTGCCATCATCTCTGCTGCCATATCTCCTGGTTGCCTGCTATGTACTAGAGGGGGTAGTACCACCAGGAAAAAGATATGAAGCAACCATGGCATCATCAAAAACATTTCCATGAATGTTCCCAGAAGAATGGTGCCACAGAAAGAGCCATAGACTGGGGTCAGGAGAACTGGGCTCCAGACCAGGCTCACCACTAGTTGCATTTCACCTCTTTAAGGCTCATTTGTAGCTTCTGTAGCCAGAATCTGTAACTCAGTCTCAGTAGGCAGAACAGCAGAGGAAGCCAAGGGCTGACTCATGGAAGACGGCTGAGATGGTGACCAAATCATTTAAGAACTGAAAAGCCCACTTTACCACTAAGTCAGCTGACAAACCTCCATTTCAAACCCCAAATGGAAAAGAAAAAGGAAAAAGATGCACAGGCAGATTATTTAAAGGGAAAGGACACACAGGCAGGTTATTTAAAACTTGCATATACTACCATAAGTGCAGTCAAATTCATCAATATCCAGTCTTTAGAGAGAAGTTATGCAAAAACCACATCACCAATAAAGCATTGTGCAGAAGCCTGAAAAAGCAAAAATACAAACTAGAGAAAAAGTGGAAAAGGCAGAGCTGTCCCTGGAGGAAGAAACTTCTAGGCCGAGATCCTGCCCAAATGGGAGGAGGGAGTGCAGGTTCTCGCCATATGGACAGTCATGCTCTGGGCAAAAGCCTGAAACTGCTAATTAAATAATGTGGGTCTTCAGCAACCAAATTGTTCCTATTACTGGATCCCTGTAGGCCCTTTGTGCTCCCACCTCACCCCCTACCCCAAGTATTCATTGTCCTCCTGCTGCTTGTCCCCTGGCTTCCCAGGAAGCCCTCTGGCATTGACACCTGCTCTCTGCTAGGTGATTTGCAGGTCAGGATCAGATAAACAGACATCACAAACCAGTGAAAATGCACGTTTCAAAAACACCTTCAAAAAGTAATTCTAAGAGGTTCTGATTAAAGATGGTGGCATGAGAGGTGTGACAGAGGCTTCCTCCTAAAACTGCATATAATACGAAAATATAACTTATACAACTACTCCTGAAAGAGCAACAGGAAAGAGGACTGTGCCAGACTGCACACACCTGGAGAAAGGAGCAGACCTCACAGAACAGGGTAACATACTAAAGCTGTGGCCCAGTGGGACCCAGACCCTTCCCCCACCCCAGCTCACTAGTGGGACGAAGAGAAATGGAGCAGGGAGACAGTGGAGACCTGGTATTGCTGAATACCTAACTCCAGAGATCTGCTCTGGGAGCACAAACCTACATTTGATGACGCTTGCATGATACTCTCGTAATTAGGGGGTTGGAAAGCTAAGACAGGCAGAATTCCTGGAGAGACTAAGATTCCAGCTGCTTGTGGAAAGCAGGGATCCATATCCGGCTGCTCTGGGAAAAAAGAAAGGCAGGCAGTCTGAGAGACTTCTTAACAAGGAAGCCCTTAGCAAGAGGGCTGCTAAAGGGGCAAGGATTGCACAGAGCTTATTGCTCAGGAGAAAGGACAGGTAGACAAAATTGTCCAGGTGCACTCTGCCCAGTAGGTTGGGAGCTTTCACAATCTTCAGGTGCTCCAGTTCCCTGGTTGGCTACACAGCTCCAAGAACACCCTCCATGATAGGCAGCCTACTGTGCCTTTCTCCTGGTCAGCCCCACCTGGCTCACAAACCGGCAAAACCTAGGCCAGCCAGAGGGAAGATCTGTCTACAGCAACTACAAACGCAAAGCATAGAGGCTTATACCTGTGTGCTCAGGCCACTGGTTCAGGCAGTGAAGACAGGCATAGAAGTCGGCAAGCAGGAAACAGTGCTTTCCTCCCCCGAGGCACCAATACCACTCCCCTGCGACCCCCGACATTGCTTCATGGGCTGAGCAGTTCCAGAGAGTAGAGCTTCTGGGCACTAGAGGGCACCATATGCAAATATGAAACACCAAAGGAACCTGGTTCAGAGTAAAATTATTAATACAACTCCTGAGAAAGATTTAAATGACATCAACCTCATGACTCTTCTTGAAAGGGAGTTCAAAATAAAAATCACTAACATGCTCATGGAGGTACAGAAAGATATTCAGGAATTCAGGAATGAACTCCAGTTGGAGGTCCAATCCTTGAAGAGCACAATGGAGGGTATTAAAGCAGATTGGATAGGGTGGAGGAGACGATAAATGAAATAGAAACTAGAGAAGAGGAATACAAAGAAGATGAGGCATAGAGAAAAAAAAAGGATCTCTAAGAATGAAAGAATATTGAGAGAACTGTGAACAATACAAATGGAACAATATTCGCATTATAGGGGTACCAGAAAAAGAAGAGAGAGAAAAAGGGATAGAAAGTGTCTTTGAGGAGGTAATTGCTGAAAACTTCCCCAATCTAGGGAAGGAGATAGTCTCTCAGGCCATGGAGGTGCACAGATCTCCCAACACAAGAGACCCAAGGAAGACAACACCAAGGTATATAGTAATTAAAATGGCAAAGATCAAGGATAAGGACAGATTAT
This sequence comes from Smutsia gigantea, assembly GCA_032199065.1. Lineage (NCBI taxonomy): Eukaryota > Metazoa > Chordata > Mammalia > Pholidota > Manidae > Smutsia > Smutsia gigantea. Next base: position 13,123 of record JAVSCE010012826.1, read on the forward strand.
TAAAAGCAGCCAGAGAGAGAAATAAGATCACATACAAAGGAAAGCCCATCAGGCTATCATCAGACTCCTCAACAGAAACCTTGCAGGCCAGAAGGGAGTGGCATGATGTATTTAATACAATGAAGCAGAAGGGCCTGAACCAAGATTACTTTATCTGACAAGATTATCATTTAAATTGAAGGAGGCATTAAACAATTCCCAGATAAGGAAAAACTAAGAATTTACCTCCCACAAACCATCTCTACAGCGTATTTTGGAGGGACTGCTATAGATGGAAGTCTTCCTATGGTTCAATAGCTGCCGCCAGAGGTAATAAAACCACAGTAAAGAAAGTAGAACAGCTAATTACTAAGCAAATGCAAAATTAAATTCACTATCCACAAAGTCAATCAAGAGATAGAAAAAGAGTACAGAATATGATACCTAATATATAAAGAATGGAGGAGGAAGAAAAAGGAGAAGGGAAAAAAAAAGAACCTTTAGACTGTGTTTACAATAGCATTATAAGTGAGTTAAGTTAGCCTCTTAGATAGTAAGGATGTTAACATTGAACCTTTGGTAACCGCAAATCTAAAGCCTGCAATAGCAATAAGTACATACCTGTCCATAATCACTCTAAATGTAAATGGCCTGAATGCACGAATCAAAAGACATAGAGTCACTGAATGGATAAAAAAACAAGACCCATCTATATGCTGCCTACAAGAGACTCACTTTAAACCCAAAGACATACACACACTAAAAGTGAAGGGATGGAAAAAGACACTTCATGCAACTAATGGGGAGAAAAAAGCAGGAGTTGCAGTACTTGTATCAGACAAAATAGACTTCAAAACAAAGAAAGTCACAAGAGACAAAGAAGGACATTACATAATGATAAAAGAGTCCATCCAACAAGAAGATATAACCATTATAAATATCTATGCACCCAACACAGGAGCAACTACATATGTGAAACAAATACTAACAGAATTAAAAGGAGAAATAGAATGCAGTGCATTCATTCTAGGAGACTTCAACACACCACTCGCTCCGAAGGACAGATCAACCAGACAGAAAATAAGTAAGGAGACAGAGGCACTGAACAACACTTTAGAACAGATGGACCTAACAGACATCTATGGAACTCTACACCCAAAAGCAGCAGAATACACATTCTTCTCAAGTGCACATGGAACATTTTCAAGGATAGATCATACACTGGGCCACAAAAAGAGCCTCAGTAAATTTAAAAAGATTGAAATTGCACCAACCAGTTTTTCAGACCACAAAGGAATGAAACTAGAAATAAATTATGCAAAGAAAATGAAAAATCCCACAAACACATCAAGGCTTCACAACATGCTCCTAAATAACCAATGGATCAATGACCAAATAAAAACAGACGTCAAGAATTATATGGAGACAAATGACAACAATAATTCAACACCGCAAAATCTGTGGGATGCAACGAAGGCCATAGTAAGAGGAAAGTATATTGAAACACAGGCCTACCTCAGGAAGGAAGAACAGTCCCATATGAGCTGTCTAAACTCATAATTAACAAAACTAAAAAAAGAAGAACAAATGGGCCCAAAGTCAGTAGAAGGAGGGACATAGTAAAGATTAGAGCAAAAATAAATAAAATCAAGATAAATAAAACAATAGAAAGATTCAATTAAAGCAAGAGCTGGTTCTTTGAGAAAATAAACAAAACAGATAAACCCCTAGGGAGACTTATCAAGAAGAAAAGAGAGTCTACTCACATAAATATAATCAGAAATGAGAAAGGAAAAATCATTACGGACACCACAGAAATACAAAGAACTATTAGAGAATACTATGAAAAATTATATGCTAACAAACTGAACAACCTAGAAGAAATGGACAACATTCTAGAAAAATACAACCTTCCAAGGCTGACCCAGAAAGAAACAGAAAATTTAAACAGACCAATTATCAGCAAAGAAATTGAACTGGTAATCAAAAACCTACCTAACAACAAAACGCCTGGACCAGGTGGTTTCACCACTCAATTTTATCAAACATTTGAGGAAGATATAATACCCATCCTCCCTAAAGTTTTCCAAGGAGTAGAAGAAGGGGGAATACTTCCAAACTCATCCTATGAGGCCAGCATCACTCTAATACCAAAACCGGGCAAAGACTCCACAAAAAAAGAAAATTACAGACCAATATCCCTGAACATAGATGCAAAAATACTCAACAAAATATTAGCAAACCGAATTCACAAATACATCAAAAGGATCATACATCAGTACCAAGTAGGATTTATTTCAAGGATGCAAGGATGGTACAATATTAGAAAATCCATCAACATCATCCACCACATCAACAAAAAGAAGGACAAAAACCACATCATCATCTCCATAGATGCTGAAAGAGCATTTGACAATATTCAACATCCATTCATGATAAAAACTCTCAACAAAATGTGCATAGAGGGCAAGTACCTCAACATAATAAAGGCCATATATGACAAACCACAGCCAACATTATATTAACAACGAGAAGCTGAAAGCTTTTCCTTTAAGATCAGGAACAAGACAAGGTTGCGCACTCTCCCCACTTCTATTCAACATAGTACTGGAGGTCCTAGCTATGGCAATCAGACAACGCAAAGAAATAAAAGGCATACAGATTGGCAAGGAAGATGTTAAACTGTCCCTGTTTGCAGATGACATGATATTGTACATAAAACAACCAAAAGAATCCACTCCAAAACTACTAGATCTAATATCTGAATTCAGCAAAGTTGTGGGATATAAAATTAATACGCAGAAACCTGTGGCATTCCTATACACTAACAATGAACTAGCAGAGAGAGAAATCAGGAAAACAATTCCATTCAGAGTTGCATCAAAAAGAATAAAATACCTAGGAATAAACCTAACCAAGGAAGTGAAAGACCTATACTCTGAAAACTACATGACACTAATGAGAGAAATTAAAGAAGATACCAATAAATGGAAACATATCCCATGCTCATGGATAGGAAGAATTAATATTGTCAAAATGGCCATCCTGCCTAAAGCAATCTATAGATTCAATGCAATTCCTATCAAAATACCAACAGCATTCTTCAACAAACTAGAGAAAATCATTCTAAAATTCATATGGAACCCCAAAAGACCCAAATAGCCAAAGCAATCCTGAGAAGGAAGAATAAAGCTGGGGGCTTATGCTACCGAACTTCAAGCTCTACTCAAGACAATTTGGTACTGGCACAACAACAGACCCATAGACCAATGGAACAGACTAGAGAGGCCTGATATAAACCCAACCATATATGGTCAATTAATATATGATAAAGGAGCCATGGACATACAATAAGGAAATGACAACCTCTTCCACAGCTGGTGTTGGCAAAACTAGACAGCTACATGCAAGAGAATGAAACTGGATTATTGTTTAACCCCATACACAAAAGTAAACTCGAAATGGATCAAGGACCTGAATGCAAGTCATGAAACCATAAAACTCTTAGAAGACAACACAGGCAAAAATCTCCTGAGTATAAGCATGAGCAACCTCTTCCTGAACGCATCTCCTCGAGCAAGGGAAACAAAAGTAAAAATGAACTCATGGGACTACAACAAACTAAAAAGTTTCTGTACAGCAAAGGACACCATCCACAGGAAAAAAAGGCATCCTACAGTATGGGAGAATATATTTGTAAATGACATATCTGACAAGGGGTTAACATCCAAAATATATAAAGAACTTACACACCTCAACAGCCAAAAAAACCAAATAACCCGATTAAAAAATGGGCAGAGGATATGAAGAGACAGTTCTCCAAAGAAGAAATTCAGATGGCCAGCAGACACATGAAAAGATGCTCCACATCACTAATTATCAGGGAAATGCAAATTAAAACCATAATGAGATATCACTTTACACCAGTAAGGATGGCCACCATCCAAAAGACTAAGAACAACAAATGCTGGCGAGGATGCAGAGAAAGGGGAGCCCTCCTACACTGCTGGTGGGAATGTAAGCTAGTTCAACCATTGTGGAAAGCAATATGGAGGTTCCTCAAAAAACTAAAAATGGAAATACCATTTGACCCTGGAATCCCACTCCTGGGAATTTACCCAAATCCTCTTTCTGTACTTTTGTTCTTCCTACATACCTATACTCTAAAATCAATCTTATCCCTAAATAAGAGATCAGTGTTTTCATTCTGATTTCCGTCCTTTTATCAAAATCTGCCGTCATAAAAACAATCAGCAATGTTATTAGTACTTCCATTAAGGTAGGACACTGTGCTCTGTTCCCAGTGGTGGGTCAATTTCTAGGCCCCTCTCTTCTTGTGGAGGCATTTCTAATTAAATGCCTCCTTTAAATGTCTCTAATTAAATTCATCTCCTTCTGAAGGCAATTCTGAATTTAGGGAGCCATTCTGGGTGGGTGGGTGGGTGGCGATTACAACCCTTCTTGGGTACCCTGAAAGCCAGACTCCATCCCAAACTAGGACTGATTCCCAGTAGAGACATAGCACATAAGGTTCATTCTGAGATTGCTCATGAATGTTGGAAACCCTAAATCGCTAAACCATATATCACTTATCAAATTCTTTATTTCCATGTAATTTCTAATTGCTAATAGAACTGATTTATAAAATCATGACCCTTCTAGTTAATAGTTATATATAAAATACTTTGAAGTGGTAGATGAGAGGAAATATACTGGCAGAGGGATTCATGATTGTATCAAGTATTTTTAAAAAGGAATTTCATGATATGCTTATGAGCAAGATGAAGAAATGCAGAATGTCTACATAACAATAGGGAGGTCAACTGATTGATGCTCTCTACTGGCTCAATGTCAACATGGGAGGAGGTCCACAGCAATACACAGAGGTCTCACATGGTAATCAGTAACTTGAGTGAAAATATATAGAGAGCCTGTTGGTCAAAAGTCCAGGTGACAAGTGGTTTGAAAGAAGGGCAAATACATGGTTGGCAGAATCAACATGTAAGAAGTCAAAACAGAATAGGAATAAAACAGGAAACTTATGTTCCAAAAATCAAATGTACAGGTACAAAACAAGACCTGACACATGGAAATGTTTACAAATTTCTGTTAACAACAAATTCAGTTGAGTCAACAGTGTGCTGTGGTTGCTCAAAACTGCAAATATAACTGCTTTAAGAGAAATGTACCATCAGTCATTACAAAGCCATTACACAGACTACTTTAGGCAATCAATCCAAAGAAAATAGAGTGGTTCTTCTTGATAAGACTCTGGGTTTGGTTGTGATTATTCTCATCTAGAGGGAATATTACCCTTAGTGAAGATAGGAATATGTGTTGGGGGATATTTGGGATCGTCACAATGACTGAGGAGAGCTACTATCTTCCAGATGGTTAGGGGCAAGAGATGCTAACACCTTGCAATGTGCAAGAGGATGCTACACACACACAGAATTTCTTGTCTGAAATGTAAATTGCATTTATTCCAAATAAGAAACATTTATTGAACTAACAAAAGAAACCAGAATCAGAAAGAATCTAGGAATCATCTCACAAGAGGCAGAGCTGAAAAGACTGACAATGTCTACCCTGGAAAAGAAAGGAGGCTTAGGAAGGATAATCACTCTTTCAAAATACATGAAGTGTTGGGTTAATTGCCTAATGTCTCATAATTAACTAGTAGAGAGGCAGACCAGGAACTCAATTGCAAGAGGCAGACTATTTGAGGGGCAGATGGGAGGAACTTGGCTTTTGAAACCTGCTGGGTATGGTTACTAAGCCTTCCTGCCTCCTTGTATCATGTACCAATATACCAAGGCTATTATAAATATTAAATAAGAGAATGAAATCGAAGGCCTAACTTCATGTCTATCATATCATGATTGCTCAATAAATGTAAGATGCCAGTATATCAAGGCAGTATAGCATAGCAGTTGGTTTAGACACTAGATTCAGGTTACCTGAGTTTGACTATTACACAAGCAGCAATATGCAGGGTGGTTGGGAGGGTGGATTCTGGAGCTAGATAGCTTGTGTTCAAACAAAATGAATTTTGTCTTTGATTTGAGAATCTCTCTAGTAGAGTTAATGGAAGTTCAGGAGACAATATAGTCAAAGCAGCAGCCATAGACATAAGACATTTTTAGAATTTCATGTTTTTATTTATTTTTAATCTGTGTGAATTGTGCCTTCTAGTACATGGTGTTGGGTAAATGGAAGTTTGTACCCAGTATTTCCCACCCTATTTGCATTATCAATAGGCCACAACAGTGTCCCAGTCAGGGCACAAGGTGGAGAGAAAAAGACTATTATACCCTCCTCTCCATTCCTGGTACATAATTGGTCTGGTGCAATCTAGTCACCAAGGACCCGCCCATGCAGTTCCCAGAAGGGGCGAGAGGGTGAAAGAGAGCATGCACCATAGCTGGAGGGGACAGACAGTGGAAGGGCTGGCTACTGACCCCAAATGGGCTGTGAGCAATAAACCCTTTTCTTCCAATCTGCCCTTTCCCTTGTCTTACTTACTTCAGCACATTCAACATGAACTTGCCCCAGGCAAGGAACCCCTTTACTCCCCGAGCTACATAGGGTATAGCTGGATTTTGATTTTAAGTTGCATCTGCCACTTAGTAAAACTGCTTCTTCAAGAAGATGCATCATTTTTATCCTGGGGATCCTTACATACTTCTTCAGCACAAGGCCATCTACTTGTGGTAGGCAGCTTTCAAAGATGGCCCTCTGTGATCCCTGCTTCTTGGTATTCCTGCCCCTCTATAATCTCCTCCCTTAGAAACCAGCTTCTAATGAACACAATATGGCATAAGTGGTGAGATGATACTCCGATAATTAGGTTACAAAAGACTGTGACTTCTACCTTTGATAGCTGCCTTTGAGCCGCCCTGTGGAAAGGCCCGTGGGTCAGGGAAGTGAGAGACACCTCCAGCCAAAGTCAGCAAGGAACTGAGACCTGCTAAGAGACATCTGGGTGGTCTTGGAGGCAGATCTTTACCCCAGAAGAACTAGACTAGAGACCGTTAGAGCCCCTGAGCAAAGGATCCAGTTTAGCTGTGCCCAGGATCTCAAACTACAAAAACAGTGACAAAGTAAATGTGTGCTGTTTTAAGCTCCTTAGTTCTGGGGTAACTTGTTATGCAATAATAGATAACTAAAACAATACTGTATCTTTACCATAATTATATCTTAATTTAATGTTGCTGCTGCTACTGTTACTAGTACTACTACTAATAATAATTGCTGCCATTTCTCAGGACCTTTAATTTTCCATGCATTTTGCTAAGCACTTTACACGTAAGATCTTTTTGAACCCTCTGGCAACTAAGTAAGGAAGGTACTGTTACTATCACATATATTCGTACATTTTGCAGCTGATGAAACTGAGGCCCTGAATCTGAGGTTAACAACTTGCACAAGAGCAAAGAGCTAGCAAGTAGCAGAGGCAGGATTCTGACTCAGGGAGTCTTGATGTAGACTCAGATAGACCGAGGTTGGAGTTTCAATCTCAGTTCCACCATTAACTCATTCTCTGTCCTCAGATGACTTGAACCTCAGTTTCCCTATCTGTTAAATGGGGACACTTTATGGTCTCAAAGTCACAGAGTTCTTATAAGGATTAAATACAACTTCGGATATAAACCATATGGCGCAGAACCTCATTTGGTAATCTGTTGCCAGTATTAAAGGCCCTCCACTAGTATTTGTGGAACCTGGGACAAGAATACAAATTGAGGCCCACATACCAGATGGCTACATAGTTTAAATATATAAATCAAAATTTAAAAATAGTTAAATAAAATATGTTCTCTCCTCCTACCTTGAAAAAAATGCCATTCATAACAACTTTGAAAGGCAGGTTCAAATTTTGAATTCTCATACTCATACCAGAGTATGTCCATGTAGAAGGGTGGCCCCCAGTCCCTGTTCTGCTCCTTTCTCTTCCTATTCCAGGTGCTGCCCTACAAAGTGAAAGGCCTCACACATATCCTGCAAACATTCCAGCCCACAAATCCAAGTTCTGATTATACTAGGATTGCCAGATTCAGCAAACAGAAATACTGGATGTCGTACATTTTAGCTGGCAACCCTGCACTACAGTCCATTCCCCACAGAGCTTCCCTTAGGCCTGGGGTGCACACACCGGAGGTACTAGTTCTCTCCCTGTGGAGAGTGATGATCAAAGGGGCATCAGAGTTGGGCCAGGGCAGTAGCACCCCTCGTCTAAACCTAAGCAATGGAAAAGGCTTTCTTTCTGGGTCTCCTGTCAAACTTCCACTTGTCTCTTTTTCTGTACTGCTTTCTCTCAAACCAGTGCCCTCAAATAGCTTACAAAATCCCAGTTCCCTAGTTACTATGCTCCTGATTTAAGTGTGGCCCAGAAACACTGATGAAAAGCCTTGTCCATAGGGTTATATTCATTTATATACTCTGTACAAGTCGCAGCTCACGTCTCTCCTCCTCTTTCCAGCCCCACTCCCACTCATGAGTCCTCACCCTCTGAATTTATTGCCCAAGATTTCTGGAGACCAGTGAGGAGAGGGAGAACATTATACATGTGTTTGTGTGTACATCCAAGAAATAACAGTCAGAAATAGTATTCCAGGTAAAGTCTTGAAACACAAGGATGGCAGAGGCAAAGGCAGCCAAGCCATCATTAAACATATCACATTAAGAAATGGGATTAATTTTGCTCATCAATCATCTTCCAAAGGTGTATTTATCAAAGAGTTACTAAACGCAATAAAGCAAGGCACAAATAGAATAGGCAACATTGTCCTCCTATTGCTCCAAGGACTGTATTTATAATCTGATCATCTACAGAAAAGATTCCAAAGCTAAGGGAGGCCAGAAGCCACATTACCATATTCATAGCAAACTCAGAGATAAAGAAAAGTCAAGTCAAGGACATCAATCCTGGCACTGAAATTACATCCATCTCCCAGGAAGATGACATACAAGCCAGTCAAACAGACAGAGTTGGTCAAAATGTGTCTCAAAGAGCTTGACAGAGGCTTGACACCTGAGCACAGCTCTGGAAGACAGAAGTAATTTCCTAGGAAGACAGAAATGATTTGGGGGTTTAGGGTGATTGCAACTTCAGGAGGCAATAAAAGCTGGAATGTATCTGCCAAAGATGCTAATGTCATCTTAGGCTGTTTAATAAATATGAATAAAATAATGTATTATTCTTTAGGAGGCACTTAAATGCCAGGTACTGTGCTAAGGGCTTTTTATGTACATTAATCTTGTTAAATCCTCACAACAGCCCAGCAAATGCTATTATTACAGAATAATACTATTATCACATTTTATAAAAGAGGAAATGGAGTCCCAGAGAAGTTAAATACCTTGCTCAGTATAACACAGTAAGACACAGCTGCTATCTGAACCCAGATATTGCAACCATTTGTCAGATCACTCTTGATTTGGGACCCGCACTCCTACGGGAAATTGATGACCTGTCCAGAGGAACGTGACCAAGCCTGTGAGGGAACGCCAAACCAACACCTGTGTGGAAAAGTTCAAGAAACTAATGATATTTCCTAAGAAGAAAAGAAGACACAAGTGGACATAAGATCCCTGAACTTAGCAATTATTTGTTTTTTAATCACCCATAAATCCCCAATTTCCACCACAATGGGTAACAATATAGTATGTTCTCAATAAATATTTGTTGAATAAATGGATGAATGCATTAATGGAGGAAAAGATGAATGAATGACTTCAGTGTTGCCTTAAGAAGCATAAAGGGTAATCATATAGAAGAGCTATTGTTCCAGTATTCTGTCTGGCTCCAGGGACAGAAGTTACAGGGTGTCACTATTAATTAAATATAATCAAGAGGTTTCTAAAGGTTATTTTGGTCCAGCAGGTGAATGGAGTTATCGTGAGAAGTCACAAACTTTTTTGCTAATGGAAGTATTTTCTTTTGTTGACAACAACAGGTAAGATAGTTTTTTATTTTTGTTTCCCCTTTACAAATAAAGAATAGAACAGAAAGGCTTGCTGACTTACTAAAGATAATCAGGTTGACCATTTAGGTTCAGGCCATTATCCATTTAAACATTTTGAGATTAACTACAACTTTAACCTAACTACTGAAACTCAAGTAATGTATGTAAAGTGGTAGTTTATTTAAGTTCCTGAATGTGATTTGAATTTTTTGATTCCAAATAGAAATAGAATGGGCAACATTTTCCCCCTATTGCTCAAAGTGTTACAATCTGTTCATTTATAGAAAACATTCTAAATCTGAGGGAGCTAAAACTATTATCTTTAAGGCTACCTAACTAGTCCACAGAATTGTTGACCAATAAATTGATAACTAATACATATGAAAAACCAATAAGATCAATGCAATTTGAGAACCCAACCTTCATGATCTGATTAGCAGACCACTGCCCAGTTCATACCAGCCTTGTATTGCACAATGTAGAAATGTGTATAAGACTAAGAGTTTAGTAGTTAAAATACAGATAATGTCGTCGATGCATCATCAGGAAGATACAGTTGTTCCTCAATATTCACCAATTCCATATCTGCAAAATTGCCTACTGACAAAAATATATTTGTAACCCCAGATCAATACTCATGGTACATTCACAGTAATTCACAGGCATGCAGAGAGTGGAGAAAAATTAGAGTCTCCCCAATGTGCACGTTTCCCAGTTGAGGTGGAAAAGGAAATACTCTGCCTTCTTGTTTCAGCAATCATTCTGTAAACAGGGTCCTTTTCACAATCTACTTAGTGCTACATTTTTCACATTTTTGTATTTACTTGGTGATTTCACTATTTAAAATGGTCCCCAAGCATAGTGCTGAAGTGCTTTCTGGAGTTCCTAAGTGCAAGAGGTTATAATGTGCCTTAGAGAGAAAATATGGCTGTTAGATAAGGTATATTCAGGCATGAGTCATATATAATGCTGTTGGCTGTGAGTTCAGTGTTAATGAGTCAACAATATATATTATATAAAGTGTCTTTAACAGAAACACATATAAAATAAGGTTATGTGTTGACTGGTTACCAAGCCTGTTCACAGTGTTCATGGCAACTTTCTAGAACAAACTACCATGAATAACAATCAATTCTATATACTTTGAGAATCTCATATTCCTGTCTGAGGTGGAAGGGGTTTGTGCTCAGCACCTACCATCTCACACTGGCTTCCTGGAGATCATTTTCTCACATCTACAAGTATCTGGGCAGTAGTATGGAAGACAAGGAATGGTGCATAAAGGGTAATCATATAGAAGAGATATTGTTCCAGTATTCTACTCCAAGGTCTAATACTCAGCCTCAAGATGTAGTATCTATAACTGCGAAAAGCTTCTGAAACAAGGAGATCAGTAAATCCAAACCCTTGCTCAAGTTTATCAATCCCAGTCAAAGAGCCACCAACCTTCTCAAGGATGACACTGCCTGTGGCCTAGTTAGATATACTTTCTTCTCCTGGCCCAGGCCACATGCTGGACAGTAGGCTTCTTACTAAAACCAAAAATTTTCAAAGATTTCTTGTGTTGATAAATAAGCCACTCTGATTAAGGGCTTCACAGTGAATTGCATGGTGCAGAGTCAGAGTATAGGATTTGTCTGTGTTCACCTTAACAGAGGATCTCATGCCACTGCAGTCCCCGCTCACCCAGGCCAAATGGGTCCTTACAGTGTTAACACACTGGGTTTGAGGAGCCTCTCTCCCCAATAGCGAAATCAGTCAGATCTAAGGGCTACAGAAGTGCTCCCCACTGACAAAGTCAGTGAAATAACCACTATATCTATTGGGAAAGAACTCCCCCACCACAGCTGGGAAACATAAATCCAGCCCACCTGGCAAGATGTTCAACTAAGAGCAATTAGCCACCAAGCTCCCGAAAGCTTCAGCTCACAGTACTTGCCACAAACACATGCCGCCCACTACCAAGAAGTTTCTAAAGAAATGAAGTAAGGTTTTATATTTTTAAAGAGCACTTGAAAAAAGGTACTAAAATACTCAGAATAAAATCTCAAGTCAGAGCTGTCAAAGGAGTCAGGATAAATCATTGCAAATACATGCAAGAATTTGTGGTGCTTCTTCAAGCCAGACCACACTGCCACCTACTGAACAGAGTGCCCTTTCCCTTGGCCTTGTCTATCCTGAATTTTGCCTTCCTGAATATTCATTTCTGGGAATCGTGGCTATTCCTTCATACCTCCTCAGGGCAGTCTGGCAACAGAACAGCAGCCCCTTTGTGAGCCAGCAGCACCGTCTTCTCTGGCACCCACCCACTGGAGAAAACAAAGCAATTGGATGGCAAGCTGACACAATTAGACACTGACTTATTTGTTCCATGACAGAAGCTGGGGGAGGCAGAGTCCAAATGAATGTGAGGAGATGCACACCACACGTAAAACAACTGAATCACAAGGCAACCACAGGGAAGAAACTGCTGACAAGCTTTTGAAGCAAGACACCCATAACGATGAATCATGCAGCGTTAACAGCTGGGTACCAAATGATTTGTAAATCTAGAAGATTCAGAAATTACTTTGCAGCGATAACCCACATGAGATCCAATTTCTAGCCCAGATCCCCTGGATTGAGGCCACTGAAAAGTATCAGGGGGCCTGGGATTCATTAATTCCCCAACCATTCCTTGCCATCAAGCACCCACATTAGTGCCCCAGTTTAATGTCTGAAATCCCAAAGAAGCTGATATTTCCACTTGTCATGTAAAGTCTTTTCTAAGTTGGTAAAGATCTTTCTAAGACAGAAACTACAGTCAAGGGGAGTGAAAAAGGAAAGAAGACAAAGAAAAAGAGAACACAGTAACAGTGACAATTCCTTTTACTGAATGAATTATTATGTGCCTGATAATTCTCTAGGCATTTTAACATGCCACCATTTCTAATTCTCTCAATAACACAACTAGTCTTATGGAAGAGGAAACTGAGACTCCAATCAGTAAAAGTACTTGCCCAAGATCATATAGATAATGGGACACAGAATCTGGATTGTACATAGCTATTTAGAAAGTAAGGGAGAAGAGGAAAGAGAACACATAGAAAAAGCTGCTGCCTATAGTCAGATGAGCAAGAAGTTATTTTCTATACAAAAATTCAGCATAGAGGGGTGACCACTTGAAAGATGATCAGTTTTGCTAGGAATTGATAGTGGTATTGATTTGGCTAGGCAAGACAAAAACATACTTGTGAAAAGTCATTTCTTCTACTCCTCTAAATGGTGCCCATTGTCAGAGAAATAGTGACACTTTAACTCTTGAGAATCTGTACTTCAGGAGAGTGGTTGAGGCCTTATGCCTCAGAGATGGACAATCCACAAGTCATTGACTGCCAGCCAAACGAATCTGTGACTTACCTTTGTCACTCTGAACAATAGGACTGTGTAGCAAAAACTCAGAGAACTTCGGCAACCTTTCGTCAATTGTCTGTGATTAATAACATTTTTGAGAATGGATAAACCAAGTGCAAATGGATACCAAGAACCATACTAAGAAGAGCTGCCCCCTCTCAAACTTTCCCTACTGCCAAGGAACCAGTTAAACATTTGGATTATATCAACCTAGGATGCTAAGCTAGAAAGGAACTCAAACATCACCTAGTCTAATACGTTTATTTAACAAATGAAGGGACTAGGCCACAGAAAGATAAAATTCTCTTCTAACTGCTTCCTTCTATTGTTCATTCAAGAGATTCAAAGCCCAATTGATACCAGGTTTTACAGTACTAAAGGGGAGCTAATTTTGCCACCCAAAGATGTGTCTCTTTGGCATACTGATGATTTTTAAGAATCAGCAGACAACAATCAAGCTCTGAAAACCGAATAGAAGAGTTACCCTTTTATAAGAGATATTTACATTTATAAGGGAAATCTCCATTTGTAAGGGTCTCTCCCTCACAGCACCAGTGGGAGTTGACTCAATCTCTAGAAACTCTTACCAATGCATAAACCAATGACTTAAATCTGCTGAAGGTCCTTACCCTCCTTTACTATGCTTTCCTGGTAACCTAGTAAGACTGGCTTCTGCCCCTACAACATCTTTTGTCTTTAGCTGAAGATAGTATTTAAGGTGAGGCTTCCTCCACTTTGGAGATTTTCTGTTTTCCTGGGTCTTTCCCATGTATACATGTTACTAAACATTTGTGTTTCTCATGTTAATTTAATATCAATTTACTTATTAGACCAGCCAAAGAACATAAAGGAAAGAATGGAAAACTCTGCACCTACTGCATTTCTGGGAAACATAAACACAGTGGAAGATACTGTCTTTGCCTTCCAAAAGCTTGTGATAGGACTCCAGTTGTAGTTTCTTTTAAAAGGATCCTTGTAACACATCCCAGTGCTTTGTGAATCTGCTCAAGATAGCAATCATACTTCTATTATTAACTGATTATAAAAATCAATAATGATGAGACTTCGGGGAAGAAGGTGGCATAAGCAGAAATCTCCCAAAGCCAAATATATTTATGAAAACACAGCAAATACAACTATTCCTAAAAGAAAGACCAGAAGATACAGGATGACACCAGCCTGCAGCTACACCTGAGAAGACTTGGCAGCCTGTGAGGCAGGTAAGATACGGAGCCACGTCCCAGCGGGACACGAGGACTCCCCCACCCCAGTGCACCAGCGGGAGGAGAGGATTCAGAACTGGCAGGGAGTGGAAGTACAGGCCCATGAAACAACCAGACCTGGTGAACTGTGCCCAGAGTGCTGACACACATCGCGTGGTGTGGTGGAGACTGGAGAGACAGAGGGTGCAGGAACTGAGCCGGAACGCACCCAGGTCCTTGCAGCCAGTTCCCCGGGATAAAAGAAAAGCATGTGCTTTTTTTTTACCGGTCTTAAAAAGACAAGGGCCCAGGATTGTCCCAGCACACTCAGCCCAGCAGGCTGGGAGACCTGAGGAATTTCAGACCCCGTGGCTGGTGATGGGGAAAAAGTAGCCTCACTGAGACTTACACAGAGATCAACAGCCTCCCATTCGTTGCCGCCCCGGCCAGAGCTACAAAGGGCTCTGCACAGTGGCTCGGCGCGGCCTCAGCTGCAGAATAGTGGAGCAACAGCGCCACCTACAGCATGCTCACAGAATCTACACCCGGCAGGCGTTTTTTTCTCTTCTTTTCTTTTTCTTTCTTTTTTCTTCTTTTTCTCTTCCTTCCTTTTTTTTTCTTTTTAAAAGTCTTAAAGAGCCCAGGTGACATACATGGGAACTATGAGTGACCACTTCTATAGCCATGAAAAGACAGAGGAATATGGTCGAGACTAAGATCAACCAGACAACCCCAGACAGGGAGCCTGAAGGGATGGAAATGCACAATCTTCCTGAAAAAGAATTCAGAATAACACTCATAACCATATTGACAGATCTACAGAGAAATGTGAAAGAGCTCAGGGAGGAAGTGAGGGAAGTGAGGAAAGACAATGCAGAAATGAGACAAGTGATTGACGGGCTTAACAGCAGACTGGACGAGATGCAAGTGACTATTAACGGAATAGAAATCAGAGAACAGGAATACAGAGAAGCTGAGGCACAGAGAGATAAAAGGATCTCTAGGAATGAAAGAATATTAAGAGAACCATGTGACCAATGCAAACAGAACAATATTCGCCTTATAGGAGTACCAGAGGAAGAAGAGACAGAAAAAGGGATAGAAAGTGTCTTTGAAGAAATAATTGCTGAAAACTTTCCCTCGCTGGGGAAGGAAATAGTCTCGCAGTCCACTGAAGCCCACAGATCTCCCAACACAAGGGACCCAAGGAAGACAACACCAAGACACATAATAATTAAGATGGCAAAGATCAAAGATAAAGACAGAGTATTAAAGACAGCTAAAGAGAGAAAAAAGAACACCTACAAAGGAAAACCCATCAGACTTCTCAACAGAAACCTTACAGG
>JAVSCE010012828.1:0-38004 GCA_032199065.1 Smutsia gigantea
TGGATTTTTCTATGCTCTCACCAATAATGGGTGGATTAATTCTTTAAAAGCTTCGGACAACAGTCCAGATAAAAATGATACTGTGTATTCCATATACTAATGGTGATTTTGAACTTACTTTAAAATTTACTAGGCAATTATATTTCTGCTCTTATAAGCTGCTTGTTCTGTCCTTTGCTCATTTTTCCATTAGTGCAATGGAGGTAGGTAGAAAGAGAGTAATGTACTTATCTTTCTTTTCCCCATAAAACACAAGAACTCTTTGTATCACCGACGTTGAATTTGGCTCTGCTGTGTATGCCACAAATACATTTCCTAACTTATAAACTGTGACTTTAACTTTTATGTGCTCACAGCTATTGATCCTTTCCATTTCCATTTGCTTTTATTGCTATGCTTACACAGGGTCTCCACACCTTAATTCAAATGTTCACCTAAACTTTTTCCCACTGAACATAATTTTTTCTTCTTATTTCTCTACAATTTTACATTTAAACACCCAAGAAATCTGGAGTAAGATGAAAGAATGGTACAAATTTTATCTTTACTTTTATGGTTCTAAATAATCCCTCTTTTCCCCAATGATTTCAAATGATACCTTTGTAATATATTAATTACCTACAAAAAAACGTGTCTCTTTCTGGGGCTTGCTGTTCTGTTCCACTAATCTTGCTGTCTGTACACAGGCAAGAAGAAACTGCTTTAACTATGGTGTTAGAAAATGTTTTTTTATTTGAATGCAAGTCCCCAATCAGTAGCTTTCTTTTTGAAACAGTCTACATATTTTTTATTAGAATTTCACTAGATTTATTGATTTGGGCAAATTTGGTAACTTACTTTATTTAATGAGGCCTCAGGAACATGGTAAATGCTTCTGTTCATTCAAGCCTCATTTTAGAAATTCCACTAAGTTCCATACTTTTCTCCATGTAAATCATATCTATTTCAAGCTAGTTTATTTCCAGGTATTTTGTATTTCATCATTATTTTTTAAATCTTTTTTTTTTTTTTGCCAGAGTATTTTTACCTTTGGCCACATTACTAAAATTTCATTAAAACAAAACCTCATAGTTTCCAGTTTTCTTACTCTTAGCTTTTGAGGTAGACATGCTGTCATCAAATCACATTTCTTCACTTAAATATTTAGACTGTTATAATTGCTTTGTATTGGCTAAAACTTTAAAAACAACATTGAAGAAAGGTAATAATGTGCTGTATTTTTATTTGTCTCCCACTTTTAACAGCATTATCTGAAATGTAGTGTTGGATACATATTCTTGATCATGTTAACAAGAAACATGTTTTCATTCTTAGTTTACTGTGTAAGTTTTCTTAATCAGGAAAGGATATCAAATTTTAACATACATTCAGATGGGATAAACATATGATTTTGCCACACTAACCTATTAATGAAATGAATTTCATGAACAGATTTCATAACAACTGAACCCGCTTCACATTATTCTTTGATTAATACCTCTGGTTACAATGCATTATTCTTCTGTGGCACTGATAAATTTAATTTACTTATCTTTTATTTACAGCTTCTGCTCATAAATGAGATTGCATAAATCAGAACAACAAGCACATTTTTTTGTGTGTGCTATTGTGTTAGAATTTGACTATCAGGATTATAAAATGAGACATTGAGACATTCTACATCATTTTCTATGTTCTGTCCTATAAACACATTTCATGGTTTTGTCCGTTAAATCAATGAGGCCTCTCATTTTAAACCAACTTGTCCAAGGTGTAGTAGAACAAGAAAATTCTACAGGAAATTCATGCTAAGCTTTCCTTTTCTGAGACTGGAATATATTATACAGCTATACCTAAGAGGGGATGATTCTGGTGTAAGAATAAAAACCCATATCAAGGAAACAGAAAAGAATATTGCAAAAGAGCTCCCAGGGTAGTATTTAGTCTGGTAAAAGAAATTTACAAATCAGGAGGGAAAAGTGGTGATAAAACAGTTATGAATATTTTTAAATTAAGATCTTTATCTCCCACCAATCAACAAACAAATTTCAGGTGGATTAAATGAGGAGAAAACCCCAAAATTTCTTTACATCAAAAATGGCATAAACTATGGTTGTACTATACACACCCTCACGATAGAGTTCTATGCAGTTATATAAAGAAATGAGGGAAACTCTACGTGTTGCTAAGCAGTTATCTCCGGGATAAATTAAGTGTAAAAAAGCAAAGTCCAGAACAGTACATCTAGTAAGCTATCTTTTATCTGGGAAGAGGAAGACATATATAAAGTGAACCAAAAGTCTGAACTCTGTGTGGATGTTAATTTTCTAACCAATTGTTAAAAAATTTTGAAACAACTAGAGAAATTTGAACAATGACTAGATATCTGGTCATATTAAGGAAACTTTTTAGTTTTTTAGGTGTAAGAGTAGTACTTTGGTTATGTTAACAGAGAGTTTTATCTCCTAGAGGTACATACGAGGGCCATACTTTTAGAGGTACAAACCTCTCTTAGAGGTACATACCAAAGTATTTTCCAGATAAGCCAACATGTGTCTGTGTTTGCCATCTGGGGGAGGGGTGCGGGCAGAAGTAGATGCCACAAGCCTGCCCCATGCTGAGAATTGCTGAAGCCGGGGAATGGGGGCATGAGGCCCGCTACTGCTGAAGGCCGACCTGTACTTCTGTATAGGGCTGTTCTACTTCTGTGTAGGTTTGACATTTTACAAAAAGAAAGGTAAGCAAAAGCCATGGAGAGAATTCAAAGGGAACAACAGGTTATAAAAATATATTTCTGCCTCAGATATGATAAATGCTTAAGGTTCTTAATAATTTACAGGTCAAAGAAGTTGGTTTTTTAAATCATGAACTCTGGTAGACATATGAACTAAGGGTGGGAACATACAATTTATACAAGTGTGAACTGGTATAACTTTTGGATGTGAATCAAGAACCTTAAAATTCTTTGACTAATTCACTCCTAGGAATTTATCTCAAATAATCAGAAATACAGATAAGACATATAAAAATGATACGCTGCTGTGTTAGGCATGGTAGTGAGAATAAAGAAACTTAAATATTCAACAGGCACATTTTTTTCAATAAATTTAAGTATGGCGATATGTTGGAAGTTCATCAAATATTTATTTCATATGTACTATGCGTCAAGGCAATACCTGCATTTCTTAACAGTACCTTAAAAACATCAAAATACTTTTAATGATTACAGTAGTTATGCGCTCAAAGAAAAGCAATTCGCATTTCTGTAAAGTTTTCATTTTAACATAAGCACAGCAGGTAAATACTACCGATGAATGAATTAGAGTATTTTGCAATAAGAAGAAACATGTACTTTTTAAGCTACAATATGAAACTCTATATGAGTCCAGTTTGGGGTGGGGAATCTCACACACAGTCAGGGAAGAAACAGAAAATGTAACAGTGGTTAACTCTAGGTAAGGAGATGACAAGTGATGTTTGCTGTTTTCTACAATAAAAGCAGGCACTAGTTTTGAATCAGAAAATTTTGTTTTTAAGGTTCTCCATTTCAAAGACAGAAGACGAGAGTCCCTCTGAAGCCCCCTCACCTCATAAGTGGCCCGAATGACCCCCGAGATGAGGCCACACAGCTCGTTGGCTCGGGCGCGGAAGGCAGAAAGGTCCGCCTTCGGCAGGGCTCTGTGCTGGTCCGAGGAGTCCAGCTGCTGGATGAGCTGCAGCACCTCCTCCTGCAGGGCACAGAGGCCCCGCAGGCAGATCTGGCCTCGCTCCTTCCTCAGCTGCTCCGGTTCCGCCTGGCTCAGGCGCTGTTGCTCTGCCTCCCACAGCTTCAGTTTGAGAATCTGTAGAAAGGGCTGTCAGGTTACCTCTCTCCAAGGGGCTCCCGGGCCTTCTCTCTCTACATTCCTCAAGTCCTGTGTGGCCCCAGAGCAGGAAGAGGACAGCCCAAGGCCAGGCACACAGAGGCATGATATTGGCCAGCCTCCATGACTGCCAGAACATGACTCCTCAGCAGTGCACAGCCAGACACTGAACCACCCGCACAGATTCCCCAGGCTCTGACCTTTGCTCTGTGACGATGCTCAGCTTTCAGATTCTCTTGGTGGCCCAGGGCCTCTACGGAGCTGAGGGGAAAATGGCAAGAAGGAAGAGCTGGGGATGCTTCCTGTGGTTGTTTGACCTCTCCTAACAGCCTCCCTCTCGGTCAGATGTTGGTCCTCTTCCCAAGGTTGGTCAGTTTTCTACATTATAAGCTTCTCTGTTATTTTGATGCTTTAAGGATTCAAAATAAGTTGGACTCCTTTTCCCTTTGGGTTTTGGGCTGGGAAAGAGCTCCAGTTGAGCACACTGACATCCCAGTCATAACTCCCCAGGGCAACCCACCTCTTCTCCATCATTTTCCGCAGGTCCTGAAGTTCTTTACGACGCTTCAGCTCCTTCCGTTCATCAAACCGCTTCAGTTGTTCAGAAGCCATCTCAGAGAAGGCTCGCACCTTCCTCTCCTGATTCTCCTGCCATTGCCTCAGGCTCTCCTGGAGAGAAGCAGCACCGCTCTCTGGGGCACCTTTACCGCCTCCCTCACCCCCTGGAATGCCCTCCCATCAGCCCCAACAATGCCAAGGCTACTCCAGAGCATGGGATCATCTGCTACCTTCTCAGAAACTTTGCTCAAGCCAGCTCACCCCGTTGGGCTGAGACTTAAAACTCAGCTGTTTGCTGAACTCCTCCAATTTGCCCCACGCTTTATGTCATGCCAGTATAAGCTGGGAATGGGCGGGAATTCACCAACATAGTACCAAATAGCCCCAAAGTGTTGAAGCCTCCATCCTCTGTGATCTTATGAAGGTTTCAGGGTAATCTACAGAAATCCTTGCTCTGATTCCACCGACATGCAATGCACATTCCTATCTCATTCCTTTCCTTGTCCTATTATTCTGCCTAGATTTTCTGCCCACCTCCACTTAGGTAAGTCTCTTTCCTTTATATCCGTGGGTACCAGGTATTTCTATTATTATTCATGAGGGTTCCCATATGGTGCTTAGGGGTGATGTGACATCTTAACTGTCAAAATCTGAAGCAAATACATATACTTTGACTCTAGCTCCCTTTCAGGCATTTATCCTAAGGAAATACTTGCGTATGCATGCAGAGATTTATGAACAAGGTTGCTCACTGCAGCCCTGCTGATAATGGCAATACCTTTAAAACAAATCAAATGGGGATTGGTTACATATATTGTAGTGTGTCATAATGGAGAATACTCTGCAGCCTTTCAAGAGGATGAGATACCACATACACTGGCATGGAGATATGTCAAAATACATTATGTTACTCTATTTTAAAGCTTATTTTAAAGCTTCCATTGCAAGAAGGCAAATTAGACAAAGCATATATATCTTCTCCTCAGAGCCTCTGTTGAAATAAGAGTTGAGAAAGAAAAAAAAAAGACAGCATCAGAGAGCACACGAGGGCGATCATCAGCAGGGCAAACCTGTCACCATGCTCTGGAAGAGCGGAGCCTATGGAGGAGCACGGACGGGCAGAGCGGGGCTGGGGAAGCCGGAGGAGGCCCACGCTCAGACTGCGCCTCGCAGGGAGAGGCCAGTCCACCAGCAGAACCTCCAAGAGGCTGAGGACTGGGAAATGGCAGGTCTGCAATCAGGTGGGGCTCATGGGGCTGAAAGTAGAGACATCAGCTGAATGTTTATGGACCGTCAACTCCTGCTCCCTGCCCCAAATCATTAGATGAAAAATGGCAAGATACCAGGCACTTGTACTGTAATGATTTAAAAAGAGATTTGCAAATCTTCTGACATCCTCCCATGCCCTCTATTTCACCCTGAGCAGGCTAGTGGGAGCATGATGAGTAGCACAAGGTGGGCATTCATAATCCCTGAGGAAATGCATTTAAATGTGGCTCCCTAGGTGGCCCACCTGCCTTACTTCAGGGGTCACTTACTACTGCTTTCATTCTGTGCACCAGCTCATACATCCGGATGCAGCCTTCCACTTTGATCCCCCAGCGGGACTGAAGTGCCATAGATTCTGTGCGCTGGGACTCATGTTTGCTCTGTACAGACAGAAGATGGCAAAATGAAGCTTTTAGGATAGTAAAGGTGCTGTTATCCTCTCTATACAAAAACCACATCCTTACTTATGAACAACAACTAATAAAAGCAACAATAAAACAATTTAGGTCAAACCAGTGTGCTTTACATGATACTGACCCTGTTCGAATTGTTTTCCTTAAAAACTGGATGTTTGTGGATTTGGGAAGATTTTTTTTTCTCCCTTGACTATTTGTTTTGATCTGCCCAGAAAACTTTTCCCCCTTCTGGTAAGGATCCGATTGTGCTCAGGTCATTTGGATGGAGCCACCCCAACCAACACCCCCAATTCTTCTGCACTCCTAGCCTCAGGGGCAATCATACAACCAGCCTACAATCAAAGGACTCTATCACCCTGTATCTACTTCAGGAATGAGGCGTGTGACCAAAGCTAGGGCAGAGTCCACCTCTCTTTTTCTGATGGAGCTTCTGAGAAGGCTTTCTCTTCTTCTGGGGATGTTACCCTAGGAAGATGTGTATCTAAAGCTACCAAAAGCCATCCTGCCATATAGAGATTACATGAAAAAATAAACTAGGAAGAGTGGGGCAGAACTGAGAGATGGAGAGGCAAAGGCCTGTGTCTGGGTCACTAGATCATGTCAGAAATAATGTAAACCAGAGATAAGCAGAAAACAGATCACCTAAATATGATTCTAAATGCACTCCTAGACTGCCTAGTTAGAAATTAATTAATAATCAATTATGTAATTAATTCCTTTCTCTCTCCCTTGTTTTTGCTCATTAGTTTAAATTGGTTTGCTGTTTTTTAAACACCTCTCCTAAACGATACAATAATCCATTATATAAAGCCCTCCAAAACTGCATTTAACCTCAAGAATGCCTGAATTTTATATACCTGGAGAGGAGCTCAGCAATTCTGTCCAGTACTAGGGAGGAAGGAAGGACACCACCGAGAACAATTTAACTCTTTTTAAGTCAGAGAAACAAAGTCGGGGACAAAAGAGCAGAAAGCGGGTAAAAATTCATACAGAGCCAATGATAAATAAATTCAAGAGCTGTTATAAATTTTGCACTAAGCCTTCCAGCAGCCAACACCAAAAGGGAGACCTTATGGGTTAAACAGATGCGATGCTCATGAGAAAAAAACAATCCAACTGCCCATAAAATTAATTCGTATTCTTGGTGTTAAGAACAGAGGGGAATTTCTCTCTCTGGGTCTCCATAAAAAGAGCACTGGGCGATGCCGTAAACACTGTCCCTACAAACAGCTACAAGAAGCAGCAGTCATTGTTTTTCTCCGGGTAAGATCAAGTGTTGTAAGACAATATTAAACACTTCAGCTTGACAGCCACCATTGTGTTTTGTCTTAAGCTGATTAAAAACCTTACCTTGGTCCCATTTGGTGTTGTTGAGGAGGCTGCGGAGAAGGCAGGGCTTGCGACAGGAGATGTGGGAACAAACGAAGGCTGGTCTAGGTCCCAGGTAGATGTAGAAGATGTTGAAGTTTCAGAGGGAAGTGGGCTCTCTTGCGTATGGGCTAAGACATGATCTATCACCCATCCAGAATAAGAAGAGAGCTTGGGAAGAGACACACATTCTTCTAAAATATCCTAGAGAGAAGAAAAGGGTTAAGCCCAACTTGCATGTCATCTCATCTAAGCAATCAAAGATAATTTTATCCTTACAATTCACTACAAGCCTTACTGAGAATCGTAGAAGGCCCAACACATACACATACACATACCAAAGATGCAAAGTAATTGTATTCACAATCAGAGCTGAAGAGAAAGCACAGTAGTTTCCTGATAATAACCTTGACTACTTTTGGTTATTACTAAATAACCCTAACTATGGAAAAAGGAACGTACAAAGGTCATTAAAGCATATTTGAAAGCAACCTAAAATGCTGGAGCAGAAATGAAAACAAGAGGAATTTTGAAGTAAACTACTGTGTACACGATCAGTGGAATATCAGTCACTTAAAAGTACTGACTGTGAAAAAAAAATACTGACTGTGAATCCTATGTAATATACTTAAGGTTAAATTTTTTCCCAGTTTGATTGAAAAACATTTCATGTACAACAATGTATAAGGTGTACAGCATGATGGCTTGATTTACACATATTGTGAAATGACTATCACAGTAAGTTCACCTGACAACTCTCCTCTCATAAATAGATACAATAAAAAGAAGAAAAAAGGAAAAAAGAATTTTTCCTTGTGAGGAAAACCCTTAGGATTTACTCCCTTACCTTTCTTTATATTGTACACAGTGTCAGCTGTATTCATCATGTTGTACATTACATACCCATTACTTATCTATTTTATAACTGGAAGTTTGTATGGTCTGACCACCTTTCCTCATTTTCCCCCATCCCCAAGATCAATTTTAAGTGAAAAACCAAGAGTATAAATCAATATGGCTACAATGATCAGAAATAAAAAATACTACTACACTAAAAAGAATAAATAAACAAAGGAAATAAAGTTATGCTTGAGTGATGAGTGACATATTTCTCCTTAAATTTTGTCTTTAATTTGGTATGAACATGCAATTCTCTAAATGAAAATTGGCTTATTTTAAAAAGGCATAAAAAGTGTTTACAACAGTGATTAAAACTGTATAGTACTGGCACAAGAATAAATATATCGATCAATGGAACAGAATGAGTGACCAGAAATAAACCCACACATATGTGGTCAATTAACACATGACAAAGGGAGCAAGAATACACAATGGGGACTGGACAGTCTTTTCAATAAGTGGTGTTGGGAAAACTGGACAGCTACATGCAAGAGAATGAAACTAGATCACTGTCCTACATCATACACAAAAGTAAACTAGCAATGGATTAAAGACCTATATGTAAGACATGACATGATAAAACTCTTAGAAAAAAACACCAGCAAGAATCTTGTGAACATCAGCACGAGTAATTTTTTTCTGGATATGTCTCCTCGGACAAGAAAAATAAAAGCAAAAATAAACAAGTGGGACAACATCAAACTGAAAAACTGCACGGCAAAGGAAACCAACAAAACAAAAAGGCGACCTACTGTCTGGGACAATATATGTGCGAGTGATACAGCCGAGAAGGGGTTAATATCCGAAATATATGAAGAACTCATACAACTCAACACCAAAAAAGCCCAAACAACCCGATTAAAAAATTGGCAAAGGACCTGAATAGACAGACATTTTTGCAAAGACATACAAATGGCCAACAGACACATGAAAGGACGCTCAACATCACTCATCAGAGGGGATGCAGATCAAAATCACAGTGAGGTACCAACTCATGCCAGTCAGAAGGGCCACTACCCAAAGGACATGAATAATAGTGCTGATGCGGAGAAAAGGGAACCCTCCCACACTGCCGGTGGGAATGCAAATTGGTGCGGCCACTGTAGAAAACAATATGGAAGTTCCTCAAAAACTAAAAACAGAAATACCATATGACTCAGCAATTCCACTTCTGGGAACTAACCCAAAGAAAACAAGATCACTAATTTGAAAAGATGTATTACGGCTATGTTTACTGCACATTATTTACAATAGCCAAGATATGGAAGCAACAAAGGTGCCCACGGAGAAATGAATGAATGAAGAGGATGTGGTACATGTACACAGTATTACTCAGCCATACAAAAGGAGGAAGTCCTGACATTCGTGAAGACGTGGATGCACCTAAAGGGTATCATGCTAAGTGAAATCAGTCAGAGAAGACAAAAGCCACATGATTGCTTTTAAATGTAGAGTCCAAAAAACCAACCAAACAAGAAGAAACAGACCCATAAATACTGACAACAGACTGTTGGTTACCACAGGGGAGGGGTTGGGGGGATAGATGAAATACGTGAAGGAGATAAAGAAGTACAAAGTTCAAACTATAAAATAACTTAGTCATAGGAATGGGAGTGCAACATAGAGAATATAACCAGTAATATAATAATATCTTGGTATAGTAATGAGGGGGAGACTACACTTACTCTAATGAGCACTTAGTAATGTATGTAATTACCGAGTCACTATGCTGTACATCTGAAATCAATATAATATTGCATATCAACTACATTTCCAATAAAAAAGTAGTTCCTTACATAAAAGCCAATGGCTTAAATTATAACTATCGTCTCTAAGATATCTGGTGTACAGCGCTTTAAACCAGAAAAATTCACACCATTTAATTGCAGTTAAAGCACACACCAGATTTTGGCTGACAACTGTACTCAATGGCAGGAAACTACTACCAGGAAATATGGAGAAACATTGTAACAGTGATCCGGGGTAATGAGTTTGTAATCGACCTTTCTTGGTCTGAATTCCGTATCTGCATTCCATTTAGCTGCATAACCACGAGCAAGTTATCTAACCCCTCTGTGCCTGAACTTCCTCACTCCTTAAATGGTATAATAACCTCAACGGATTTGGGGAGGATTAAAGTAGCAACAGACATAAAGGACTTAGAACAGTACTTGGCACATAACTACTCAAAAACTGCAAACAATTATTTTTACCTAGATCAGTGGTTCTCAAGTACAGTCAGTTTTACCGCCCCTGGGGACATACAGCAATGCCTGGAAACATTTTTGGTTGTCACAAGTGGAAGGGTGCTTCTGGCAGCCAGTGGAAGAGGCCAGGGATGCCGGTAAACACCATATAAGGCACCAAACAACAACAGCACCCCTGACAACGAAGACGTACCCAACCCAGCCCACAGGGTCCATCATGCTGCCGTGGAGAGAGGCTGACCTGCACCAGAGGCACACAACCCATGGACAATAAATCCACGGGGAATAATCGGGACAGAGAAGCAAACAGGCTGTATGCACATTTTATACAGTAATGAAGCTCATTTTAAAGACATAGTAGAAGTAACGTTGAGACAACATTTTTTTTCTCATTCCTTACACCAAAATAAATCCCAGAGCTGAAGTTTCAGATGTAAAAAGCAAAAACGCCATAACCAGAAAAATTCAACTGATGGACTAAGGGAAAAAAAAGCAATGTATATACAGGTAAGGGCTTTTATTATTCCTAGTACATTAAGAACTTGTAAACTTCAATACACCAAAACCTAAAACTAAAAATGAGCAAAAGGCAGACCAGGAATTCACAAATAAAACTGGCTCTTGAAAATATGAAAAAATGTCCAATATTATCAAAAGAGAAAGGCACTGCAAAACTATCCTGAGATCTCACTTTTACCCATTAGCCAAGCATAAATAAAAATCAGGGTAACACATTCTGTTGGCAAGGCAACGGACCAAAAGGCAAGCTCATGCATTGCTGACTGGAAAGCAAACGGATACATCCACTCTTGGGGGGAGGGGTGTGTGAACGTGGCAATATGTAACACAACTACATCTGTGTTTACCTTCTGACCTAGAAATCTCAATTCTAAGAGTTTTTCTGTAAGACACGCTTTCCACAAAATTGAAAATGCACATGCACAAGGTTACAGTAATGGATAATACTCATTAATAAAACAGGAACCCATGAGTCCATGCTGACATAATTAAAACTCTTCCTCAAGGTAGAATGCCAGCTAACAAGTGTAGAAGGAATGATGAATATAAAGAAACACTATTTGGTTACAACAGAGAGGCTACTGATTCAGGCAGAAACCATTAATGAATGCCAAAGGTGGAAATTTCATGAGGAAAACAATACTGGTGTAATCTTGGAATAACTCCCCACAAAATACTAATTAGTTACAAAGAGAAAACTAATGAATTAGGTGGTCATATCTGGCGGATACCAATGCAACCTGGTGATCAAGGTTAGCATCTCCACAACTGGGGATGGGTTGAAGCATCTGTGATTCCTGGTGTGACTTACTGAGAACGAAGCATTATTTTCTGTGGTATTTCTTCCATGAATGCATAACCTGAGCCTACACCAGATAAACTCATACTGGGATTTATCCTACAGAATGTAAGGTATCTACTCTTTAGAACTGTCAATACATAAAAGACAGGCAAACGCTTTAGAATTTTTTCACGTGTAAGTCTAGAGAGACGGGCAACATCCTATACGTAGCTAAATCATCAGCAACTCCGGAACAAGAATTATGCCTTAATTGTCTCTACATCACACTAACCCCTACGGTCTAATACTAATACAGAGCTTTGCAAATCCTAGGAACAAGTGACCACGCCACCATTAAACTCTTCAGGTCTGCCTAATGTCTTCTAAAAATTTGGTCTTTTCACTGGCAGCAGTTAAGTTTGGTCAAGTTTACCGTTCACTGCTAAAACTGTGGATCGCCTAGTACAAGAGATGCACAGCAAATTAACGGACCCTGAGAGGGTCAGAATTGCTCTGGCTGCGGGTAGTAATGAAGCCTTCAGAGAAAAAAGCACCTCTAAAGTACGGAGAGCTCCCCCGAAAGACTAGAATAGCCAGGAGAGGGCAGAAACCGTAGAAAGGGCGAGGCACACACGGGAGTCGAGAAACAAACGCCGGTGAGAAAGAACGCACCGGTCCCCGAGCAGGACACGCCCAGGGCTCTGCAACAGCAGGGCTCCGTGGAGAGGGATCGGTAGGGCCACCGCCCCCTCCAGCGCCACCGCTCACCTCGCAGTCGCGGTGGTAGCAGAGGCGACCTTTGTCGGAATTGCGCAGCGCCTCCAAGGTCTCCCAACAGCGACTCGCCGACGGCATGGCTAACGCTCCTGCAGCTTTTCGCCGACACCGACTGTGACAACACAACTGCTCGAATCAGCCGCGCAGAAACGGGCACGTGCTTCCGCTTCCGGGGCACGCGGGCAGCTAACGGGCGCAATCCCTCCCCTAACGGTCTAATAGCTTAGCCCCACCTCCGTCGCCCAGCCCATCTTCCAGCGCGCCTGCGCACAGGATTTGGCTGTTGATTTTTTTTATATATAATTTATTTTGGTATCATTAATCTACAATTACATGTGCAATATTATGGTGATTAAACTACCCCGTTCATCAGGTCCCCCCTACCAACCCCATTACAGTCACTGTCCATCAGCATAGTGAGATGCTATAGAATCACTACTTGTCTTCTCTGAGTTATACAGCCCTCCCCAGGCCCCCCCAACATTACGACTGCTAATCGTAATGCCCCTTTTTCCCTCTTTTCCCTCCCTTCCCACCCGTCTTCCCCAGTCCCTTTCCCTTTGGTAACTATTAGTCCGTTCTTGGGTTCTGTGAGTCTACTGCTGTTTTGTTCCTTAAGTTTTTTCTTTGTTCTTATACTTCACATATGAGTGAAATCATTTGATACTTGTCTTTTTCGGCTTGGCTTATTTCACTGAGCATAATACCCTCTAGCTCCATCCATGTTGCTGCAAATGGTAGGATTTGTTTTCTTCTTATGGCTGAATAATATTCCATTGTGTATATATACCACCTCTTCTTTATCCATTCATCTACTGATGGACGCCTAGGTTGCTTCCATTTCTTGGCTATTGTAAATAGTGCTGCAATAAACATAGGGGTGCATTGTCTTTTTCAAACTGGGCTGCTGCATTCTTAGGGTAAATTCCTAGGAGTGGAATTCCTGGGTCAAATGGTATTTCTATTTTGAGTTTTTTGAGGACCCTCCATACTGCTTTAAACAATGGTTGAAGTAATTTATATTCCCACCAGCAGTGTAGGAGGGTTCCCCTTTCTCCACATCCTTGCCAACATTTGTTGATGTTTGTCTTTTGGATGGCGGCCATTCTAACTGCTGTGAGGTGATATCTCATTGTGGTTTTAATTTGCATTTCTCCAATGATTAGGGATGTGGAGCATCTTTTCATGTGCCTGTTGGCCATCTGAATTTCTTCTTTGGAGAAGTGTCTGTTCAGCTCCTCTGCCCATGTTTTAATTGGCTTATTTGCTTTTTGTTTGTTGAGGTGTGTGAGCACTGTATATAATTTGAATATCAACCCCTTACTGGATATGTCATTATGAATATATTCTCCAAGAACATATAGGATGTCTTTTTGTTCTATTCATTTTGTTCTTTGCTTTAAAGAAGCTTTTAAGTTTGATATAGTCCCACTTGTTCATTTTTGCTTTTTTTCCCTTGCCCGGGGAGATATGTTCATGAAAAAGTTGTTCATATTTATGTCCAAGAGATTTTTGCCTATGTTTTTTTCTAAGAGTTTTATGGTTTCATGACTTACATTCAAGTCTTTGATCCATTTTGGGTTTACTTCTTTGGAGGGGGTTAGACAATAATCCAGTTTCATTCTCTTACATGTAGCTGTCCAGTTTTGCCAACACCAGCTGCTGAAGAGGCTGTCATTTCCCCATTATATATCTATGGCTCCCATATCATATATTAATTGATGATTTATGCTTGGGTTTATATCTGGGTTCTCTAGTCTGTTTCATTTGTCTATGGGTCTCTTCTTGTGCCGGTACCAAATTGTTTTGAATACTGTGGCTTTGTAATAGAGCTTAAAGTCAGGGAATGTAAATCCCCCTGCTTTATTCTTCCTTCTCAGGATTGCTTTGGCTATTCGGGGTCTTTTCCGGTTCCATATGAATTTTTGAACTATTTGCTCTAGTTCGTTGAAGAATGTTATTGGTATTTTGACAGGGATTGCATTGAATCTGTAGATTGCTTTAGGCAGGATGGCCAGTTTGACAATATTAATTCTCCCGATCCATGAGCACAGGAGTGCTCCATTTATTGTGTTTCCATTTATTGGTATCCTCTTTAATTTCTCTCATGAGTTTTTCAGAGAATAGGTCTTTCACTCCTTGGTTAGGTTTATTCCTAGATATTTTTTTCTTTTGGATGCAAGTGTGAATGGAATTGTTTTCCTGATTTCTCTTTCTGGTAGTTCACCATTAGTGGATAGAAATGCAACAGATTTCTGTGTATTAATTTGTATCCTGCGACTTTACTGAATTCAGATATTAGATCTAGTAGTTTTAGAGTAGATTCTTTAGTGTTTTTTATGTACAATATCGTGTCATCTGCAAACAGGGACAGTTTGACTACTTCCTTACCAATCTGGAGCCTTTTATTTCGTAGTTTTGTCTGATTGATGTGGCTAGGACCTCTAGACCTATGTCAAATAAAAGTGGAGAGTGGGCATCCTTGTCTTGTTCCCAATCTTAGAGGAAAAGCTTTTAGCTTTTCACTGTTAAGTATATGTTGGCTATGGGTTTTTTATATACGGCCTTTATTATGCTCAGGTCCTTACCCTGTATACCCATTTTGTTGAGAGTTTTTATCATGAATGGATGTCAAATTTTATCAAATGCTTTTTCTATTCTTCTCAAAGGCATCTATTGAGTTGATTGTGTGATTTTTGTCCTTCTTTTTATTGATGTGGTTTGTGATATTGATGGATTTTTTAATACTGTGCCATCCTTGCATCCCTGGAATAAACCCCTCTTTATCATGATGGATGATCTTTTTGATATATTTTTAAATTCAGATTGCTAATATTTTGTTGAGTGTTTTGCATCTATGTTCCTCAAGTATATTGGTCAAAAATTGTCAACTTTTGTAATGCCTTTGGTTTTGGCATTAGAATGTTTCTGTCCTTATAGAATGAGTCTGAAAGTGTACCCTCCTTTTTACCTTTTAGAGTAATGTGGGGTTGATGGTAATTGGTCTGTTCAGATTTTCTGTTTCTTTCTGCATCCATCTGGGAAGGTTTTTCTTGTTAATGTTTTATAAGGTTGCCCAATTTATTGGTGTATAATTTCTCCCAAAATTCTGGAATAATAGGCTGTATAACTGCGGTATCCATTCTAACTATTCTTTTTTTGTTTCTGATTTTTTTATCTGTGTACACTCTCTTTTTTTCTTGATTATTCTTGCTAGGTACTTATCTATTTAATTTATTTTCTCAACTGGCTCTTAGTTTCATTAGTTTTTTCTATTGTTTTGTTCTTCTCTATATTACCTATTTCTACTTTTATCTTTATTCTGTCCTTCCTTCTATTAAATGTGGGTTTCATTTATTCTTTTCTTAGTTTCTTTAATTATGAGGTTACACTACTTGGGATCGTTCTTGCTTCTTGAGGTGGGCCTGTATTGCTACGTACTTCCCTCTTAGAATCGCCTTTGTTGCATCCCACAAATTTTGAATTTATGTACTTTTATTTTCTTCTGTCTCCATGTAGAATTTGATTCCTGTTTTAATTTGCTCACTGATCCATTGACTAGGTAGAAGTATGTTCTTTGGCCTCCACGTGTTTGTTGGCTTATTTCTTAGTGTGATTTATTTCTGATTTCATACCACTGTGGTCTGAGAAGTTGCCTGACACAATTTCAATCTTTTTGAATTTGTTGAGGCTCTTCTTGTGGCCTAGTATGTGATCTAGTCAAGAGAACATCCCATGTACACTTGATAATAATGTGTATCCTGCTGCTTTTGAGTGGAGTTTTCTGTTACTATTCGTTAAGTCAATCTGATTTAATGTGTTGTTCAGTGCCTGTGTTTCCTTATTTATTTTCTGTCTGGTTGATCTGTCTATTGATTTGAGTGATGGGTTCATGTCTTTTAAAATGAATGAGATGCAGTCTATTTCCCCTGTTCATTCTGTTCATATTTGTTTTACATCTTAAGTTGCTCATATGTTGGGTACATAGATATGTGTAATGGCTATATTGTCTTGTTAGATTGATCCCTTTGTGATTATGTTATGTCCTTCTTTGTCTCTTGTTGCTTTTTTTGTTTGAATTCTTTTTTGTCTTATATAATTACTGCTATTCCTACTTTTTTCTCCCATTACTTTCATGAAATATCTGTTTCCATCCCTTCACTTTTAGTCTGTGTGTGCCTTTGGATCTGAAATAAGTCTTTTAGGCAGTATATGGATGGGTGTTTTTTCTTTATCCATTCTCTCACTCTATGTCTTTGCAGTGGTGCATTCAGTTCATTTACGTTTAAATCAGTTATTGATAGGTATTTAATTATTGCCCTGTTATTGTTTGGGGCTTGTTTTTATGGTTCCTTTCTGTTCCTTTCTTCCTGTCTTATACTTTTCTTTTGTTATTTGACGGTTTTCTTTGGTTTTGTGACTGGATTTCTCTTTAAATATTTTGTGTATTTATTACTTAGGCTTTCGGTTTGTGGTTACCATAAGGTTCAAGGATTACTTCCTAAATATATTACATTGTGTATTATGGAGGTGATTACTCTATTTCAAACACAATCTAAAACCATTTATTTTTTCTTCTTTCTCCTCCACCCTTCACATACTAAATGTCATAATCTGCATTTCTTTCTGCATATCTCCGGACTGATTTTGTGTATAGTTGGTTTTTCTACTTTTGTTTTGTTTTAATTTTGTACTTGCTTGTTAATGAATTGGTCTACTGCCTTTCCTGTGCTTTCATTTTCACTGGTGAAAACTATTATGCTTAAGAACATTTCTATTTACAGAAGTTCATTTAATATATCCTGTAATGCCAGTTTAGTGGTTATGAATTCCTTTAGCCTCATTTATCTGTGTGAAATGCTTAATCTGTTCTTCAAGTATGAATGATAATCTTGATGGGTAAAGGATTCTTGGCTGAAGGTTCTTTGTTTCAATACATTAAATATTTCATGCCAATCCCTTCTGACCTGTAATGTTTTTGCTTAAATATTTGCTGATAGCCTGATGGGGCTTCTCTTCAAAGTAATCTTTCTTCTCTCCAATTTCAGTATTCTCTCCTTATCCTTGATCTTTGCTATCTTTATTATATGTCTTGGTATTGTTTCCTGGGGTTCTTTTTGTTTGGGGCTCTCAGTGCTTGCATGACTTTTGTGTATCTTTCCTTCCCTAGATCAAGGAAATTTTCAGCAATTATTTCCCCACAGAGACTTTCTATCCCTTTGTCTCTGTTCTCCCTGTGGTGCCCCTATTATGTGAGTCCTGTTCCGTTTGGTTTGGCTGCACAGCTCTCTGATCATCCTTTCAATCCCAGGGATCCTTTCCTCTCTCTGTTCCTTGGCTTCATTGTTCACCTATTCTCTAATTTTCATCTCATTGATTGTCTCCTCTACTTGCAGCAATCTATTTTATTCATTCTCTCCACTGTATATTTCTTTTCTATTACTGCCTTCTTTAGCTCTGAGTGACTCTTTTCAGCTCTTCTGTCTCTTTATTGAAGTCCTCCTTTAAGGAAATAGACAGCAATGGATTCATTTTAGGAGACTTCAACACACCACTCACTCCAAAGGACAGATCAACCAGACAGAGAATACGTAGAGACACAGAGGCACTGAACAATACACTAGAACAGATGGACCTAACAGTTAACTACAGAACTCTGCACCCAAAAGCAGCAGGATCCACATTTTTCTCAGGTGCACATGGAACATTTTCCAGAATAGACCACATACTAGCCACAAAAAGAACCTCAGTAAAGTCAAAAATATTGAAATCCTACCAACCAACTTCTCAGATCACAAAGGTATAAAACTAGAAATAAATTTTAGAAAGAAATCAAAAAGGCTCACAAATACAACATTCTCCTAACTAATCAATGGGTTAACGACCAAATCAAAACAGAAGTGAAAGAATATATGGAGACTAATGATAACAACAACACAAAGCCACAACTTCTGTGGGACGCAGCAAAGGCAGTTCTAAGAGGAAAGTATATTGCACTCTAGGCCTATTTAAAGAATGAAGTCCTCCTTTATGTCTTCACTTATTTTCCATAGATCAGTGAGCATATTTACAACTTTTACTTTGAAATCTTTATCAAGAAGATTGCTGATCTCCATTTCTTATACCCATGTTTCTGGTGTCATATACTGTGGTTTTGATTGTAACACATTCCTTGGCCTCCTCATTTGGTCAGGGTTTCCTTATTTCTTCTTTGTATTAGAATGATCTCCTATGTTCCTGGTCTAGAGATTTATGGCTTTATGAAAAAGGCCATCTTTTGGTGCCTATTAGCTCAGGACTCTTTCCTCTCAGTGTCTCCTTCTCCTTTTCTTTGGGGCCCCAGTGGCTGTTGGTGCGCTGTAGGCAGGGCCGTCTTTCTGTCTGTCTTCAGGCGGTGATTTATCCCAGGCCACCACAGAAGACGATTTGTTTCAGCCAGTCCTTTGTTATTTGAATAGTGGTGCATGTTTTTGTCAGAAACCTGGGATGTACAATACTAAGTGTGAACCATAATGTGAACTATGGGCTTTGCTTGATAATGACAAACATGTGTTCGTTCATCAATCCTAATAAATCTACCACATGTCACAAATACAGAAATGGTGGTGAATGTTGTAGAGGAAGAGAATATGTGGGAACCTTCTGTGCATTACACTAAAATTTACTGTGAACTTAAATGTGATCTAAAAATAAAGTCAATTAATTGATTAAAAAAGCAGAATGTACAACACAAAGACTGAACCCTAATGTATAGATTTTAGTTGTAAATACTATTACTGCTACTACTATACCAATATTGACTCATTGATTCATGCAAATGTGCACTACTAATTCAGGATGTTAATAAAAGTTGAAACTATTTTTTGTGGGTGTGTGTATAGATGAGATCTCTCTGTACTTGCCACTATATTTTTCTGTGACCCTGAAACTGCTTTAAAAAATAACACCTGTTAATTAAAAAATAAACGTTTTAATTCAAAACAGAAACAAAGACACATTTTTAAAGAGAAAAAATAAATGTGTGCATGCATAAAGCTGATGAATGCTAGAGATGCCATTCCTACCCATGTGTCCTGGATTCCAAAGACTTTCTTCTTTCTCGCATCATATCTTGTGGATCCAACTCCGGCTGGAGTTCATCGGCTAACAAATAAAGGTCAATGTCTTTGAAATAGTCATTGTGGGTACAAGAACAGCAACATGAGCTAAGCTATAGGTTAATTACCTAAACCCACTTTCTAGACTCTCCTCCCTTGCCAACCTCAATTCTCAAGATGTAAGTTCTAGATATCATTTCCGATGTGTCTTTCAGATAGCAGTGTCCATGTGACGTAGTTCTGGCCCATGCAAAATAAGTGCAAGTACACATGTGGAAGTTTCTGGCAAAACCTTTGTTTTTCAGATCCAGGCAATGAGCCTTTTCTGTCCCTTTCTTTTCATGTCTGGAATGCACACTGATATCCAGAGGTGCAGCAGCTGTCTGGGACCATGAGGTGATGAGGAGTCCTTACATGCTAAACGCAGCTGACCAGAAAGGGGTGAGGAGCCTGCTGGCATCACTCAGTGATGCCGACAGGTTTGGATGTTTACTCCATGGGCTTCTCTGGAGCCACTGTTTAGAGTCTATGGTGATGTACAGTGAACATGGTCTTACTAATAAATGTATATGTCTAAACAGTAAGCTTTTTATATGAAAAATTAGCCTGCAAATCTGTTTCTCATGAGAGTCTTTGGAGGAAGTGAGTATCGTGAGTTTTGGATATTTGAAAGATATTAACTGATTATTTGAGTGTTTATAGTACATGATTAACCCCAGATTTTCTTTGTACCACTTAAAAAGTGGTCATAACATCAGATATAGTGAATGAAGATTCCGAGACCAGGATCCTTGCCTTCAGGGTTCTCATAGAACAGAGGAGGGACATGGGCCAGGGCAGGAGCTGGTGAGATGCCTTCTGTATCTGGGGATGCCTCTTTCTCCTGTCTGGGCTGTAACTTTCCTCTCCACTGCCCTTGTTTTCCTGTGTTGGATTGGCCATCTCACACAACTCTTCCTGGCTTTGTCCAGGGAGGCTTATGCCCTCTGAATTCTGTAGGCATTTATGAAATTTTACAAGGTGGTCTTGGAGAGGACTTCATAAAGGACTACATATCCTTAGAAGCCTGGCGATGATCAACCATGTATGAGGATTTAAAATATGAGAGTTGTTATCTTAATTCCTATCAATTCTGTTTACAGATATTTGATGGATATTAATTTGCTATTTAAGTGCATTTTTCTATAAATGCTGCTTAAAAATGCATGTATATGTAAGTTGAAAGTACTAGCTAAATACCAGGATGAAAGTTTTGTTAATTTAGTATTCTACCAAGTTTCCATATCATTTCACTGTTATTTTGTTACAGAAATGGTTTGTAAATTCTAAAAGAGTGAACATGAAGTATGTTCCCTTTCTAAACCATTTCTTCCTTAATATATGACAGTGAGTTATTAATTTTATGCTATATACAGCTTTGCTTCTGTATTCTATGTATATATAATTCTGTATATATATCCTCTTCTATATATATGTATCTTATTCATTTTTCTACTTAAAAAGCAATTTATTTTTTAGTGTCCTAGATGGTAGAATTAGAGGAAACGTAGTTTGAAAAATACTTGAGTTTATATGGCCCCACTAAATAGAATTGGTTTAGTGTCCAGTCTGATTGTTTACAATTAGTAGGTCAGAAAGACACAAAATTCTTTTAAATTCAATCTATTAGAGAAGTCCAAGATTTGTGACTCTTCACACAGCTGTTCTAAGAGTAAATATCAATAAAAACATTTTGGTCCATTTTATGTACCTGGTGTAAGGCACTGTTTAACTGGACTTATTCTTTCATCTTTTGCTATTAAAATAATTTGTTTAATAGAAAGTGGTGAGAGAACATTTGGCTATTTGGTCTGGAGGAAGAGGAGTGAGTCACAGATTATAATTTATCAAATAGGAATTTCAAAAATGGACTTGTCCATTCTAACTCAAGACATAGCATTTTCCTAAGCTATGTATTAAAAAAATTTTTTTTTAACGTGAGTTGTTTGTGGCTAAAGTGATAAAGATCTAATTAACAGCATTAAAAAAGCAATAACATTACTCTACCACTAATAAAAAAGACAAACATACTTTGCATAAACGGTTTTATTTGAAGAAATTACAATATTGAAAGGAATATTTTCTTTTGCACCAAATAAAAACCCCAAACACTAATAATTTCTTGTTTTCTAAAAGTGGGGAGACAGAGGCATCAGTAATATGTCATTGAGAATACATTTGAGCATTCGATAAAATACAGACTTATTTTCATCTCAGCATATTGTGGAAAGTTCTTTTATGGTGCAACCCAGTGAGCAGCACTTGTCTGCCAGGGATATAAGGACCTGTCCCTCTCCTCGGGAATGCTTCTCTAAGCCGGAGGTTTGTAATTCTGAATTCTTGTTCTCTTCTTTTTCATTTTGTCTCCTAAGAATATTTTTCTGGAATTCTTCAAAGGTAAGATTTGAATTCCTTAATGCAGGTTTTTGTAACTCTGTCAGTGATGGCTGTTTCTCAGGCACTGTTTCGTTTGTCTTCTGTGGCAAATGAGGAAGGAATTCCAACATCGTATTTAAGGTTTCTGCATCTTCGGTGATGGAGGCTGGCATGATTTCTAGGTTCAAAAATGGTGGGAGGAGAAAAATATTCATGTTAAGGAACCGAAAAAAACCTACAAAAGTTTGCATAGATATTAAGGAAAACATCACCTTAACGGAATTAAACATCAAAACAGAATCAGCAAGTATCCTGATGCCTAAACAAGCTCGTTTTTTGTAGTTGGGAGCTTAAGTAATATAACATTATCAAGGTTTTGCTTTACTCTACTTAGACCCTCTGTCATATCTCTTCAGGATATCTTCATATTCTGTTATATCACTTTAGACTGCCCCTGACATTTCTGAAGTATTTTAGTATTTACTATTATAAATAAAAATTTAGTATTTTATCCTTCTCCTAATGTTCTTTTTCATTCAAGTTCTAAATTGGCCATGACAGCTGAGAATTTACACCATTTTTAAATAGAAGTTTTTTCATTTTCTCTCAGTAAGACATCATAAGTTTAATTCTCATGACACGTTCTCCTTACTCTAACAAAGTTTCTCCATTTGAGGGCTTATTGAATGCAGAGAAAAGCTGATAGGAACTCCTATTTACTTAAAGCAAATTAATGAATCAGGAAAAAGAATTTTTGTGTCTACTATGTATATTCATAAGCTGGTTTTTTGGGGCATTCTTTTTTTCCTTTTAACAATTTAAACGCACTTTATGTGGTAATACTTTTTAAAGTTACAGAAAATTTATAAAAATATGACAGGGCTCCCATATAATATCTTATTTTTTTAATTTTTTGTAAGAATATATGGCTAAATACCTATACTTTGAAGGAAATTTTGTGTCCAAAAGAACCTATGCAAACAACATTGTACTTCAGATTTATAGAAACACTTCACCTTGTGTAACTGAAGCTTCATACGCATTGATTAACTACTCCCTATTTCCTCCTCCTCCCAGTCCCTTGCAACCACTATTCTATTCTTTGCTTCGATGAGTTTGACTATTTTAGATACTTGTAAGTGGAATCATGTAGTATTTGTCTCTATGTTACAGGAGTTTATTCACATAACATAGTATTTTCCAGGTTCATGCATGTTATTGAATATTGCAGGATTTCCTTCTTTTTTTCTTTTTTTCAGGCAGAATGATATTCCATTACATGATATACCCATTTTCCTTGTTCGTTCATCTGTGGATGGACATTTAACTTGTTTCCACATCTTGGCTCCTGTGAATAGCACTGCAATGAATGTTCAAGTGAAGCATCTTTTCAAGATTCTGATTTCAATTCTTTTGGGTAAATGCCCAGAAGTGGGATTGCTGGATCATATGGTAAATTTTGCATGGGAGAACCTTCATACTCTCTTCTAAAGGGCTCCTTTCCAAGAACAGCATAAAAGCATTCTAATTTCCCCATATCCTCAACAATACTTTCATTTGTCTCATTGATAATGGCCGTACTGAGAGGTAAAAAGTGTATCTCCTTGTGGTTTTGATTTCCATTTGCCTATTGATTATTAATACAGAGCATCTTTTCTTAAACCTGTTGGCCATTTGTATGTCTTTTCGAAGAAGTGTCTATTCAAGTCTTTAGTCCCTTTCTTAATCAAGGTACTAGTTTTCTTCCTATTGAGTAGTAGGAGTATTTTACATGGTTTGGAAATTAACCCCTTATTAGAAATATGGTTTGCAAATATTTTGCCATTCCGTAGGTTGCCTTTTCAGGCTGTTGACTATTTATTTTGCTGGGCAGAAGCTTTTTTTTGGTTTGCTGTCATCACACTTACCTAATACTGCTGTCATTGCTTGTGTGGTACACTTTTATTAAAATTATGTTTTCAATTGGAAACATTTGCAATCCACAACAACTTTAACTTCTGGAGTCTAATGTGTAATATTGTAATCTAACTGACTTATACAAACACCTATTAATTACTATATTTTGGAGTAAAATCTCACCAGCATAGACCTCTCATAAATAAGTATATCTATAATTTTTAGAAGAGATGCAATGAATGTTATTTCTGCATACATGTGGGGAAAATGGTTTACTAACAATTCAAGAATGTGAAAACACAAACTAAAAATTGAGGTTCTAAAACTTATAAATCAAAAATTCTTGACATGTATTCCCAAGATTATTCTTAACTAATAATTTTAAAAAATTTAAACAGTTCTCTTCATCCTTACGTGCAGGCAATATTTTGTTATATTTCCAGTCAAATTATGCACTAACAATAAGGACAGTTCTTTTGAAATGCTTAAAAATCACAAGTCCCTTCTACAGAAATATAAATTTGGCCATGTATATATAAATGAGCACACAACCATTTTAAGCCAACAATTTGGTAAGGAAGCAAACTAAATGTCCACTAACAATGGCTAAATATATATGGTAGATCGATGATACCAAAAATTTTAAAGAAAGTAAAAGTTATGTTTTTGGAGAATAACAGTGTGAGAAACTTCTCACAATATAATATCAAGTGAAAATGCAGGAGTTATTCACACATATCTATAAATGCGTTCCAGTCTCTCTTTAATATATTTTCACGTTCACCTTAAGTTCATGTATTTTCCCACAGTCTTTAGTATGTATGAGTTCCCATCATTTTTCCTCATGGTATTAATGTACGTTTTTCAGTCTTTGATATGAATATACTTCTTATTTATTCAGAAAATGGGAATTAATGAACTAAATGTGATACACTCTAGTCTTCCCTATTTTGAATCAGTAAATTCCTAAATGCTGTGGTAGTCTTCTATTTATACTATACAGAAATTATGTAAAAACTTATATGAAATAAAGGAATCTCTGACAAACAATGTAGAAAAATAGTTTTATAATCCTGCTTTAAATCCCATAAAGGGTCAACATACTTAGTGTGCAAAATGATTTTACGTGAGTGTTACTCATACACAGGATATGCACACTGTTGTGGTTTATCATAAATTGCATATATGTTATGAAATATAAAAGAATTATTTATAATTGAAGTTACCTTCTCGGAGTTTAAAAGGATCCCCGACATTGATCAGATTAGCCAATATCTCTGTAAAAATTCCACTGCTGCCTAAATATCACTTCTTGTTTCTCTGTATAAATGCTTGGTAACTAACAGTATTTTTTGAAAATTCCAAATTTGAGCAGTACTCAATAATGAGATCTTGCTTTTAAAGGTCTTGCACCTTACAAATGCCTAAAGCATCAATATGAATTCCAGCTGCGTTTGCCTCAAGTGTAAACTCCCCTTGATTCTTGGTCCCCTTCATTCCTCCTGTGGGCTATCAGGCCCTTTGCTTTCTCGATCCGTCTCTCACAAATGAACTTCAAGATCCAGTTCAAAGAGGCTAGGCTCTTCCTTAAGTGAAGTTTACAAGTAAAATTAATATTAAAAATAGAAAGTTTTGAATGGCATGGGCCACAGCTGAGCTTTTCTACAGAGGAAAGTCCTTAAATCTAAGGCCCTTCATGTCAACTACTCCGGGATCCTATCAGTGGTCTGCAGGTTCTGCCCCGTGCCCCTTGGCACACACAAGCACTTCATAACCTGCTCATACATCACTGGTCGCCCCCAGTCCTCCCAAGCCAAGATGCCCTGCCCAGTTTCCGGGGTCTCCAGCATGCCATCTGTCTGGCCCACGGTGCCTGATACTGCGGACCTGCGGCAGCCTCGCCTCTTCTGTGGCTTCCTCCTGCTCTCCCCGCCATCACCCTGGCTGCCAGGAGGTCAAGGGCACCAAATGCCGCTAGGGTGGGGCTGTTAGCTGTTCCCGCTACTCCCCTTCCCTCAGGTGAGATTCCTTCGTGGGACCCTTACCAGAAAAGCAAGTTACAAAGGAAAAACTAAACATTTTGCAAGAGCAGCCTCAAAGTCAGGGCGGGAGCTCTCACCTGCGAGCTGGTCAAGTTCCAGCAGAGGCTTGTGGCCTTGATGCCTTTTTCTCCAGGACATGCCGCAGATCTCGATCCGTTTGCGGACTAGCTCTCGGCCGCATGCGCGAATAACCTTGTCTGTCTCTCCTGGGACCTCTCTGGGAAGCTGGCTCAGCAGTAGCCAGATTCCCAGCAGGTGGGACAAGAACAGGCGCAGCATCCTGGACCTGAGCTCTCCTCTCGGGGCCTTTCAGGCTTTCTCTAGAGACTGCGGTCGCCTACTGGCCTCAGCCTGTGTGCAAGTCCTGCACTTCAGGCCGCTTTCCCCGCCTGGCTCCCGAAACCTTTTATAGCTCTTGGGCTACCACTTAGATCTTGAGTCACTGGTCCAAGATCCACGCCTTTCCCCACCCACCTCCTTGGAATGCCTCCCCTCCCCCCTTCACTCTTCCCAACTTTCCTACATTGTTTGCCCATCCTTATGTTCTGGACCCTATTACAGTTTTAGTGTTCTTTTATCTTACCCTCAATCCATATTGTATACCTAAAGTTAATACTTGAATTCTTTTATTACAAAGATGGGCACAGCCATTACACTAAATGGTATAATGAAAAATATTGAAATCTCACATACTTTCACATACCAGTTTTACAGCATGAACATTTGCTGCATAACCTTATAATCTAAGTAAGATAATAGATTAAGTAGTGTAGTGTCCAATGTATCGATCCATAAAAACAATGAATGAATGTATAAATTGTTGACAAGAGGGGTAGAACTGATGGGTATTTATCTAAATCCTAGTAAAACCATTAAAATTCTCAATGTATTACTTCAGGCTCATGCAGTATCTTACATTTTCGATGCACGTTCAGCCCGATTTCATATGAGTTCTTTGGGAAGTAGTTTGATTGAAACCAATTACTTGAGTATATTCATTTCTGAATATATTCTATAGCCTTAGAAACTGGAGAACAAAGCAGGAGAATCCCAGAATTCCAGAGAATATTTTGGCAACACATGTGACAGCACAAAAAACAGTTTTTAGTCTATTTTTACTGTACTTGGTCAGGTTATTTTTAAAACCTACTAATTTCACTTTTTAATAATTCAACATAATTTAAATTAATATATACTCATTAAACCACCTTTCCAGATGGAGAGTAACTTTTCTGTACCTAAAAAATAGTTTTAAATATTTTTTCAGTAATTTATTTACGTGTGTTCATAATGCACTCAGACTACCTCAGCCACACCAGGCAAATTAGAGACCTGGAGGAAGTTTTGGTAACTTTAAATTAAAGTAATGATTCAACAATCACTTCGTCACAAACACAGCTATGGGACAAAATAGTCCTAAACTGTACATGGCTGCTGACTTCAACAGGGCCCCACTCGGCCCTCGTCCAAGGCTAAACACAATGTGATTTAAAGAACCAAAGCAAAACACATCCTGACCAAAGCTACGAGATGGTCAGAGGTAGTGCTTGTAGGTGGGTTTTCATGAGGTGAAACATTCGGGGAGAAGCTTCACAAAACTGAGGTCTGAATGCACATTGTGGATTGAGTCATCTCAAAAATAACCCCTTTACAAGGCTCTCCTTCAAAGGAAATGCACATTTCAAAATGTAAATTTCTTGCGGGGTCCCTGTGTTCTTTTTCCGCAGTCCTTGCGCTGCCCAGGGGAGTGGCTGTCCTCCCACTGTACAGAGGAAGCAGGTGAGAGGAGTCACGTAGCTTGTGCAGCTTTGTGTGGCACATGTGCCAGAGGGGCCTACCCACGGGGAGGGTGAGAGGCAAATGCAGGATTCATAGCCTTCATAGAAACAACTAAAAACATTTCATGTTCTTAAAACAAACAGCAACAAAAACCAAAAGAATCTTTTTAAGGGAAAAACCAAATGTGTGTCCTCCAATCATCTTGCAAGTGCTGGACCGGGGATTCCTAATCTGTCTTCTGAATTCCAAAGCTTCTTGGGTTCTCCTGAAACCCTTAGGTCCAGTTCCAGTTGGAATTAATCTGCATGGTAGATGTAGATAGATAAACATTAATGTCTGTAAAGCAGTTACTGTAAGTACAAAGCAGTAAGTGTGTGTGAACCCATGTGGTGACTCTCTAGGCTGTAAATCAAAGAAATGATTTCCCAGTCTTTTGTAGGTAGCAGTGTCCAT
The DNA here is from genome assembly GCA_032199065.1 of Smutsia gigantea. Classification (NCBI taxonomy): domain Eukaryota; kingdom Metazoa; phylum Chordata; class Mammalia; order Pholidota; family Manidae; genus Smutsia; species Smutsia gigantea. The sequence continues at coordinate 28,320 of JAVSCE010012828.1, forward strand.
ATAAGACAGTTCTTGTCAATAAAACGTAAGCACACATATGGAGGTTTCGGGCAAAGCCTTTCTGATCCAGGCAGTAAACCTTCTGTCCCCTTCCTTCCCTTCCTGAAATGCAGGCAGAGACTCAGAGGAGCAGCAACCACCGTGGGCCCTGAAGAGGGAACATAGGAAGAAGGCCTAGATGCTAAGCACAGCGGACTAGGAAGGCGGGACGAGCCTGCTGACTCGTTCAGATGCTACAAAGGGTCAGGGCCTTCCTCCCCAGGGTGTTCAAAGCCATAATTATAGGCTTTCCTGTTATTCACAGAGCACACAATCGTGAAATACACACACACACACACACACACACACATAGAGAGAGAGAGAGGGAAAGGGGAGAGATATGTATATATAGTTCCTATATTAGAACTAAATTAACCTTACATTTGTGAGTTTCTCTTGAAAGTTTAGTCATACTTTAATAGCACTTAAATTAGATATTTTAAAAATTGAAGTAACCTTTTAATTGCTTATGCCAGATGGTTTACCACAGCTTATCTTCATACCACTTAAGAAATAGTCATATAATAAGAAACAGCAAGTTCTGGGACCCAGACACTTGCCTCCCGGATTTTGTGGAGAAGGGGATGCAGAAGAGGGGCTGCATGGTGTGTTTTTGTCTTTGTCCTTTCAAGGCCGTCTGTTTACTAGGCATTGCCCGTTCCTTCTGAGCTGGAAGGTCAGGTTCATAGAACTCTATGCCGCGTGCAGACAACGTCTAAGGGGTTACAGGCCCTTATTGAGTTTCCTCGCTCTTGGCCTTCAGCCTGCGCCGACCTCCGGATTGGCATTCGTTGAGGTGGGTCTCCAGTCGTTCTAAAGGAAACTCACTTATTTAAGGATATGAGACTCTGCCCTTATATTCACCATTAATCTCTTTCCAGCAGGTGTATGTTGTAGGGAATTCTCATAATTTTCTCTGATCTGTCAGTAACAGACAACCTTATTCAATCCCCATGATAAACTGTGCTGCTGGGATCTATTTTTATTTGTATAGTTTCTCCTTCATTTCATTGGAATTTGGGAAAGAAGGAGAGATCAACGCTGTATTCTTTTCAATCATCCTAGTCAGAAATCAGCCATCAGTGCCGATAAGCTCATTGCATGTCCCTGGAAGCCCTCCAGGTGTTCGTGCTTTCACCTCAGGTTATCTGCTGCTTCAAGAAGACAGAAAGAAAAAATGAAAGGAGATTGGGATCTTCAGAAAGTCCTCTTGTCAGCAAGCCTTTGGAATTCTTTTGTTTAAGAGATTAGAGAAGATACATAACTCCATGTTTTCCTTTCCTTTACTGCGTCTTTCTACTGGAATAATGATATATGTGCTAGGTGAATGTTCCGGAAGATGCCACTTGATGGAACCTCCATATGAACAGGGACCTTAGTTATTTCCCACTACTGATACATACATGTCGGCGCTCAGTCATAGGGCCCCAAATATGCTCACTTTTTGATCACCACGGACGGTACTATATTAGGGCTAAAATTCAGGCCCAACATTATTGTCTGTCTTCATCCCTGGTGAGACTGGGAGGAACTTCAATGGCCAAAACACAGGATTCCCTCTCCACTCCACCCCCGCAGACACAGCTCCCTGCCCAAACAGCCTTCGCCAGCAAAAGGACCAGACGCAGTTCCTTCTTAGTCCTGAGTACTGGGCGTCATCACCCCGCCAGCTCACAGAATATTTCATTGAGGCCAATCGCCGTGTCTCCCAGTGCCCAGGGGTCACCTCACCCTCTTGATACCACAAGGCTGGCCCAGAGACCCTGCTTGTTCACTCCATTTTCCAGGCACCTCCGATGTACCTTTGTGTGGCAGGCAGTGTCCTCCTACCCTGAAATGTGATTATATGTGACTAATAAACTGCTGCCAGTCTCCACTGTTCATGTTGGGTGTCCAATGTTGCCATCAGCATATCCCTTGGATGGGCTCCCTCCCTCACCACTTGCATGGACAGGAGGCTATGAGAACAGTTGGCATATGAACAAGATGGCCTAGTCATGGACACCTGCTTAGCTTTAACTACTCCTGGCCAACTAACTGGATCTATGACACAGTAAGGGCCACCTGAGACAGAACTCCAATTGCTGCAGGCTACTGCTCAAAACATGCTTTTTATCTAGTCGGTGTTGCCATCTCTTCCTACCCTAAAATGCTCTCATCTCGTAGATAAGGGTTATTCCTTGTCTGTACATCTTAACGTGTTGTTGGGTTTGGCTTGTGTTTGGCAGGTGTTCTCTGAGGCCTGCACCTGTAAAAGTGGAGATATCCAACCTTAACTGATTGGCCCTTGGGTCACACTTACCATGGGTCCAGCTAGAAGAATCTGATCACACCTATAGCCTGGTGACCATTTCTGGCAGCGTTAGGACAGCCACCTGGATAGTGTTTGTAATTGTGCAGCCCTGGGACGGGCTTAGGGAAGGGTTGTGGAAAGGAAGTGCTACTGTGTCAAATAAACCTGGGTCCAGTAGCCAGACCACTGAAAGCCGAGCGTGACACCAAGATGCAGTGAAAGATAGTGGAGGTTGTTGCAGGTTGCAAGCAAGAAGTGTGGGTGGCTGATGCTCAAGGCCCAAAGCTCCACTTTGGCTTATAAGCAAGAATTTTTAAATGGAAAATTATGAGTGAGTGGCTTTGGGTGCATGATTAGCTCGTGGATATTTTCTGATTGTTTGAGCATTAAGTTAGCAGGAGATATTTTGGTAATCTTAATCAACAAACTTCTGGCTCTAGCCAGGCTGGGTTTGGGGTGAGCATGGGGTCTTTCTGGTGGTTTCTTAACTCCTCTAAACCAACCCAGCATACATGAGTCAAGACATTATCTGTACTTCTTGATAGAGATCTCAAGTCCTGTGACGTTGGTTTTCATGTAAATTAAGCTATACTACTATGCTTTCCCAGTTTTTCCTTTGTCTTGCATGTATCCATTATCCTAATTATCATTATCCAGTCCAATTCCCACACATTGGCTAGGAGGGTAAAGGCCCATAGTGGAGGAAAGGTCTGAGGGCTTTCCCAAGGGGGAATACCTGCTGGATTTCAGTCCTCTCCTCTTCTTTTATTCTCTTCAGTCCTGAGGTATACAGGAATGATGACCACTCCCTTGCTCTCTGTTGAGAAAGGGCAAAGTTGGTTTTTAGGATTAGAGGAAAGAAAGTTGTATCCATTCATTTCAAAATATTCCATGTCCTCAGTTTTAGCCCTGGGTCCTATACGTTATCACAGTGTTAGTGCGGGCCCCTAGCACCTTGTCCCCACATTTGCAACCACAATTAACTGGGACATAGGTAACTGACAGAATTGCTACGATTGGCAGGTCCATATTAATAAATCCTGATAACATGGACTTAACTGCCTGTGCGGTCCAAAAAAACAACCTTATAAAGCAGTTACCCCCTGCAGACTCAGCAAAGTCTGCTGTTGTCATCTGGCCTATTGCTGTAAGTATTTGCAGGTCCGTGGATTTTGTTCTCACACATACTGGTAACTTTTAGGTTCTAGGGTAGGGTGGCACAGAAATGTTCCTGAGGTTTATTGTAAACCCCTTGAGTCCACCTCTGAAACTTAAAGAAGCTTCATAATCTAGAAGTTATGTTGACAGATGGCGTTATGTCTCATAGAACCATCTAGTCTTGATAGCAGGTTAGTTCAGTGAAATAGTTGCATCTCATTTCAGGAGGCTGTCTTGGAGTTGGGTTCCCAAGGTAAGGGCTATATTGTTCTTGAGGGTGAAGGGAGACTGTGGCAACCTGACAGATTTTCCTGGTTTGCAGTCTGAATGTCTGTGGCGACCTTCCTAAGTAGCCCACACAGCAATAGGCAAGAAGATTGTTTCAGTGTGGTAGGTGGCAATTTCCCTCAAGTCTACATCAAGTCATCTAGCCTCAGTTTGCAAGGCTACAGTTAAAATAGCAGCTGTCATTCTCAATGATTCCAAGTCAAAATAATAGGAGATATCCCTGATGAACACTGATTCAAAAATACATCAAAAAGATCATCAATCACGATCAAGTGGGATTTATTCCAGGGATGCAAAGATGTGACAATATTAAAAAATCCATCAACATCTTACATCACATCAACAAAAAGAAGGACAAGAACCACATGATCATCTCAATAGCTGCTGAAAGAGCATTTGATAAAATTCAACATCAATTCATGATAAAAACTCTCAACAAAATGTGTATAAGGGAAATGATCTCAACATAACAAATGCCATATATGGCAAACCCACAGCCAACATCATACTTAACAGCAAAAAGCTAAAAGCTTTTTCTCTAAATTGGGAATAAGACAAGGATGCCCACTCTCCCCACTTTTATTCAGCATAGTCCTGGGGGTCCTAGCCACTGCAATCAGACAACACAGAGAAAGGAAAGCCATCCACATTGCTAAGAAATTCGTTAAACCGTCACTGTTTGCAGATGACATGATATTGTACATAAAAAACCCTAAAGAATCCACCCCAAAACCAGTAGAACTGATAGCTGAATTCACCAAAGTTGCACGATACAAAATTAATCCACAGAAATCTGTTGCATTCCTATATACTAATGATGAACAAATAGAAAAGAGACATCAGGAAAACGAAGCAATTTACAATTGCATCAAAAAGAATAAAATACCTAGGAAAAAAAGTAACCAAGAAGATGAAAGAGCCATACCCTGGAAACTACCAGACACTAATAAATATATTAAAGAAGACACCAATAAATGGAAATACATCCTGTTCTCATGGATAGGAAGAATTTATATTGCCAAAATGGCCAATCTACCTAAAGTAACTTACAGATTCAATGCAGTCCCTATCAAAATACCACGAGCATTCTTCAATGAACTACAACAAATAGTTCTAAAATTCATATGGACTCACAAAAGACCACGAATAGCCAAATCAATCCAAATAAGGAAGAATAAAGCTGATGAATTACTTTCCCCAACTTCAAGCTCTACTACTAAGCCATAGTAATCAAATCAATTTGGATTGGCACAAGAACAGACCCATGGATCAATGGAACAGAAAAGAGAGCCCAGATATAAAGTCATACATATATGATCAATTAATGTACAATAAAGGAGCCATGGATATACAATGGGGAAATGACAGCCTCTTCAACAACTGGTGTTGGTAAAACTGAACAGCTATTTGCAAGAGAATGAAATGAGATTACTGTCTAACTCCATACAGAAAAGTAAACTTGAAGTGGATCAAAGACCTGAATGTTAGTCATGAAAGCATAAAACTCTAAGAAAACATAGGCCAATCTTGAATATAAACATGAACAACTTTTTCCTGAACACTTGTCTTTGGGCAAGGGAAACAAAAACAAAATGAACATATGGTACTACACCAAAGTAAAAAGTTCTGTACAGCAAAGGACACCGTCAGTGGAACAAAAGACGTTCTACAGTAAGGGAGAATATATTTGTAAATGACATATTCAATAAGGGGTTAGCATCCAAAATACTACCTCAACACCCAAAAACTAAATAACCTGATTAAAAAATGGAGGAGGCTATAACCAGATACTATTCCAAAGAAAAATTCAGATGGCCAACAGGCACATGAAAAGATGCTCCACATCACTAATTATCAGGAAAAATCAAATTAAAACCAAAATGAGATGTTACCTAACAGCAGTTACAATGCCCAACAACCAGAAATCAAGAAAAAGAAATGCTGGTGAGGATGTGGAGAAAGGGGATCCCCCTACACTGCTGGTGGGAACGTAAATTAGTTCAGCCATTGTGGAAAGCAATATGAGGTTCCTCAAAAACTAAAAATAGAAATACCATTTGACCCAGGAATTCCACTCATAGCAATTTATGTGAAGAAAACAAGATCCCAGATTCAAAGAGACTTATGCAAGCCTATGTTTACTGCAGCACTATTTACAATAGCCAAGATGTGGAAGCAACCTAAGTGTCCATCAGTAGATGAATCAATAAAGAACATGTGGTAAATATATAAAATGGAATATTATTCAGCCAGAAGAAGAAAACAAATCCTACCATTTGCAACAACATGGATGGAGCTAGAAGGTAATACACTCAGTGAAATAAGCCTGGTGGAGAAAGACAAGTACGAAATGATTTCACTCATTTGTGGAGTAGAGCAGCAAATCAAAACTGAAAACAAAACAGCAGCAGATTCATACACCTCAAGAAGGCACTAGTGTGTATCAAAAGGAAGGGCATATTGAGGGTGGTTTGGGAGAGAGGGAGAAGGGGACTGAGGGGCATTATGATTAGCACAGACCATGTAGGTGGCTCACAGGGAAGGCACTATAGGACAGAGAAGACAAGCATTGACTGGGGCATCTTCCTACGCTGATGGACAGCTACTGCAATGGCGTGTGAAGGGGGACCTGATAATATGGATGAATGTTGTTACCACCATGTTGCTCATGTGGAACCTTCATAAGATTGTATATCAATTATACCTTAATATAAAAAAAAAGTATAGGAGAAAATTGGAAACATTAGTTTGGAAAGCCCTAGCCAGATATATGAGGAAACAAGAAGAATTCAGAATCCAGTGCACTTTATATATAAAGATCACACCCTCGAAGACAAATTAATCTGAACTAGAATCTAATACCCACACAGTTGTGCGACTGAAACATAGTCTTTCTTTTAAATCACCCTCATTTTTATCATAGATAATCATTCGTATTCAAATTAAGTCCAACTAAATTGGCCTGATTATATAAATGTGACAAGAAGAGTGATCAACCATGTAGATATTTTTAAATATGCTTTGCTGGAACTTTTCATAATGAATCTCAGATTGAACTTTAAAAGTCCTCTTGAGACCAGGAAAGCCAAGCGAGGGACTTGCCATCAGACTTCACCTGCAGAGCATACAGATTTGGGTGAACACTTCTCATCATCTCAAGGTCCCCCAAATATCCTGAGGTTTCTGTGCCTGCCAGAAGGTGGCCCTCCTTCCTTACCTGTAAGGCTGATGGGAAGCCTGGAGGCAAAGAACCAGGCTGACTGTGCCAAGGGGCTGATTTGGCTCCATAAAGTCAACCCTAGTTCCCTAAGGCTCTCTGGGCATATCTGAGTCTATGTATCTCTCTCTCTCTCTCAGCTCTGATATTCCAGTCAAAGCCTTTGTAAGATCAACAGTTTCCAAGTGTTCTGTTACAAGGAGAACAGATTCATACTGAACTTATGCCAATAACTATATTGCCATGAAAATAAAAATACTCAGTGAAAGTTTCTGAATTCTGGAGGGATCAGGTAGGGAGAAATATATAAATGTTTCATATTTGTTTAAAAGGTGTATTTTACCAAATAGTTGTAAGTCATGGACAGCTTAAGAGAAAAAGTGTTAAGTCTGGAAAAGCAAATATTACAGAAGAGCAATGTTTTAAATTAGAGTCATGAAAATTATAATCATCTTCCTTAGTTCATTCAGTCCCAAGTTATTAATTCTTTGCTCGAATGGAGTTTTTCCTCTTGTTCTGGAATTTGTAACCAGTTCAGTTTTATGATCTTAAGGTTATCAGAAACTTGTATTTGTCAAAAGTCCTTTCCATGTATCTTTTTGCAGGGACACTTTTGTAAAAGCATCTGACTAAAACAATAATGCTTTGTAAATGGCAAAAGACTTAAAAATAGCCATGGTTATAGATCTCTTGAGAGTTCATCATAATGTAGTTCATAAAGAAATTTGGTTATTCCCGTAACATACAACATATCAATAATTATAATTACAAGTGATAACACACCAGGATATATCAGATTTCTAGGAATTTCATACATCTTCTGGAACTCATTTTAATAACATATTTCTTCACAGAATATAATTTAAGGCTGTTTAACATCACTTATTTCCCAATGCTTCCCCTATTTTAACAACTAATAAATATGTCTAATTAGTTGAATATCTCTCCTTTAGAAAATACTCTGCTGTATTCCAGGAGCCCTTTGGAAATTCTCAAAATTACCAGAGATAAAAGGACCTTATTTAGAAATGAGTTTGGTAAGTCTGTCAAAAATATCAAAATTGGTTTTTAGGAACTTATGTAAATAGGCTCACAGATCACTAAGAAACAATACGTGGGTATCCCCTTAGCTTATCCACTCTGTTACATTTTGTAACAGAATATAACCCTTGTAGAATTTTAATGTTCATTTTAAATGCTGAGAATGCTAAATATGTGTCTATTTTATTAATCCAACAATCTTAAATTAGTTTTAATGCCAAAATTTTCCCAGATCACATGAACTTGAAGAACATTTGAGTTAGTTTGGATTATATTTCTGAAATTTAGAATGATCAGTCCTTACAAACACTTGTTTTCAACCTGAATAATTTTAGCAATACCATCTGTAGACAGAAAAATATCTCCCACTTATGACATATATAAACATACTTGAACTTACAGACAGACCTGAAGAGAGACATTGCACCTATCAATATATGCAAAGACACTTAAGATTTGTATTTGCTCTTAACAAGTAAGCTTATAGAAGCTGTAGGCTAGATTTTAGGGAAGGTTGCCTCTATAGCCATTTGTATGTTAAAAGACCTTTTTCATTTTTTTTCCTCATTCTTAGGAATTGAAGCTAGTCTAGTTAATAATTGTAGGTGTACTTGCAACTGTTCCTAGAGTTGTATTTCTGGTTTTGCAAAGATTTCTAAGATAAGGACACTTGCTGTCAACTCCTCAAAAATTGGGTTGTAATTTCAATGATTTTATCTACTTATTCAACGACATTATCCTCTATTTACTTCTTCCCCTCTGGGTACATAGTTCTAATATTACCTTAGGGAAAAAGACCTTTAAAAAAACTCCTTCTCAGTTTCTAAATATCAGCTTCCAATCTGTGCAGCTTTTGACTACAGAGCTACTAAAAATTCTTTTAAATATCTTGTCAGTTTCACCTGGAGCAAACAGTACATATTCTGGGCACTATTGAATAACATGAGTCCCCTCAACGGTGCAAAGGATAGCACATTCCTAAAATACAGAGTGTAACTCAGGGGTGAATGTCATGGGCAAATACCTTTGAAACCAAAATCAGTCAAAGGGAGAGATAAAGTTTATTTCTATAAGCAGTCATCCACTTTTGCTTCCTCGTGTCTCTCGTGACCAGGCTGCAGAAGAAGAGCCCCCCACTCATCTCTCTAGTCCAGATAAGCCCTCACTTGCCCTTGTACTTACCTGTTAATATGGAAATGACCTCCTCCACTTCACGCCTTGAAACACCAGTTGTATGGACATGCACTAAAGCCAGGTGTGAGATCCTGGAAATACTGCAATTTTTCCCCAACTTACCCCTCCAAAAATCTTGCCTTACAATCTATTCATTCCCCTTCTTCTGCAATGACCCCTGGATCATTCTAACCAGACAAATAACACAATAGCAACAGCAATAAAGCAATGATAATCCTCAAGCCAGAGGATTCAGCTATGTTCAAAGCCCTGTGCAGATTAAGTCCATAGCTCACCCTTTCAACAGGCAGGCCGTAGCTGAACAGGTAGGGAGTTCAGAGCAGTCATTGCAACAGCTGCAGTGCGGAGGGCACATCCAGGCCATTTGGACTGTAGAAGTAAATAACATTAAGGGCAATAAGATACGTGTTTTACTGACACCAGCATAGGCAAATCTTGTCCATCTGGTAGGGTGC
>JAVSCE010012829.1:0-80703 GCA_032199065.1 Smutsia gigantea
GATCAACCAGACAGAAAACAAGTAAAGACACAGAGGCAATGAACAACACACTAGAACAGATGGACCTAACAGATATCTACAGAACTCTACACCCAAAAGCAACAGGATACACATTCTTCTCAAGTGCACATGGAACATTTTCCAGAATAGACCACATACCAGGCCACAAAAAGAACCTCAGTAATTTCAAAAATATTGAAATCCTACCAACCAACTTCTCAGATCACCAAGGTATAAAACTAGAAATAAATTTTAGAAAAAATCAAAAAGGCTCACAAATACATGGAGACTTAACAACACTCTCCTAATTAATCAATGGGTTAACGACCAAATCAAAACAGAAATCAAAGTATATATGGAGACTAATGACAACAACAACACAAAGCCACAACTTCTGTGGGACGCAGCAAAGGCAGTTCTAAGAGGAAAGTATATTGCAATCCAGGCCTATTTAAAGAAGGAAGAACATTCCCAAATGAATAGTCTAAAGACACAATACTGAAATTGGAAAAAGAAGAACAAATGAGGCCCAAAGTCACCAGAAGGAGGGACATAATAAAGATCAGAGAAGAAATAAATAAAATTGAGAAGAATAAAACAATAGAAAAAATCAATAAAACCAAGAAAAAAAAAAAAAAAAAAATAAACAAAATAGATAAACCCCTAGCCAGACTCATTAAGAGGAAAAGAGAATCTACACACATAAACACAATCAGAAATGAGAAAGGAAAAATCACGACAGACCCCACAGAAATACAAAGAATCATAAGAGAATATTATGAGAATCCATATGCTAACAAGCTGGAAAACATAGAAGAAATGGACAACTTCTTAGGAAAATACAACCTTCCAAGACTGACCAAGCAAGAAACAGAAAAACTAAACAGACCAATCACCAGTGACGAAATCGAACTGGTAATCAAAAAACTGCCCAAGAACAAAACCCCTGGGCCTGATGGATTCACCTCTGAATTCTACCAGACATATAGAGAAGAAATAACACCGATTCTCCTTAAAGTTTTCCAAAAATAGAAGAGGAGGGAATACTTCCAAACTCATTCTATGAAGCCAGCATCACTCTAATACCAAAACCTGGCAAAGACCTCACCAAAAAAGAAAATTACAGACCAATATCCCTGACGAACGTAGATGCAAAAATACTCAACAAAATATTAGCAAACCGAATTCAAAAATACATCAAGAGGATCGTACACCATGATCAAGTGGAATTCATCCCAGGGATGCAAGGATGGTACAACATTCGAAAATCCATCAACATCATCCACCACATCAACAAAAAGAACAAAAACCACATGATCATCTCCATAGATGCTGAAAAAGCATTTGACAAAATTCAGCATCCATTCTGATTAAAACTCTCAACAAAATGGGTATAGACGGCAAGTACCTCAACATCATAAAGGCTATATATGACAAACCCACAGCTAACATCATACTTAACGGCGAGACGCTGAAAGCTTTTCATCTAAGATCGGGAACAAGACAGGGATGCCCACTCTCTCCACTGTTATTCAACATAGTACTGGAGGTCCTAGCCACAGCAATCAGACAAAACAAAGACATACAAGGCATCCAGATTGGTAAAGAAGAAGTCAAATTGTCACTATTTGCAGATGACATGATACTGTACATAAAAAACCCTAAAGATTCCATTCCAAAACTACTAGAACTAATATCTGAATTCAGCAAAGTTGCAGGATACAAAATTAACACACAGAAATCTGTTGCTTTCCTATACACTAATGATGAACTAACAGAAAGAGAAATCAGAAAAACAATTCCATTCACAATTGCATCAAAAAGAATAAAATACCTAGGAATAAACCTAACGAAGGAAGTGAAAGACCTGTACTCTGAAAACTACAAGACACTCCTAAGAGAAATTAAAGAGGACACTAATAAATGGAAATGCATCCCATGCTCTTGGCTAGGAAGAATAAATATTGTCAAAATGGCTATACTACCTAAAGCAATCTACAGATTCAATGCAATCCCTATCAAACTACCAACAGCTTTCTTCAATGAACTGGAACAAATAATTCTAAAATTCATATGGAACCACAAAAGACCCCGAATAGCCAAAGCAATCCTGAGAAGGAGGAATAAAACAGGGGGAATTACACTCCCTGACTTCAAGCTCTACTACAAAGCCACAGTAATCAAGACAATTTGGTATTGGCACAAAAACAGACCCACAGACCAGTGGAACAGAATAGAAAATCCAAACATTAACCCAAACATATACAGTCAATTAATATTTGATAAAAGTGCCTTGGATATACAATGGGGAGATGACAGCCTCTTCAGCAGCTGGTGTTGGAAAAACTGGACAGCTACATGTAAGAGAATGAAACTGGACTACTGTCTAGCCCCATACACAAAGGTAAACTCAAGGTGGATCAAAGACCTGAATGTAAGTCATGAAACCATAAAACTCTTAGAAAAAAACATAGGCAAAATTCTCCTGGACATAAACATGAGCAACTTCTTCATGAACATATCTCCCCGGGCAAGGGAAACAAAAGCAAAAATGAACAAGTGGGACTATATCAAGCTGAAAAGCTTCTGTACAGCAAAGGACACCATCAGTAGAACAAAAAGACATCCTACAGTATGGGAGAATATATTCATAAAAAACGTATCTGATAAAGGGTTGACATCCAAAATATATAAAGAACTCATGCACCTTAACAAACAGAAAGCAAATAATCCAATTAAGAAATGGGCAGAGGACATGAATAGACACTTCTCCAAAGAAGAAATTCAGATGGCCAACAGGCACATGAAAAGATGCTCCACATCGCTAATCATCAGAGAAATGCAGATTAAAACCACAATGGGATATCACCTCACACCAGTGAGGATGGCCAACATCCAAAACACAAACAACAACAAATGTTGGCGAGGATGTGGAGAAAAGGGAACCCTCCTACACTGCTGGTGGGACTGCAAATTAGTTCAACCATTGTGGAAAGCAGTATGGAGGTTCCTCAAAAGAGTCAAAATAGAAATACCATTTGACCCAGGAATTCCACTCCTAGGAATTTACCCTAAGAATGCAACAGCCCAATTTGAAAAAGGCAGATGCACCCCTATGTTTATCACAGCACTATTTACAATAGCCAAGAAATGGAAGCAACCTAAGTGTCCATCAGTAGATGAATGGATAAAGAAGAGGTGGTACATATACACAATGGAATATTATGCAGCCATAAGAAAACAAATCCTACCATTTGCAACAACATGGATGGAGCTAGAGGGTATTATGCTCAGTGAAATAAGCCAAGCCGAAAAAGACAAGTATCAAATGATTTCACTCATATGTGGAGTATAAGAACAAAGAAAAAATACTGAAGGAACAAAACAGCAGCAGACTCACAGAACCCAAGAACGGACTAATAGTTACCAAAGGGAAAGGCACTGGGGAAAATGGGCGGGAAGGGAGGGAGAGGAGGGAAAAAGGGGCATTACGATTAGCAGATGTAATGTTGGGGGGGCACGGGGAGGGCAATACAACTCAGAGAAGACAAGTAGTGATTCTATAGCATCTCACTACGTTGATGGACAGTGACTGTAATGGGGTTGGTGGGGGGGACCTGATGAAGGGGTAGTTTAATAATCGTAATATTGCACATGTAATTGTAAATTAATGATAATAAAATAAATTATATTTAAAAAAAAAAAAAGAGTATAACTGGTAAATGCCAAATCTCCATTTATTTATTCTCAGTTTTTTGTTCTACCTCGAAAGCTACTGTGGACAAAGATCTCAATGATTGCCTAAAGAAAATGAATTTTGTAGAAAATTAATGCACATCTGCTTCCATTTCTCTAGTAAGGACCGTAAGACTAGGAAGGCACAAGCTGGTTTTCCCTTGTCAGTAGCCAGGGTTAGAGGCAGGAAAGTAAATCTGAGGACTAAAAACGGGGAGGGTGTATAACGAAGTTGTGAAAAGTAGGATCTATTTAGGGAGCTGGCTCTAATGGTAGACACCCCTGAATGACAACCTAACACACCTGTGTGACCTGGCCCCCTGCCCCAGAACTCAAGGTCCTACTATTTCTTCTCCGGGTCTCTGTAACTTGCCAGAGGCAGTGCCTCACAGCTAGAGTGAATTCAGTTTCTCCGCAGCACCACCCTGGACGGCATGCCACTCTAAAGCATTGATTTTGGCTGTTCTACCACGAGCTACTGCGCATATCACTGACATAGACAAGGTACTGACCTGGCAGATCTCTCTGGAGCCTGCTGAGAATGGGAGGGCATAGTTGGAGGTACATGAGTATGATGTCCATGGCCAGAGTATGGGTGCATCCTATGTGGGAGACGTGGGGGTTCTTCTGGTGCCCGCCTGGAAACAGAACACAGAACGACCGCCAGAAATAATTGAATAATTGGTTATTTCTTAATGTAGAAAAAATAACTTAGTATTAATACTACAGACATCTATAAACTAGTGATGAAATTCATTCTCTAATAACAAATTATAAAAATGTAACATAGATTTAATGATTAATAAATCAACAAATCACACCACAACCCCACACATTCTCCCTGCTCATTTCTTACAATACCTCCAATTCAAATTTATCCAAGGAAAAAGGCAATTTGAATGTTTTCTTATATGCCCTCTTTACAACAGATATTTTAAATAAAATAATAGGAATTTGAATGGAAATAAATTTTTAAAAATTAAACACCTCAGCAAATGCTATGGGAACAAGTAAGATTTTTCTATAAACACAAAGCAGGAAATGGAAGTATTTTATTTTGCTTTACTTTCATATTTTAGTAACGTTCACCCATTTTAAAAGGTAAATCTTTTAAGAGAGAAATATGTTAACCTTATGCATTTTTTCAAACACACGCCAGAAGAGGTCCCACATCTGGAAACTGATATTAGCTCCATTCACACTCTTTAGTCTGTATTCCAGCTTAATATATTTTCTCTTTCTAGAGTCATTCAAATTTACAAATATAAACAAGAGTTCTACACTAAGAGTACTTAAAGAAAAAGTTCCAATGATTCATTTTTATAGTCTTAATTCTTATTTTCTATTATATTCTAACATGTTTTCAGATTTTGCATGTTTAATCGTTTTTTCATTTTTATTAGTATATCCTAATAGACAGTCTTATGCTCAGGTTTCACATAAGCAACATTGTGGTTACTACTGCATGTTTAATCTTAACGATTTAGAAAACATAATCATCTAGATACTGGAAAATATTAATGTTACACTGGCAACTTTCTCTATAAAGGGTCACTATATTACAATGGCAACAACAACCAGAGATTCTGGATATAATCATAAATTTTACCACTAAAAGAAGAAGTCTCACAGTGGTAGATCATTAATTAGTTCAAGAGATTTGCAGACATTTATGTAAGGGCCAAATCCTTAAGTATTGATGGCTCTATAGGCCGTACTCAACTTAGTCTTTGTAGTACTAAGTAGTTACTAAGTCTTTGTAACTACTCAGCTTAGTCCTCGTAATGTGAAAGAAGCCACAGACAATACATAAATGAACAAGGGTAGCTGTTTTCCTGTAAAATTTTATTTACAAAAAGAAATAGGGAGAATATGAACAACAGAATTTGCTGCCCTGAACTAGAAAATTAGGTCCTTAATTTTCAAAAGAAAGCAAAAAGTTCAGTTATAGTGTTCCCCCGTTTAGGTAATACAGTAATATTTAAATTTATACATAAACTAAGTTAAGAAACACTGAAAAAAGACATTTCAGTGTCAGCTGAAAAATGCTAATAGTCTTCTTCCCTCTGGCTGTTAACATATAATAAATCAAACGATATATTTGTGAACTATATCTTCTTCCTCAAGATCGTCAATTTTAACATTAATCTTTACTATGGAAACTGAAAAAAGAAACGAGACTAGTTTGCAAAAATAAATGACCCTTTGTCCTATCCTGAAAATGGTTTGGTTTCATTAAATAATCTGACATAAAGTGGTTTTGTCAACACCTACAACTGAGGGTAAGACAGAGGAAGATTTTGTTTAGTAAAGAATAACCTAGTGAGCTGGTAGTTTAGTATAGTTACATTGCTTCTGATGATTTTATAGTTTTAAAAACCAATGGGATCAGATGGCCAACAGGCACATGAAAGATGCTCCACGTCACTAATCATCAGAGAAATGCAGATTAAAACCACAATGAGATACTACCTCACACCAGTGAGGATAGCCAACATCCAAAACACAAAGAACAACAAATGTTGGCCAGGATGTGGAGAAAAGGGAACTCTCCTACACTGCTGGTGGGAATGCAAATTAGTTCAACCATTGTGGAAAGCAGTATGGAAGTTCCTCAAAAAACTCAAAATAGAAATACCATTTGACCCAGGAATTCCACTCCTAGGAATTTACCCTAAGAATGCAGCAGCCCGGTTGGAAAAAGACAGATGCACCCCTATGTTTATTGCAGCACTATTTACAATAGCCAAGAAATGGAAGCAACCTAAGTGTCCATCAGTAGATGAATGGATAAAGAAGATGTGGTACATATATACGATGGAATATTATTCAGCCGTAAGATGAAAACAAATCCTACCATTTGCAACAACATGGATGGAGCTAGAGGGTGTTATGCTCAGTGAAATAAGCCAAGCTGAAAAAGACAAGTACCAAATGATTTCACTCATATGTGGAGTATAAATCTGAGAAAAAAACTGAAGGAACAAAACATCAGGAGACTCACAGAACCCAAGAACGGACTAATAGTTACCAAAGGCAAAGGGACTGGGGAGGATGAGTGGGAAGTGAGGGGCATGGGGGAAAAAGGGACATTACGATTAGTAGATGTAATGTTAGGGGGGCACGGGGAGGCCTGTACAAAGCAGAGAGGACAAGTAGTGACTCTATGGCATCTCACTACGCTGATAAACAGTGACTGTAATGGGGTTGGGTGGTGGGGGGGACCTGATGAAGGGGGTAGTGTAATCACCATAATATTACTCATTTAATTGTAGATTAATGATATCAAAATAAACTTAAAAAAAATTCTGTAGTGGTGTGGGAATGCAGGACTCTGAACTGTCAATTCAATGAATTCACTAAATGACATTTCATTCTGATCCTAAGTGGTCTGTAAAATCAGGGCTTACCAATTTAAAACTTAATAAACCTGCATGTTCATTCCTTAAAAAAAAAAAAAAGAATATAACTGGTAAATGCCAAATCTCCATTTATTTATTCTCAGTTTTTTGTTCTGCCTCGAAAGCTACTGTGGACAAGTTCTCAATCACTGCCTAAGGAAAATGAATTTTGTACAAAGTTAATGCACATCTGCTTCCATTTCTCTAGTAAAGACCGTAAGAGTAGGAAGGGACAAGCTGGTTTTCCCTTGTCAGTAGCCAGGGTTAGAGGCAGGAAAGTAAATCTGAGGACTAAAAACGGGGAGGGTGTATAAACGAAGTTGTGAAAAGTAGGATCTATTTAGGGAGCTGGCTCTAATGGTAGACACCCCTGAATGACAACCTAACACACCTGTGTGACCCGGCCCCCTGCCCCAGAACTCAAGGTCCTACTATTTCTTCTCCGGTTCTCTGTAACTTGCCAGAGGCAGTGCCTCACAGCTAAAGTGAATTCAGTTTCTCCACAGCACCACCCTGGACGGCATGCCACTCTAAAGCATTGATTCTGGCAGTTCTTCCACGAGCTACTGCGCATATCACTGACATAGACAAGGTACTGACCTGGCAGATCTCTCTGGAGCCTGCTGAGAATGGAGGGCATAGTTGGAGGTACATGAGTATGATGTCCATGGCCAGAGTATGGGTGCATCCTATGTGGGTGACGTGGGGGGTGCTCAGGTGCCCGCCTGGAAACAGAACACAGAACGACCGCCAGAAATAATTGTATAATTGGTTATTTCTTAATGTAGAAAAAATAGCAGTGTTAATACTTCAGACATCTATAAATTAGTGATGAAATTCATTCTCTAATAACAAATTATAAAAATGTAACATAGATTTAATGATTAATAAATCAACAAATCATAACCCCACTCATTCTCCTTGCTTATTTCTTACAATACCTCCAAATCAAATTTATCCAAGGAAAAAGGCAATTTGAATGTTTTCTTATATGCCCTCTTTACAACAGATATTTTAAATAAAATAATAGGAATTTGAATGGAAATAAATTTTTAAAAATTAAACACCTCAGCAAATGCTATGGGAACAAGTAAGATTTTTCTATAAACACAAGGCAGGAAAATGGAAGTATTTTATTTTGCTTTACTTTCATATTTTAGTAAGGTTCACCCATTTTAAAAGGTAAATCTTTTAAGAGAAAAATATGTTAACCTTGTGCATTTTTTCAAATACATGCAAGAAGAGGTCTCACATCTGGAAACTGATATTAGCTCCATTCACACTCTTTAGTCTGTATTCCAGCTTAATATATTTTCTCTTTCTAGAGTCATTCAAATTTACAAATATAAACAAGAGTTCTACACTAAGAGTACTTAAAGAAAAAGTTCCAATGATTCATTTTTATAGTCTTATTCTTATTTTCTATTATATTCTAACATGTTTTCAGATTTTGCATGTTTAATCGTTTTTTAATTTTTATTAGGATATCCTTAATAGTCTTATGCTCAGGTTTCACATGAGAAACATTGTGGTTACTACTGCATGTTTAATCTTAACGATTTAGAACACATAATCATCTAGATACTGGAAAATATTAATGTTACATTGGCAACTTTCTCTATAAAGGGTCACTATATTACAATGGCAACAACAACCAGAGATTCTGGATATAATCATAAATTCTACCACTGAAGGAAGAAGTCTCACAGTGGTAGATCATTAATTAGTTCAAGAGATTTGCAGACATTTATGTAAGGGCCAAATCCTTAAGTATTGATGGCTCTATAGGCCGTACTCAACTTAGTCTTTGTAGTACTAAGTAGTTACTAAGTCTTTGTAACTACTCAGCTTAGTCCTCGTAATGTGAAAGAAGCCACAGACAATACATAAATGAACAAGGGTAGCTGTTTTCCTGTAAAATTTTATTTACAAAAACAAATAGGGAGAATATGAACAACAGAATTTGCTTCCCTGAACTAGAAAATTAGGTCCTTAATTTTCAAAAGAAAGCAAAAAGTTCAGTTATAGTGTTCCCCTGTTTAGGTAACACAGTAATATTTAAATTTATAAATAAACTAAGTTGAACACTGAAAAAAGACATTGCAATGTCAGCTGAAAAATGCTAATACTCTTCTTCCCTCTGGCTGGTAACATATAATAAATCAAACGATATATTTGTGAACTATATCTTCTTCCTCAAGATGATCAATTTTAACATTAATCTTTACTATGGAACCTGAAAAAAGAAATGAGACTGGTTTGCAAAAATAAATGAGCCTTTGTCGTATTCTTAAAATGGTTTGGTTTTATTAAATAATCTGACATAAACTGGTTTTGTCAACACCTACAACTCAGGCTAAGACAGAGGAAGATTTTGGTTAGAAAAGAATAACCTAGTGAACTGGTAGTTTAGTATAGTTACATTGCTGCTAATGATTTTATAGTTTTAAAAACCAATGGGAATAGAAGGACAAGGAATAATGTGTGATTATCTTTTTAAAAACATGAAACATACATTGGCTGCTGCATCCTCCTCCTTGGAACTTCCATCCTGGGCATGATGTGGTGAGGATGAGGTCTCGGTGCTGGAGGTGCAGTGGGTGGAATGTGGTATGAGATTGGCTGGTCGTTGGGAGGAAGATGTTGCCGGATGGGTACCCCTGTACCGGCTACATGAGTTGGGCCTGGGGGTACCACGGGCTGAGACGTTGCATGAGAAGGTATGTAATAATGGAAAGCATTTACAGGAGGAAGAATAACAAAATCCACTTCAGTTGGAGGGTCAGTCTGACGCGGGAGGTTTCCGTGAGAGTGTGGGCCGGCAGAGGCTTGATGAGGAGGTGGTCTTCTCAAAGAAGCATCTGTAGGGAAAATACAGGCACCATGCAGTTGAGCATACATTGCTATTATATATTCCTACTGTATTTTAGAAACATATTAGCATAGTTTTATATTTATTATGAATACTTTAGCAGTGCTTGAGTCTGCTCAGTTCTATTTTGCAACCTGTTTTCTTCTTTGAATAATCTTAGATATCTTCTCATGTCAATATACACTTTTACTTCATTCTCAGCTCACAGCATTCTACTATAGGGAGGTAGCAAAATTCATCAAAGAAATTGATAAAAATTGGAAACACCACACATGCTGCAATAAATGTCTGTGAGCATGCTCCCTCTTGTGCTAATCTTCTTTTGTTCCTGCATGTACACGAGTGCACGCACACACACTCACATCATTCATGGACAGGTTTTGTAGCATAAATTTCCTGTAAGTAGTTCTGAGTCTCAAAAAATAATATAAACTCAGATACCAGTTGACAAAAGACCCTCTCCAAAAGGTTACCATAATTACTACACCTATCAACAGTACGAAGTCCCTGATGACCCCCCACTATCATTAAGTCCTCACATGCCAATCTGAGAAAAATCTTGTATTTATTACCCACTTACATTTCTTCCCAGAATTATCTATTCATCTTCTTAGCCTATTTGTTCACCTTTTTCTTGCTGATTTATAAGTTGGTCATATACAATGAAAGCTTTTGTCATAATAACCTATAAACATTTTTCCAAACTGTCTTTTGTTAATTTTATTTTGCTATATGCAAGTTTGTTGCCTTCTGTGTAGTAAGCAGTATTAGTTACACATCTATAAACATCATAATCCTTGCTTTCCTTTATAATTGACTGGTCCTTACAGCAGTATAGAGAAGAAAGGAACTTTTAGACCTTCTACGCGAGACTGTGGAGATATTCTGTTCTTGCTGCTCTTCCCTCCCCCCGCCCGCGCCATTCCCCCCACACTTCATTAATAAATGACAGGAGCATATCTGCTTGGAACCGGCCATGGAAATCAGCCCTTAACAAAGATAGCCTCCCCCATTTCTTCATTCGAAATCTTTATGTTTCCAAGTAGCTGTTTAAAGATCCTTGTGAGGAATATGCATCCCTGTTATTCTATAAAACATGCATCTATTTAAGGTAAAAAATATGTTTATAGATTTTAGTCTGAATTTCATTTTATTTGGAAGATTTTCTTGGTAGTCTGGTGTAGGCTAAGGCCATTCTCTAGTTTCATTACAGAAGGATAATCCTTCCATTTTTAATTCATTTGATTCATTCAGCTGGGGTAAAAAGTAGGTAACCATGAAAACATTCCACCATATTTTCAAAGGAAACCTTGCTAGCAAGTATCTTCAAGGAAACCTTCACTAAGCTCAATAAGCTGTGAGGAAAAAATTTAAACGTATTTTCTAAAAGTTATGTTTTCAAATCAATGCTTTACTCCAAGATTCCACAAAGCTCAGTATTTCTTGGTAATAAAAATGGTCACAAAAAATGAACTCTCTCTGCTTTATCACAGTTAACTATCCTTCCTCAAATTCACAGCATTTTTTCCAGTTTCATTTAAGTTTTCTATTTCTATAATCATTATGCAAGAAATAGTATTCACAAGTATTATAACATTTTAAAGTTTCGTTTCAAGATGAATCAACTTATTTAACTCTTCAACAATCATTTTCACTGTTTTTCAGCTTTAGTGATGTATAATGAACAAATACAATCATAAATATTTAAAGTGTACAAATCATTTGACACATATATGCTTCGTGAAATGACTACCACAATCAGGTTAATTAACACACCCATCAACTCGCACAGTTACCGTTTTTTTGTCTGAGATGAGAACTAAATCCATCATTACAATTCATTGTTTATCTAAACAAAACAGATTGCTAACCACTGCAGAAGGGTGATGTATTCTGCATTCCCAAAGACCATTTCCCTCCCTTCCTTATATTATGTATTTTTGCCAGGAAAAATAAAAGTTTTTGATATTGTTTCCTAAAAGTTCAACATGCCACTTGACCTGGCAATTTCACTCCCAGAAGTTATCTTACAGACAGAAAAACTACAAGCAATTTAAATGTCCGTCAACAGAGGACTGATTTAATATACGATGGAATATTGAGGGTAATAAAAACAAGTTAGATTATTATGTACTAATATGGAAAAATTAAAAAAGCATGGTTAAAAAAAGTCAAAAACTCAAAAGGAGGCAAATAATATGTTTGATACGATCCCTTTTTTTAAAGGAGATACATATGTATGTACAAAAATAATTTCTGGAAGGCTTTATGATAAGCTATAAACAGTTGTTATCTCTGAGGTATTAAGATTAAAGGGACATGGGGAGAAGGACTTTTAACATCCCACTTTACATCATTCTGAAATATAACTTGTTAGGATGTACAAAAAGTACTTTTATGACAACAGTACAACAAGGTAAATCTAATTCATTTATTTCTTTATTTGGTCATTTAAAAAGGAACGGATTTACTTACATACTGCTTCGGTATAATATTTTTAAAAGGGAAGGGGAGAAACACTGCACCTGTTGAGTTCTTAAAAATAGTGACATATGAAGATGAGTATCAACAAATATTACAGAACAGCCTGCACATCACACAAGGGTTAATACACTGAATTTGCCCATTGGTCAAGACTCTGCAAAAATGAATTGTTTCATTTTCTAATGTTTTAACTTACATTTAAATTTTTCGGTGGCATTATTGAAAGGTAAATGATGTATTAGTAGGTTTCAATGGACAAATTCTTTGTTGATTCCAGGTGTGTTTGCAGAACCCATATTGTAAAAATTATAGGAGTGAAGTTAGAAATCTAAGGAGACATAACTGAAAATTACTCCTTGTACAGAATGAGAAAAAAAGCCAGTTTCCTTGATAACATCTTCGTTTGCTCCTGGCATGAATTTTCAATGCTTTTTTAACAAAGTGTTAAGTTTCCTTTTGATTATTTAGCCTGTGATTTAACAAAGTAGTAAATATACGTTACATAGCCTAAACGTATTTCTCATTCCTTAAAATTTCACATAGATTTCAATTTCTTTTGAAAAGCGACATCTGACTCTATTTTAACTGTCTGCATTAAATAAGTATAGAAACCTTTTTGCAACTGGCAAAGCTTTCTGTCAAGGAAGTCTCCTACACTTTCGTTAAGCTTCAGAATTTATTCAAACTATACTTTCCTGTGCCTAGAAACAGCTAAATTCTCCAGTTTCCTGTTATTCCTAAAGGATAGACCTATATTCCTTAAAACTTCCTTTTAATAAGAATCTGAGGTGCCATTCAATGTACTTCAACTTCATAGATATTAAAATGTAAATGTTAAAATGGAAAATAGACAAAATGTTATTTTTTATTTTCCTGAACCTTTTGACCAACCTCTGCCCACTTTTTATCTTAGAAGAGTGTTTTGGGGACACGAGGAGAAGGAAGGATGAAATGGGAAAACACACCCCACTCTTAGGCCAAGAAAATATTAAAAATTTATGAAGTAGGATTACTGAAAGGCTATTTCATGAAGCGATACATAATGCTTTACTGTATATACCTCTAAGGTCTTTGCCTGTTAAATTTATACTTACAAGGATGTGGCCTAGCTGGCTTGTGATGTCCACGTGATGGGAGTGAGGCTTGTGGTGTGGGCTGGGGCAATGCCTGCTGTATAAAGAGAAACTGTATTTTATCGTTCTAAAGTTTGGTCAAAACATTGTTCCATGTTATAGAATAAAAGTACTCCTAATGTAATCTAGAAAAACAGAATCTTTAAATTACGATTTTGAAAATGGCAACATTTTCTATGTGAAGACCTAACTCAGCACCAGAAAATACTATGCGTGTCTTGGATTGCAATAATTATAGTGACCATATACTGAAGATCAATAATCAACTTGTGAAAATCAAGCATACTAGCATGCTACAAGACAAACAAAAGTTAATTAGTATATTGTTTTAAGGTCTATTTCTCTTCTGTTACCTACATTTTAGAAAGAAACTTTAAAATCACACTTCCGTAGTCTCCTTTACCTCAAAATTCTGAGTAGTAATCTAGGACTTCTTTGGGAAATATACATCACTGAAAAATTAAGATTCTAGGTAAAAACTTGTATATCCTGTTTCTAAACTGTACATAACGATCATTCAACTGAAACTCTAACAGTTCAAAGATAACAAAGGACATAAGATTATTCAAGAGTAACCACAAATTAGTTTTATCCCATTACCTTTTATACTTTAAGAAAGAAAAATTAAACCATTGATTCCTTTTGTTGGGAGTATGATTTCAGGGAATACACCCATTTGCTAAGTTAGAAAATAAACCAGAGTCTAGATTCTATCTCTACTCATCAGTCAACTTTCTCTCCAGAAACATCTTGAAAAGTCTTCAGTAAAATGCACTTTATATCTTCTACTTTGGAGCAGATTAGAGAAACAGAATTGCTTTTTTGTATTCTGAAGTAATATAAATACAAGCCTTCAGCATTCAGTATGGCTGATTTTTAAAATGTGATCAAAGAAAATAAAGATTTCATGTTCTATATGAAACTATATTTAGGAATTGTTCAATACAGGAGGCTGAGGGGCTGGAGATAAAGACAGCTAGACTGATGCACTTCTCAGAGGCCCAGGTCACCCAGCAGTCCTCAGAGGAACCACAGTGGTCTTAGTATTTCTAACGGGCTCCACACTCAATCGGGATATAGAAACAAGAGGAACTCTGGATGCAAAAGGGAAGGGGGATGACGGTACAGGAGAAGCTGTAGGGAAGCAAAAAGAAAGCGCTCCTTTTTTCTTCTATAGTATGGAAGAATTGTCTACAATCAATTAAGTAAACATTGGGCCTTTTTCTTTTGAGTTGGCAAATACAATGTATGTCCTTAATTCAGGTAATATGGTTTAAAAACAAGATTGTGGGATTATGAATTCATGTTTATGGTTCATAATTCTTTTCCCTAGTTTCCTGTTTAGGCTAAAATGTGGCAAATGAATTGGAGTTAGCAACAGATTGTGAAGGTGAGCAAATTTCCTATCATTTTTTCCAGTGATTAAGAGCACTCCCAGAGAGTGAATAAAGTTGGGTGAAGGTCCCAGAAGTAAAGGGGGATTAAATAAAAAGTAAATAATAAAAATAAAAGGGGAAAAACCACAAAGAGAACCCTCTTCTTTTTCAATTCCTACAATTCATTCAATTTGCATTCTAGAAGGAAAAGAGAGGATAAGAAAGTAGGTACAGATATGACAAATACTACTTTCCATAGATTATAAGCAATGCATAACCCCAACTGAACTATTCTCTCAAAAGAGAAAACTACTTGCAAAGGAGAAGTAAGGGCTATTGAGAGTCAAGTGGCTGATGTGGTTTCTCTGTTATGAAGCCTAATCCTCCCCAATCTTTCTCTGCTACAACCTGGCTCTTAACCTTAAGATACCTATAGGGTCACAGATCCTCAGATCAATTTGCTTTTCCCACTCCTCAGCTTCCTCCTGCCTGCGCTCGCAGAGGTCTCCCCTGGAGACTGTCTGAAATTATCTCATGAGCATGTGGCCCCTTTTATTTCACGGGCTGCCGAACGTATATGTCTCAAACTGTTGTTATCTTCAAAACCTCACTCTGTGTTTGCCTTTTTACCTGTTATCAATACTGATGACTTTCCTCAAGTTTTGTGTGCAATCCAAATATGTACCTCTACTTAAAGACAGGAGAATAGGTTACATTCATTTAACAGTGAGCAGAACCATCAGAGATTCTACCTGTAATAAACTCTCTCAGATAGAAAATGCTGCATACACAAATGATCTCTCAAACCAGCTGTGTATTTTATTATTTCAACAATGATATTCTGTGAACAAAAGGATCACCTTTAGGCAGCTCTTAAATGAATGTGGGAGGGTTGGTAGGTCCAATTCCTCACCATTTTCATACTTTACTTATAAACCCTCCTTTCAGCCCAAATTTCCAGTAAAAAATTTTGCTTTTTAAGTAAGGCCTTTAAATCAGTCCCCTGAAAAAATTTTCTTGGTGCTTCCTCATTCCCAAGAGGTAGACCAGATCTAGAGGATCAGTGGATGCTATTATGTAGAACTGTTACCAGAATCAAAACATCAATGAAAAATCTCTTTAAATCATATTTCCTACAAAAATCTCATAAATGTCTTATAAAGCAGCTACTTTTTAAAAAGGGAACACCCTTCGCTCTTAATTATTTTTAATTTGAATTTAAGAGATGAAGAAACTATATTAGGCAAGGTAATGAAGTAAGAGAAAAGGAGCTGCTCTGAATTTTCTTTTTGACTTTCTTCTAGCATGTATGTCAATTACAACTTTACTTTGAAATTATGTTTCGTTTTTTAAAGTATACACCATCCAGATTTTATCATAATTATACACAGACAGACATAACACAGCAAAGTTAAAATAGACGTAAAATATATGACTTCATTTACCCCATAGTAATTCAATATTATCTGACCTTTCAAGCACTCACTAATAATATCCACTAATTAATTTAAACGTTTTGCTGGCATTTCAATTTCCTATAAACCAAAAACATTATTTGCTCCCAAGAAACCATGTCACAGGTTTGCATCTGAGAAGACTACTTATTTCTAGCTGAGTGTAGTATAGGGAGGCTCCAGAACAAGGGGTGGGTTGGGGGGGAAATGGGAATTTCCCAATTTCTCATTAATCAGGTGAACACTGAAGTTTCAATACTTTATTTGAAATAAAATCTCAGGAAGATTCAAGATGGCATGAGAGGTGAGACAGAAAACTCCTCCCAAAACCACAGATAGTGAGAAAATATAGTTAATACAACTAACCCTAAAATAGCAACAGGAAAGAAGGCTGCATCAGACTGCATTCAGACCTCACAAATGGAGCAGACCTCACGAAACAGGGTAACGTGCCAAAGCCTTGATCCAGCGGGACCCAAACCCTTCCCCCACCCAAGCTCACTGATGAGAGGAAGACAAACGGAACAGGGAGGGGTGGTAGCCTAGAACTACTGAACACCTAGCCCTGGAGGTCTGCTTTGGAAGCAGAAACCTACACTGTGTGCTGCTCTGGAGGATGGGGAGCGGGGATGGGTGGAGTGCTTGAGAAACAGATTCTGGCCATTTGTGGGGGATGAGATCCACACCTGGCCGCTCTGAAAGTAAGGGAAGTAGGGCTATCTGACAGTCTTCCTAGCAGCTAGAGGGCTGCTGAAGGGGCAGGGTTTACACGGAGTTTGCTGCGCAGGAGAAGGGATAGGGCGACAAGGTTGGGTGCACTCTGCCCAGCAGATTGGGAACATTGAGGAGCTTCAGGGTCTCCATGCCCCTGGCTGTGTACTCAGCTCTTAGGGCGCCCACAGTGACACACAGCCTGCTGAGCCTTCCTACTGGCCTGAAGGCACCTGCTGGCAAACCTGCAGTCACTGTGCTGGCATCAGGCCAGTCAGAGGGGGGCCCCGCCTACAACAGCTAGAGACACAGAGACAGAGGCTTACACCTGTGGGCTTGGCCCACTGGCTCTCATACAGGAGACAGGCACTTCAGAGGGGATTCAAGAAACAGCTCTTTCCTCAACCCAGGAACCAGCTCCGCTCCCCTACGACCGCCAACCTCACTCTAGGGGCTGAACAGCTCCAGAGACTGGAGCTTCTGGGCAATAGAGGGTACCATATAGAAATATGAAACTTCAATATGGTTCAGACCAAAATCTCACAAACCCCAGAAAAAGGGCCAAATGAAACTAAACTCACCAATCTTCCTGAAAGAGAGTTCAAAATAAAAATCATAAACATGCTTATGGAGGTACAGAAAAATATTTAAGAACTCAGGAATGAATTTAACATGCAGATTCAATCATCAAGAAATTCCATATCTGAAATGAAACATGCAACTGACAGATTTAAAAGCAGATTAGATGTAGTAGAACAGACAGTAAATGGAATAGAAATTAGAGAAGAGGAATACAAAGAAGCTGAGGCACACACAGAAAAAAGAATCTCTAAGAATGAAAGAATATTGAGAGAACTGTGTGACCAATACAAATGAAACAAAATTCGATCAATAGGGTTACCAGAAGAAGAAGAAGAGACAGAAAAAGGGATAGAAAGTGTCATTGAGGAGATAGTTGGTGAAAACTTGCCCAATCTGGGGAAGGAAATAGTATATCAAGCCATGGAGGGGCACAGATCGCCTAACACAAGGGACCCAAGGAGGATAACATCAAGACATATAATAATTAAAATGGCAAAGATAAAGCATAAAGACAGATTTAAAAGCAGCTAGAGAGAGAAAAAGATCACATATAAAGGAAAACCCATCAGGCTATCACCAGACCTCTCAACAGAAACAGGCCAGAAAGGAGTGGCATGATATATTTAATGCAATGAAGCAGAAGAGCCTTGAACCAAGAATACTCTATCCGGCAAGGTTATCATTTAAATTTGAAGGAGGGATTAAAGAATTTTCAGATAAGCAAAAGCTGAGAGAATTTATCTCCCACAAACCACCTCTACAGTGAATTTTAGAGGGACTCCTATAGATTGAAGTATTCCTTAGGCTAAAAAGATGTCACCCAAGGGAAGACAAAGAGTTCAGAATGATTCATAACATACAAAGAATGGAGGAGGGAGAAAAAGGAGAAAATAAAAACAATCTTTAGTTTGTGTTAGTAATAACATATGAAGAGAGTTAAATTACACTGTTAGATAGTAAGGGAATTACCCTTGAACCTTTGGTAACCATGAATCTAAAGCCTGTAATGACAAAAAATACATACCTATCGATAATCACCCTAACTGTAAATGGTCTGAATTCACCAATCAAAAGACGTAGAGTCACTGAATGGATAAAAAATGAAGACCCATGTATATGCTGCCTATAAGAACCTCAGTAAATTCAAAAAGATTGAAATTGTACCAACCCGTTTCTCAGATCACAATGGTATGAAACTAGAAATAAATTACTCAAAAAAAAATGAAAAAAACCCACAACACATGGAGGCTTAATAACATGCTCCTAAATAATCAATG
Organism: Smutsia gigantea; assembly: GCA_032199065.1. Taxonomy (NCBI): domain Eukaryota; kingdom Metazoa; phylum Chordata; class Mammalia; order Pholidota; family Manidae; genus Smutsia; species Smutsia gigantea. The sequence goes on from JAVSCE010012829.1 coordinate 19,026, forward strand.
GATCAATGACCAAATAAAAACAGAGACCAAACAATATATGGAGACAAATGACAACAATAATTCAACACCGCAAAATCTGTGGGATACAGCGAAGGTCATGCTAAGAGGGAAATATACTGAAATAAAATCTCAGGGATCAATTCACCTGTATTAAACTAAAAACACAAAAAAAGCAGTATTAAAGTTCCAATATTAAAAATAGGTAAATTTTTTGATTTTCCAAATCCCTGGCCCCTTAATCAGTAATAATGTAGAACTTTCAGAAAATCCTAGAGACTTAATAAAAAAAAAAATTCACAGGACACTAAATTAGGCCATCTTTGCAAGAGCAGTAAGAAAAATAACTTATTTATTATGCACAATTAATCACTGGGTTGGTTTTTCTTTCCTCCCAAAGGAACCACGATTTTAAAAAATTAAGAAAAGCTCATGAAATTCCACATACCTGGTCTTGGTAGCTGGTACTACTGTTTGTGCCCCAAGGTGGCTGTGCTTGCCGAGGGCTTTCCACAGGGAAAAGATCACTAGGGGAGGGAGAGCCTGGAAGAGGTGGGAGGGGAGTATCACGGTGGTGGTGATGACCATGTTGGGAATGGCGGCCATGCTGCGGAAAGCAGCTCGTGGGTGGGTGTCCTGATGCCTGGTGGTTCTGTGCCGACCCTCCACAGGGCGAGTGCTCGGGGCAGCAGGAAGGTAACCTTGGCATAGCCAAAGGGCCTATTTCTGTTACACCACTAGATGCAGTTCTCGAGTCATCCTGAAACCAAAAATGCAAAGAACAATCAAATGATCAAAAATTACTGTGTAAAAAACAGGTTTGCATAAATAAGTAAATAAAGAATTAAGACATGTTTAGTAAATTCAAGTCTCTGTAAATAAGAATGTGATAGTGCCACATTCTTAACATATATATCATATAATTTCAGGGAAGAGTCTTCACTGAGATTCTCCTGAAAGCCTAAATTCTTTACGAGGCTCATATTTACCATGACATTCAAGTATGGCAGTAGATCATCTTCTGGGCCATAACAGATGATTTGTTTTTAGTTGCATTAAAAAAAATTTTTTTAATATCAAATGAGTCTTTCTATCATATAAAATAAAGCAAAATTCTCTCGAACTCCAGGAACCCCTATAGCACAAATTATTCCCACATAATGCAGACTGACTACCTGTTAAAAATCTTATCTTCTGAAGACATAACCACCAAACCAGAGCCTGTCTGGCTGCCTCACTAACCTCCGTCTCTCCCCTTCCTCTGGTCTCTAAACTCAGACCCAACAGAATGTAAGAAATAAAATTCTAATATGTGTACAATTAAAGGTGTCATGATAACCTGATTTCTGATTTCCCAAATCCCCTTGATCAGTAATAATTTAGAATTTCAGAAAATGCTAGAGAATTAATTTTAAAAAACTCACAGGCCACTAAATCAGACCATCTTCGCAAGGGCAGTAAGATAAATAAGTTGTTTATTCTATACAATATATCTGAACTAGTGAATTAGTGCTGAGCAGTGGGAAACAAGCATGGAGTCAGATGCGCCCGAGTCTGAACCGTGAGCCTGTCTAAGCCTGAGCAATGTGACCTTAGGAAAGTCATTTAACCTTTCTCACCTATTAAATGGAGCAGTAGCTGCCCTGCATGGCTGCTCGAGAAGATGATAATCTGCTGGGTATGGAATACAGGAGTTCTGATTATGCTGTCTGCCCCACGCCCAGAGTCATTTAGAGCGTATGTTCTTCCCTATCAGAAGAAGTGCAAAAGTGCCCCCAGAAGGCCTAGCACACTGTTTTAAACTCATCTAAAAATCAGCATCCTTTCCTCAAACTATGTATTATGCAGAAACCAGGTAAAAATGTAGAGAAAATTTTTTACTTAAAGAATAATCATTGATGGATAAAGAAGATGTGGTACATATACACAATGGAATATTATTCAGCCGTAAGAAGAAAACAAATCCTACCATTTGCAACAACATGGATGGAGCTAGAGGGTATTATGCTCAGTGAAATAAGCCAAGCCGAAAAGACAAGTATCAAATGATTTCACTCATATGTGGAGTATAAGAACAAAGAAAAAAACTGAAGGAACAAAACAGCAGCAGACTCACAGAACCCAAGAACGGACTAATAGTTACCAAAGGGAAAGGGACTGGGAAGATGGGTGGGAAGGGAGGGATAAGAGGGAAAAAGGGGCATTACGATTAGCAGACGTAATGTTGGGGGGGCACGGGGAGGGCTGTACAACTCAGAGAAGACAAGTAGTGATTCTATTGCATCTCACTACGTTGATGGACAGTGAATATAATGGGGTTGTTGGGGGGGACCTGATGAAGGGGTAGTTTAATAACCATAATATTGCACATGTAATTGTAGATTAATGATATCAAAATAAATTATATTTAAAATAATAATCATCATCATCATAGGAAGAGTGCAGCACCCAAACTCCTATCCTTCCCACCCTCCATGTGCCTCCTGAGCCCTCCCCTCAGAACCCTTCGGATTCTGGAGCACCCCTGTTCTAGTCTAATTTCTAGCATAACCAATACCAGAGTTAACCTGCTCCTCTTTGGCTCACAGTACCTACATAATCTCTTCTGGCCCATGGTACCAATCCGGAATCTTCTGGTTTCTTACAAATTATACAAAAATCCAACCAAAACTGGCGAAAAAAAATGAAGGGAATTGATGGGGTCACATAAAAGAACCTGGGTTGGAGGTACTTTGGGCTCTGGTTGATAGGTCTGATGGCAGGCAGCAAACTTCCCTGTAATTCTCCTGGGTCTGCCTTCCCATACATGTCCTCTCTTGTCTTTGCTGATTCTCTCTGGGAAAGGTCAGTGATCTCAATCCTGCTATAGAGTATCTCCATTCTAAATCTCTGTATATTGGTGTTCTCGAAGCTTCTAGGTCTGGCCTATTTGGGCTAATTTTGTGAACTCAAATAGAGGTAACCTGGGAACTAGATTCAGGAGTCTATGGACTTGGATAAAAAAAAAATTACAAATTTTTTCTCATCTCTAATTACCTCCTGGCATTCACACCATCTTGTTAGCATCAGTTGAGATGTTAAATATTACAAGTGATTTGTAACAAAAAAACAAGGAAAATAAGTTGTTTACTTTTAAAACAAATTATAGTGGATTCAAAGTCAGTTATAGTTCTGTAATTCAGTATATAATTACAACATTTTCTTTCACTTGCACTCCAAATTTTTTAATAAATAACTTGAACAAAGTTACAGCTAGCATATAAGGAAATGACCATCATCAACAGCCTGGAAGTAACTATTTTCTTTATGCTATAATATATGTAGCAATAATTCACTACTACAATAGCTTTACTTCCAGTAGCATTTTCAGGACAAATAAACTCTGAGGACATGTATTTGTAAGTGATTTTACAAATAAGTGATCACAGCATAATTTACTAAACTCAATCTCTTTTCCATCAGTTTATGCCCCAAAGCCAAAACAATGAACTCTTGCATGGTTAACTCTGCTCTGGGCTTTGGTGAATTTTGTCTGTCCAGCTGGAGTTGGGAGGGAGTAAGGGAAAGGTGGTGTATGGTGTGGTGTGTGTTTGTATACCACTAACTGTTCTCTGAATTATATCTTGCAGTCATTAAATGCAAAATAACATCCCATATTACCTGAGCTATTCCCACCAAGAGAATACAAATTCATGCTCTATTGTGAACTGAGAAAAGAGAAGTTCATGAAAAGAAATAAATACCAGTACTACATTTTTAAACTAAGAAAGCAGCAAAAGGAACACAAAGGATTAATAAAGAATGTTCTGAACTATTTGCTATTTAATGAACTCATAATCTGGTCTTTTGTTTCTTTAAAAATTATTGGCTGATCTAATTTACAACAAAGGCAAAAAGGTACTAGATATATCTGTTCTCTTGGCCACATTAAGACTGGTTTGCTATTATACATTGTTTCAAAACTGAAACCACAATGGAGCCCCTCTTTGTACTGGTTTGAGCCAATCACTTTATTTTATGCTGTGGTGCTAGCACACCAAGTACTCCTGGTATGGCTCTGGGATACACCACCAATAGCAACCCTTGCACAAAAAAGGCACAATAGCTAACATGCCAGCTTTCAAAAACTAAAAATAAGGGTTAGGATTTGGCAGTTTACATTATAAATTAAGTTTATGTGGGCATAAGGGGGTAAAAATCCACTTAGATAATGGATATAATTTTGAGGAACTCCTGAACTGTGATACAGTTTAGAAATAGTCATTCTTATTAGTATGAACCTTTAGTACCAATGATAAATATACCTAAGTTTAAATAAAGAATTACGAATTTTACATAACTCTAAAGGAACAAGATTTCACACTTTTCCATAAAAGTTTTAGAAATGATCAGAAAATGACCTAGAAAAATGTCTATTGTTGATCTTTTTTCATATAAATGGAAAAAATTTAATATTTGTACCAGAGGGACATTACTTAGGGCATATTTTAAATTTTTAACTTTCTTTTAATGTTATTTATTTATTATGTGTCAGTTTAAGAATATTAAATTAAGTGCCTGAGAGGATACTCTCTCCTACCATCTAAATGCTTTGTAACTACTACTACTACTCACAGCTAAGTAATATGGACAGTATGCTTAGTTACACAGTCTGGGTAGTCAACATCTCATTCCCAAGATTGGTGTTCTCCCCTGTAGGCATTATTCTGAGCTCATAACTACATTAGCAGAGTGCACAAAATAAACTACATTTTCTTAAAGAGAGAATTCTGCTTTTACTGGTAGCAGAAACACACTATTTAATAATATACTCGGTTGTGAAAAGGAGGGAGGGAAACTTGAAAAACTTATTAGCAAGTAATACTTAACTTGCCAGCTGATACCTGATAGAAAAGAGGAAGTTATACTCAGAATAAACTATTGTGAAAGTGTCAACACTTAAACTCAGTTTTTTTTAGGAGGCTAAGTATAAAATAAAAACATGAAAACAGACCAATAATCAAGGCAAATCACCCTGGATAGACAATAAAATTGAGAAGACAGATTGCTAACTACTATCAGAAGATTCATTTGAATTCTTTTTGACTAAGGAACTCAAGATGAAATAAATAATTACAGATAATTCACTCAAAATTCTAAAAGAAACAAGCATAGATATGTTATCAGAGCACAGAGGAGATGGAATAATTAATGGACTTCCAGGATAAACATCACAGAACGCGAACAACTGCATTAAACCCAATTAAAAACAAAGGACTTGAATAGTCATTTCCCCAAAGAGGATACATAAATGGCCAATAACCACATAAAAAAATGCTCAGTGACTTCATTAGGGAAATGTAAGTAAAAAATATAATGAAATGTCACTTCCTAATCATAAGGATGGCTACTATCAAAGAAACAAAATAACAAATGTTGGTAAGGATGTGGAGAAACTGAAACCCTTATGCACTGCTGGTGGGTAAGTAATGTAAGGCTATGGCAATTCCTCAGAAAATTAGCATACAATTACCATACGATACAGCAATTCCTTTTCTGTCTGGTTATATACCTACAAGAAAGCAGGGACTCAAACAGATCCCTGCACACAGATATATGTGTACATGCACACAGCAGCATTATGCACAAGAGCCAGAAGGCGGAAGCAACCCTTAAGTGTCCATTGGTGGATGAGTGGATAAACAAAATGTGGCACACACACAATGGAGTATTATTCAGCCTTAAAAAGGAAAGAATCCACACAAAAACCTGCATACTGATGTTTACAGCAGATTTACTCATAATTAGCAAAACTTGGGAACACCAAGATATGCCTCAGGATGTCTGTGCTGCACCCAGTCAATGGAATATTAATCCGTGCCAAAAAGACAAGAGCCATCGAGCCATGAAGAGAAGTGCACTTGCTCAGTAAACGAGCCGTCTCAAAGGCTAAATACCATATGCTTCCAGCTCTGCGAAATTCTGGAGAGGCAAAACTATGGCAACAAAAACAGACCAGCGGCTGTAGAGTGGAGGGGGCAATAAATAGGGATTGCACAGAGGGTTTTTAGAGAGCACTCTGAAAACAGTTTGATTATCATAATGACGATATACATGCCATTACATATTTGTCCAAACCCATACAATGTACGATACCAAGGGTGAGCGCTAAGGTAAACTATGGACCTCTGAGTGGTTATGATGAGTCAATTTAGGTTCATCCTTGGTAAAGATGTCTCACCGGTGATTGATGCTGATAATGGGGAAGTCTATCCATGTGTGGGGGAAGAGATATATGAGAAATCTCTCATATGCCTACCTCTCAATTTTATTGCAAACCTAAAACTGCTCTTAAAAAATACAATTTTGAAAAAAAAAGGAAATTGTGATACATGCTACATGAATAAACCTTGATGAAATTAGGCAAGTGAAATAAGTCCGTCACAAAAGGAAAAAAACTATGATCCCACTTATATGACACGCCTAGAGTCATCAACTTCACAAAGAACATGGAATGGTGGGTGCCAGTCTCTAGGGGGAGGGGGTGAGTGCCAGTCAGTGCTGAGTGGGTGCAGGGTTTCCCCGGGGAAGATAACAGCTCCCAGCACGGGTGGGGGTGATGGCTGCACAACAATGTGAATGGACTTAATGCCAAACTCTACACTTAAACATGGTTAAAACAGTGTGTTTTAAATTATGTGTATTTTACCAGAAAACAAACAAAAAACACCTTGACACATTTAATACTGTTGTCATGTTTCTCAGAAGACCTGGACTAACACACACTCCATTTAAAGGACCAACTTTCACCATCTCTCAATTCATATATTTTTGTAAAGTACTTGACTGGCCAGTAAGTGAAATTATTTCATTAGCCTATTTCTTGTATATTGTTACAAATCCCTTTACTAGAACTCAAGTTCCAAAAAAGCAGTAAACTTCTCTGCCACATTCACTGCCTGACCTCCAGCAACTAAAACTGCTGACTGGCATACAGTAGGCACTCAATGAGTACTTTTTTACACTGCATTAATCAGTAAAATCAAAGAATGGATAAAAGTAAAAAATGACTGCTGTATTTCTGGCTTGGGTGACTAAGAATAGTGTGATGTCAATCACTAAGATAGGAAAGAGAGTACCAGTAACATTAAAATTATCTAATAATAATATCTAAGAGTTCATGAACATCTACCATATCCCAATTTTCAGTTATAGGGGCTTATAGGACCAAACACCAAGAGGAAGATTTCAAGACTAAGAAATCTTTTAAAATATTTTCAAAATACTCCAGGAAGACAGAGAAAATTACAATGACAACGAAAAAAGCTAGGGCAAATATAACACCTATGGGAAAACATTATGAATAATGAAACATTCAAGGATACTGAGTGAGAAACAGGAAAGGTAATTTTCCACTTGTAAGTGGATTACTGACAAAAAGGAGTAAATCGCCAAGCAAAAGTAAGTGTCATTCATTTGTACTAAAAAGATCTAGGCTCAGTCTTAAAGTCTACCTTTGTCTAGTAGTGTAACCCTCGGCAAGTTACTTAATACTTAAACTCCTAAAGACTATTTCTCATCTATGAAATTGGGATTACAGTAGTATCTACCTCATAAAACTGCTTTAAAAATTAAATGAGAGTAGAGAGCATAGTACATATCACAATGGCTACTAATAATAATAAATGAATTTTCCTTTTCTAGAGCAGTTACATACATTAGGCGTATAATATTTAAGACCTTCTCTTATGCCTAGAAATCAATGAAATTACCTTAGAGTCAAAGAAGGGCATAAAAATCAACTGTTCCTACAGAACCTTAAAGTACAGAAATAAAGGACTACTTTTCTTTGGCACAAAAACTATGAAAGCAAGTAACTATAAAAATTTGCAATCAAAATATAAGTTGGTCACGGGGATGGTAGTACAACATGGAGAATATAGGCGATGATTCTGTAGCATCTTCCTCTGTTGCCTGTAACTGCAGTAGTGCTGGTGAGGATTTAATAATGTGGGTAACACAGTTGAAACTAATGTAAGGCTGTGTATCAACAGTGCTTCAAAAAAATAATTGAATACATTAAAATATTGTCCACTTACCTTAATTTCCATTTATTCGGCTGGTAGTAGAGGAAGTTTTTAAAACATTTCAAAAAACAAAAAAGCAAATAACTCTATAGAATCTTCTCCAAAAGGAAGGATTGGAGTTTGGGGAGCTGGGTATTTCAGCTCCCTAATTTCTAGTACTAGACATTCTATTTTTGAAAAAAAATTAATATCTCTCAAATAATAGATTTTTATTACTCAATGAACTTAATTATTCTGTTTGCCTTGTTTAAAGTACTCTAAAATCCCTAAGTATTAGTCATCAAAGAAAAACACATCTAGCTAACATCTATTTAGGTCTCCTATCAGTACAAACTGAGTGGAGTTCAGTATACTACAGAGAGTCTGCTGCTTTAGCCATGGTTATGACATCATAATGGCCAGTAGCAAAGTGAAGGGTGTATCTATCTGGCAAGCCTGAGTACATGGAAGTCAGTTTCAACTGGTTAGGAAGGCAGTACTACAAATCACAGGGCACACCACATAAATGTCTCACATTTCTCCTATGGAAGCATGGACTGTGGAATTTGTTCCAACATGAAATATAAAATATAAAGACATGGTTAATGATCAATTGCACAAAATATATACTATCAAAAAATCTAAAAGAATCAACCAAAAAAGACCTGTATGCAGCGGACTACAAAATGCACAACAGGATGTAAAAGACAATCCTCCTAAGTGAAAAGACCCCTTCTTTCTGGATGAGCAAAGACTCCAAACTGTCTCTGTTACAAATTAAAAGCCATAATATTTTTAAAAATATAAAACATAAATAAATACCACCACCATGGATATATCAGGCCTTTAAAAACATTTTAAAACACTGTATTTTTTCAGATAGTCTGAATACATAAACCTAAAGATTAATTCAAATTCATATTGTTTGTTTTTTGTTTCTCATCTTTGGTTCACTGGAACTTTCAAAATAAGGAACATTTAATTTGAAATAACAGTAACTACAAGTTTTATGTAGAGCTGAGCAGGATAGAAATGAAAGGGAAAATTTGAACTCAGGTGTTTTTTCCTTTTTGTAATCAATCTTTAATTTTTACTACAAAGACAAAATTACCATACACTCTAAAACTGCTAAACAGGCTTTTAAAATGAGGTAGGTTCTGTACAAACTGATAGAAAGTACAGATAATTTTTTTGAAGAAGGATCTGTTATAATATGATCCTTTTTTGTAAAACAACTTATGTTTATATATGATGGGGACAAACAAAACATACCCTTAGTTTGGGATTGAAATTATAGGGTAGAAATTTACAGCACTGTGTTGAGAGCATTCACCTTTTGCGTTACAAGTTTCTGTATGGTTTGACTTTTTAGAAATCAATCATTTGCCACTCGCTTTTGAAATCTAAGTACAAGAATTTCTTAAAGGTATCAGAAATGAGAACAGAATATCCTTTATTTTTCCACTAGGACCCAACTTTGTTAGTAACAGATTACTATGCAAATCAAACGTATGCTAGTGTGACTTTTACAGGCATCTTGGTGAGGCATGAAATTCCTCCTTAGTAACTAGAAATGACAGCAGTCTTGCACAGCTTAATGAATGAAGAGGGAAGAAATGACAGATGGCATCTGTTGTCCAATTCGAATGGAGTTGTCAAATTTGAGAGTTGAAGGCACGTTGTTTCTGAACTTACTTAAATTTTATCCAACCATTTCACAAAATCTTTCATCATTGAAATACAGTAATTACAGTTGCTGGGTTAACTGAAAAGTGTCAATACAAAGTAAAAAAACAATGTACAAGGAAAAAAAACCTCCACAACCTTTCATTCTTGATCCTTCTTCAATGTAATCAATTTGCCAACTTTCAAAGCTTCAAATTGACAAACTACTCTCAGAGATTAGTTATTGAAACGTCCAGTTTCCAAAACTGAACTTCAACTGAACTGGCCTCCAGGTTTCCCTGGAGATTGGAACCCAGTGAATTGAGAGTTCTCTCTTTTCTTAAAGAGATAGAAGCCAACTTAAAGATGATTAACATTTTTATATGTGTAAAGATATCTGCTTTGACATGCCAAATACCCTTTTAAAATTTAACAGTCTGTAAGAGCTAAATGTAGAATTAAACCATACTGCTAAATAAGAACTGAAATCTTTACAGGAGTACATTGAACATTTTGAACTAACTTTTTTGTCAATATTTTAAATAACTTGATCTCTTTCTTAATGAATAAAGCTGATGCTTAAACAAGTTATCAGGAAAAATGAAAATAAAACACAAAAATTGTGACTTACACAGACTCTTTCAAGAGAATAACCTCAAGGCAGTAGTGAGCACATCCATGTGAGGAGCAGGGAACGGCATTGGAAATAGGGTGTTACCCAATTACAGTGTGCTAAGATAGGATGAAAATTTTTGACTGATATTGTATATGTCCAGTTGCTCAAATATTTACAGAGTAACTACTTTGTAAGCTGGATCTGTGGACAGAGATATAAATAAAATATAGGTAGGATCTTATCCTTCAAGCTCATAACTTATGACAGAAATAATACAAATAACCCAAATATAAACTCCTATTAGTGATAGAAATAAAAGCACTCTCTATAGCAACACAGAAGAGAAAGCAATTGGTGTCACTGGAAAAGGTTTCCCAGAAAAGATGACATTCAAGGCAAACCACGAAGGATGCACACGGTGATGGTAGACAGAGAAACCCTTCGATTCACACAATGCTGAGACGTGGGAAAGAAATGGCAGTATCTAAATACTCTAATGTTTGGGTGTGGGTTTTGATTTTTCACGTTGGGAGGATAAGCTGGAGTCAAATCACCAGTAAGTGAGGTATTATGTTCCTGCTCACACAGTTTACGAAGATTTTACTGAGAAGCTGCTGGTAGGAGTAGGCTGAAGGGAAAGCTGAAGAGACTGGGAGAAAACTCTGCAGGGATGGGGGTAAAGGGCTTTTTTAGGGGGTGAATGGTGGAGTGAGATGAGGCAGGAAAGGCAAATGTGAGTTATTAAAGACCAAGAAAACATAGAAAGAAGAATGAAGAAAAAAAGACGGCAGTTCTGAGGCCTTTTGAGTGGATAACGGAAGAAACATAAGTTACTATTAGAAATGAAGTTAATGAGAAAGACAACACAGGGATTCAATTTGAATATTTTGATTTTGAAATAACTTAAGACAACCACATGGAAATACGCCAATAATATCAGGTCCAAAAATATGTATTTTAACATTATCTACTTGAAGGGAAATAAAACCACTCAATGAATTATCTACTTTCATAAAAGTGAAATTCTGAATATAGAAACAAATAGCCAAAAGAGTATTTAGAAGGTAGTTCTAATGTAAGACAGCAATAAGAGAGAGGGGGGCGGGGGAACAACCCACCACCACCACCTACTAAGAAACAGAAACAGTGTGAGAGAGGAGAAAATCTGAGAAGGCTGCTGCTGTTTTTATAAGTCTTCCTAACCAGGGAAGGTTTGTTTGTTTTTTTAATTTAAACTAGGCCAATAGCTATCTGGCACCGGCTGGCCCTGGCAATTCTGTTTCCAAAGTCCAGATACATGACTGTATGTACTATGATTTTTTTTAATGTGCAGATACGCTTTATATGCTTTGATATAAATATGTATCTTTTCCATATTTCCGTCTGTGCTGGGGACACAGTAACAGCAGCTAATGTTTAATACGAGCTCTGTGGTTTTATGATGACCTTGTCAGGAAGATATTTCTATTCTCAGGGAAAGTCTGTGGAGCAACATGCCTTCTGAGGACGGAGCTGGATTTGCCCGTGAGCAGGCCAGTGCTGGCCGGGGTCCAGACCAGCACACGGTGCCGCGGCCTCCTGCCCCACCCCACCTGCCTCTGCTCTCTCTCCACAGTGTGGGGAGACAAACGACCAGCCGGCCTCCCCCAGCAGGGGGCAGACCCAAGCCCCAGCCCAAGCCGAAGCCCCAGGAGCCACAGTGCAAGGCTCTGTACGCCTGTGACGCTCAGGACGCGGATGAACTCAGCTTCAATGCCAAGGACTTTATCGATATTATCAAAGAAGGTAAGGGCGTGGCTGGCGGGCGGGCCGGGACAGCCTGCAGAGAGCGTGCAGCCACAGCGCGCTCTCAACTAGTTTAAACGCGGAGGAAATGGAGAGGCTCCTCTAACTGAAGCTTGGGCACACTCGGTTTGATCATGATGCCAGCTTCATTTTTTAATGCTGCTTTCGGCTCTGGCTTCTTCTTTGTATTTGCCCCCTTCTCAGGCTCTTCTCCCTTGTGGTAACAAAATGGCTACTTCTGTTCTAGGCCAACGGATCAAACCATGTCTGCAATCTGCTTTTTCTCTGAAACTCAGCCAGCGGACAAAAGTCCTAGCTTCCTCTCGGTTTGAACCAAATTGGTAGTGAGCCCATCCCTAAGCCAAGCTCTGGGCAAGACAAGGGCTGTCCCTGAATGCGTTAGACGTGCCGGGACTGCCCTAGGGGACAGCTGGGGTGGACCCAAGCTAACTTCCTAGGCCGCAGAATGAAGGCAGAGTGGAAGCCAGGGAGGCAGCCCATGACATCCACTGTAGGGGTGGTCTGTGGGCTTGGCCGAGTGCTTCAGTGATTTGGTACCGTTAGAATATAATATACAAATAATCAAACAGTAGTGCTTATGGAAGCATAAAAACAAGGATAACTGCTGACTTAGGGTGCTGGGAAAAGCACCATGAAGGAAATGGTGTTTGTGATGAGGGATAGCAAGAGACAGACAGACAGAGAAACCATGGAGGCTAGAAGAGCAGGTGGTTTGAGGAAAATGGGCCGCAGCTCCCCACACTGCTGACTCTCCAAGGGGATGTCATGGGAACGAGAGGAAGCTGGGAGCGGCCTGGCCACAGAGGGCCCTGGATGTCGGGCTCAGGCGAACATGTGAAGACAGTCCAGAGACATCCAAGGCTTACGAGCAGGACCAAGGACAGTTCCAGGACCTGTGTTTTCAGCAGATGGCTCCACCCCATGCGCCCGCCCCTGGGAGAATCCTGGGTGCCCGGAGCTGCCTCCTCCTAGATGGCCTCTAGGTGTTATTTTTAACTCCTTTATCCATCTAGTTTTCTACAGCTTTCAATGTTTTAAGCTGTTCAGTATCCTTCTTCAAAAGCGTTGGAGTAAAAATAAGTGTTGAAATAAACACAAAAAGGATTTTTATCCCTGGCTTTGTTCAGCAAAAATACTGGAAATTATCTAATATCCAATACATAAAATTTGCTATTTCCATCCAGGCAAGATTGATGAAATTTTTTTTATTAAATATAATGAAGTGAAACTATGGTATATGTTTAAAATGGAAAATGATTCATAGAAAAATGGTTATACACTAAAAGCTGTAGTGACGTTTGTAAAAATATAAAATGCATATGCTAGATGGCTGTATATATGTATCTTCATACATGTATGTATAGAAAATGTTAAAGTGGCCTCTGAAAATGTTCAATTTTAAGTGCTACTTTCTTCATTTCTCAATATTTTCAAATTTTTCTGGAAACAACATGTTCTGGATATAATTAAAACAATTACGTATTTGTGTAAAATGTAGAATCCTAGAAGTTATCAAAACATGCTATAAATTACCACTGTAATTTGAACAGTGTGGTGTGGGTGCAGGACTAGACACACAGATAAATGGGAAAGAATAGATTCCAGAAGTAGACCCATGTATGTATAGGTATTTAATAAATGACAGATTTACTTGAAAATTAGAAATACTTCATTTGGCATTTGAAATCAATGGAAAACCAGGCAATTACTTTCCATTTTGAAAAGAAAGATCTCTAGCTCATACACAAAATCAATATCAGGTGAATTAAGGACCTAAAAATATACAAATTATAAAAGTCTTAGAAGGAAACCTAGAATATCATATTCATCTCTGGGTGGAAAAAGTCTTCCTCAGGGCATCAGCCCAAAAAACATACAGGGTTTAACCTCATAAAAAGGCTAAATTAAAACCTTCTGCATGGAGAATAGCACCAGGAGCAAAGTTAAGTTATAGAAAACAGACTAGGTGTAAGTCCGGGAAGATGAAATCCCAGGGCAAAATACCTCTAAAAACCAAAATCAGTCAAAGGGAGAAATAAAGTTTAAATCCCGTTTATTGCTTAGAAACTGCGATCCAGGGACGTCTCTCTCCTCTGTTCTGGAAGAAGCAAGCAAGCAAGCACGCCAGCCCCTCCCTTTAAACTCTCAGATTCAGACACACCCTCAGTTGCCCAGTTATTTACCCTTTGACATGGAGATGACTTCTCTCCACCCCTGAGGATATGCAAATGCACTAAAGCCAGGCAAGATATTCTGGAAATGTTACAGTTTTACCCACAGGCCACCCGTCCAGAAAAACTCACCTTACAATCTACTCGTTCTTCTTCCGCAATGGTCCCAGGGCAAGAAAACTGGAGCGTTGTGACCAGGCTAATGACATAACAATAGCAACAGCATAAAATCATGACAATCCTCAAGCCAGAGGATTCAGCAAGGTTCAAAGTCTTATGCACATTAAGTCCATAGATCGTCCATTCCATAGGCAGGCAGTAGCTGAGGGTTCAGAGCAATCATCTCGCGGCAGCTGCAGCCAGGGGGTGCATTGAGGCCACAAGGACTGTAGGAGAAAATAACCTTAAGGGCGGGCGATAAGATACATGTTTTAATGACACCAGCATAGGCAAATCTTGTCCATCAGGTAAGATACATGCCAGAGAGTGGTCTTGTGATAAAACAGTGGCAGGAATGGGATCTCATCCTGGTCTAGTATACCAGACTTTCACCCCCGTCCTTGTGGGAGTTACAGATGGGTCAATATATAGGGCTATGGGACGTACATGCACTGGCCATAAAGATAAAACAAAACTTCCCCACCAGATGCTCTTACCTCCTGGACACTTTGGGTACACTACTGTGACCCTTGGGAGCCATTCAGCTGTTACTCCAGGAATACACATGAGGCCAGCTTCCAGGCCTTTCCCCCAAGGTGCCAGAAGGGCCAGCCATCGCTGGTCCATGTGTCGAAATGTCCAGGGCCAGGTCCATTCAACAGTGTCTCCAGGGCTTAATGCAGTGGGGGCTGGCAGCAGGATGTTGCTCTGCTGGCCATATCCTGGCTTCAATAGCTCTTCTTTGGTTTCGGCGTACAATTGTATAGGAGAGGCAGCAAGGTGTGTGAACATATACACAGGGCTCAGAGCTCCTTTACGTGGCTTCTCTTTCAAATGCCACAGCACCGTCCACAGGCAAACTGACCAACTCCCTAGACTATTGGTGTCTGACTTCAGGCCAGAGTTCAACAAACTGTTGTACCTCTCTATCATGCCTGCCCTGGTAGGACTATATGGTACCTGAAATTTCCACTTAATTCCTAATTGCTGCACCCATTCTAATAACGCATGTCCAGTAAAGTGGGTGCCTTGATGGCTCTCAATCACCTGCAGCCGGCCATAGGCTGCAAGAGACACTCCAGGCCCCTCTTGGTAGTTTGCTGATCTGCACGGCCTGCAGGAAAAGCAACCAATAGTCCAGTAGCCGTGTCCACACTAGTCATGGCATACCGATATCCTTCTGATATGGGCAGAAGCCCAGTATAATCCATTTGCCACCTGACAAGGGGTATTGGCCCCCTTACTATTGTCCCATGTTGCTGTGGGACTCAGTGTAAGTCCCCCTTAGAGCACACAAGGCACTCCTTCCGGGCTCTGCTGACTTCTTCAAAGGTCAGTGGCAACCCCACTGACAGGCTACAGCCCACATTGTCTTTTGCCCCACGTGCAACAAACGCTGGTGCAGCCATTGGGCCACATCAGAGGCAGGCTTTCCTTCTAGCTAGTGCACCTGGGCCATGTGTTTGCTTCATCATTCCCTGGGGATGCCAAAGGCAAATGGCCAGTCACGTGATAATACAGTAACAGTCTTAGTCTGACCAGAGGCCTCTATGTCTTGCCACAACTCTTGCCGCCAGAGGGGCTGGTGACCAACCATCCAGTTGGCATGGTACCATGTCAGTAGCCACAAGGCCAAGCTCCAATAGATGGCCCAGCTGTCAGTGCAGACAACTATAGGGGAGGGCTCCTGGGTGATCACGAGCCATACTGCCCGCAACTTGGCCTACTGACTGCCCTTCCCCTCTCCATCCTCCATCCATATTGTCTCAGTCTTAGGATAGAAAGCCACAGGCCTCCACTTCGGGGGCTGCCCACGGCTGGGGCCATCTGTGTACCAAGCATCTTCAGGTATAGGGGATTTTCCCTCCTGATAAGGCGTCTTGGATACCAAGGGCTGAAAAGCAAGTTCTTCCTGCTTTCCACTGGTATAGGTCACTGCCCCCAAGAAGCGTTAGAGTTTTCCACTTAAGGGGCTAGTAGAGAGGGCACTGAGCTGCTGTAAATATGTGCCCCTTTTGGCCAGTGTAGCTGTCTGTGCCACACCACTCCGTGGTCTTTGGGTCCAGTCTCACACCCACCCTGCGATGGGATAAGTGGTTATTACCTTGGTCGGAGCTGTTCCAGCAATGGGCTCCATAGCCAGCAAGGCGTGGTACACAGCAGCCAGTTGCTTCTCTATCAATGTGTACTGGACCTCTGTTCCTTTCCATAGTTGTGAGCAGAATCCAATAGGTTTGCGTGTCCATTCAAGCCACTGCCGAAGTCCCCATCAATAGCCATCTTCAGTTACATGAACATCTAGTTCACAGGGCCTCGATGAGTCCATTACACTCAAGGCCTGTATGGCCTTGACTGTCCGCTTGGCAGCAGTAAAAGCAGCTGCACATGTCTCATCCAGTCCCACCTGATTCCCTGTTGTACCAACCGGTATAAGGGCTTCAGAATTTGTGCCAAGTGCGAGATAAACACTCTCCTGAGCTCAAAAGACCCCAAAACTCTTCTAATACTCCCACAAAGGTAGGGGTGGGAAAAGCCTGGACCAGAAACAACTTTAGTTTTACCCAACCAGACAACCCCCAAGAATTTCACAGACAAACCAGGTCCCTGAACCTTGGTGCTCTTCACAGCCCATCCTTTTTCCTGTAGGTGTTGCAACAGTCTAGGAACTGCCCCTTCTAAATCTGAAAGATAATCAGATGTGAGCATAATGTCATGAATGTAGTGATACAACCGCACTGTTTGCAGTTTCCTCCATGTGGCCAAGTCTACAACCGCACTGTTTGCAGTTTCCTCCATGTGGCCAAGTCCTGGGCTACAAGTCCATGACAGATGGTGGGCTGTGGAGGTAGCCCTGTGGAAGGGCAGTGAATGTCCACTGCCGGCCTTCCCATGTGAAGGCAAACAGTTCCTGGCTTTCCTGTGCTATGTCAATAGAGAAGAAAGGGTTAGCGAGGTCTACTACATAATGATACGTTCCCAGTTCATGGCTGAGGGTGTCCAGAATGTCTGCTACAGGGACAGCAGCATGCAAAGGGGGTGTGACTTTATTCAATTCCCTTTAGTGTACAGTTATATGCCAGGAGCTGTCTGGCTTTCTCACTGGCCCCACTGGGGAATTAAAAGGACTATGAGTGGGCTTTATGATGCCCACCTTCTCCAACTCTTGTAGAGTTTATCTGATTTCTTTGTGCCCCCAGGCAATTTATACTGCTTCGTATTCATCATCCATGAAGGTACAAAGAGAACTTATAGGTGGGTGCTTAGCATTTTCCCCTCAGAACTGCCCCTACCAGATGTATCCTCAGTCTGAACTCACCTGCTGTGGTCTGTAACCACAGGCCCTGCCGGATATCCAACCCCAAAATATATTCAGGAATCGAAAAAATATGCACAGTGTACTCTTTTGGGGGTAAATGCCCTATTCCCAATAGAATTTGGGCTTTCTTCACTCTAATTGCTTTATCCCCATAGCCATCTATCACAGCAGGGGTCCTGGGAAAACACTCAGGGTTGCCATGAACCAAAGAACACTCAGCTCCTGTGTCCACCAGCTCCGGGACAGGTTGTACATTCACAGGGGACCAATGAATTGCTAATTCTACATGTGGCCTCCAGTTCCCACGATGTCCTCCAAGGTGGGGACTTTGACCCCCATCTCAGTCAATCCACGATGCCCAATCATCCTCCTGTGGGGGTGAGGGCTCAGGCGAATCCTCAGTACTGTCCCCCAGGAAGTTTTGCAGGGACACAGGCCAGGCATGAGGCCTTGACTTCGGTTTCTGTGTCCTGGGCCTCAGGGGCTGGAACTGCTGCTCTGGCTTTAATTGGTGCCACAGTTCTAACAATATTCTATTGGGCTGCCCATCAAGTTTTTCTTTCACTACCCCGGCCTTTATCAAATCAACCCACATCTGGGTCCTCAAGACCTTTACGGAGCCTTTTGTACTTCTCCTTTCAGTCGTGGACCGTACTTCTCTCCATGCCCTTATTGTTTAAACCTTTAGATCCACTAAAGTACGAGTAGCTTCACTTATGGGTTGCCCTATGTGGGGGACAAGAGTATTCACTAGGGACCCAGAGAGATGTGGGAGCTGTATGCAGCACCAGATTTCTCATTCCTATAGTGAACACCTCCTCATCAGGGCCCTGGGGGTCCATATTATAGATGACATTTTTCATACCCAAACCCCATAGTACCTGTTGGAGCTCTGCAAATGTTTTCCAACTATTGGGAAAATACGTTAAATCACCCTGATTAGGCCAAACTATTCTGATGGCAGGTATCAGCCATTCCAGGAGTGTCTGATTCCCTGAGGTGTGATGGGCATTTATGCCCGAGGGAAGGGTGAGTCGTCAGGGAAGCCGTTCTACTCATCTCAATACCCAACAGAACGTTTTCCACCCCCATATCCCAGAGACTTATAACCCATGTAGGCAGAGATTCCGATGGCCTCTGCCTATACCCGACGCTCGCGTACACTAGCTCATCCTGGGTATAGAGGTCTCCACAACCTGGGGAGGAGGCTGCCCCTCCCCGAGGAACCTGCGGTTGTTTCGTTTTTATTTTCTTACAGCTGGGTGGGCCTTTAAAACAGGAGAAGATGGTACCTCCGGCAGTGGCCTGGGTAGGAGATTCGGCAAAGGCCCCGGCTCCTCCTCTTCTTCCTCGGGCTTGTCCACCAAAGGCTCCTCCTCCACCATTTCTGGGGATGAAGGCACTACTCTTTCCTCCTCCTCCCCCATGGCTTTTCCTGCTGCCTCCCCCGTTGCTGCTAAGGAGTCTTCTAGGGGCCTGACCTGTCCTTTCAGTAACTGTCTCTCTTCTTTAATAGCATCCCATAGGTTATTGCCCAGCTTCTCTAAGCGATGCTGAAGTGTGTCTCTCTCCCACCTAAGTCCCTCTCTCTCCTCGCTAACCCTCTAAATAATCCTCTCTTTCTCCGGTATAACATTTTCCACTATCTGGCTGAAAAGAGACCCTACAATGCCAGCCGCTATACAACCACCTAAGGTCTCCGAGCAGTCTTCCAACTCATGGAGGGCTAATTCTGCAGCTTCCGGTGTTTCCACCCTTCCCCAGTTCTGGGAAATGCACCACCCCTCTAAGAGGTACTTTACCCTAGATCAATTCCCCACTAGGGGTTCCCAAATTGGAAGCCTCATAGCTGGGGGGATAATAACAGGTGAAGCAGCACCGTCTGCAGCTGCAGCTGCTGGGGCCTCCCTACCATCCACAGGAGCAGCCCTCTCAAAGGTCGCACCCTCTCAAAGAGGCACCCTGCCGACTGCCGCCAGGTGTGAGTCCGGGGAAAGGAAATCCCTGGGCAAAATACCTCTAAAAACCAAAATCAGTCAAAGGGAGAAAGAAAGTTTAAAACCCGTTTATTACTTAGAAACGGCAGTCCAGGGCCGTCTCCCTCCCCTGCTCTGGCAGGAAGCAACAGCAAGCAAGCACGCTGGCCCCCTCTCCTTAAACTCTCAGGTTCAGAGACGCTCTCAATTATCCATTTACATGGAGATGAACGTCTCTCCACCCCTGAGGATTTAAAGCCAGGCGAGGTAATCTGGAAATGTTACAATTTTACCCACAGGTCCCTTATAATATAATGGCATATAATAAGGTACCTTAATGTTAAGAAACTGTTTTTCCCATCCCTCTCATTTTAGGCTCAAGTGTGGGTGTGGGCGCATTGGGGA
This sequence comes from Smutsia gigantea, assembly GCA_032199065.1. Taxonomy (NCBI): domain Eukaryota; kingdom Metazoa; phylum Chordata; class Mammalia; order Pholidota; family Manidae; genus Smutsia; species Smutsia gigantea. The sequence continues at coordinate 39,182 of JAVSCE010012829.1, forward strand.
GGGAGCGGACGGAAAGCAAATAAGGTATTTGTATTATAACTTGTAGTTGCTATTATTGTTATCATTCCCATTTTGAGGTGTTGGAGTCCGCTGCCAAGCTAGACTTGATTTATGATACCGTCACTACTCGCCCTTCACATTCCTTCCATTCTCTCTCCGTGATGGTGGAAGCAGTCCACGGGACAAGAGACCCGCATAGCACGGCGATGAAATGGTTTGTCCTTAGCGCGCCGCCGTAGCCCGCCCGTGTTCCCTCCCACTACTGCGTGGGCGCCGCATGGGCGGGACCTCGCGCCCCGCCCGCCGTGCGTCCGTGCGTGTGTCCGACCCCCTTGAGTTCCAGGGCTGTCCGCGAGCTCATACCCGGCATCTCCTCATCCTCATACTGCGCGCCGCCATCGCCGTCATGCTAAGCGCCACTCTCCGCCGCTGCGTTGTAGCAGCAACCACCCGGGGCAGCCCTCGAGGCCTCCTGCACCCCGACTCAGCCCCCGGCCCCGCCGCCGGTAAGGCCCCCGACTGCCACGACCTGCGCCCGCGTGTCCTTGCGGTGACCTGGGCTCCCTCCGTCACGCGAGGGCAGGCTCGCCCCGCGGCCTACCCACTGCCCTGCGGGCGGGTGGACGAACCTGGTGACCGCTGGCTGCTCTCCACAGCCTCGAGTTGTGGAGAACTTGAAGGCGTGTCCCGAGGCCGCCCTCCGCGCGACTTCCTGGTGCGGGCACCGCGAACCGATCAGGTGTGGACCTGCTGTGGGCCCCAAGGAGGGGGCGCAGCGCGTCTCCCTCGCCCACTGGACCCCTTCGGTTCCCGGGCAGTAACTGCCCGGCTCTGATGCCTGCAGCCACCTGACTGGAAGTGTCCACCGCCAGCCTGCAGCGCTTCAGCGAAGGTGACATTGAGCTGCCGGGCGCCGCGCTCAGCGTAGGGTCGGGAGTGGCTCCTCCCGGGACGCGGCACTGCCGCCCTCGCTGTTTTCTGAAGATACAGTATGCTTCCGTGTGGCACACAGTATACTGTTTTATCCGGCATTTCTCGGTTAGGGTTTTGTGTTTGAGCCACCTTCACTGACCGTTCTGTCATTTTGATAGACTGCCCGCACGTTCTAATTCTTCAGTGTTTTAGATCGTGTGTGGTGGTTTTCCTGCGGTCTGAAGGAGAGCCTGAATATTGATAGGTCTTATGTTAAGGATATTAACTGTTCCAAAAATTGGGTACCACAGACGCAGGAATAGTGGGTTCTACAAACATGAAGCGGCTTTAATTTTTTGCGTCGGGTTAGATTGCTGGGGTATGAAATGTGCTGCTGATTGTTGCCTCTGGTTTGCCACTCCCTTAATACGTGTTACGGGAGACTTCGTAAACACCACTGTACTTTTAATTGTAACTTCACTTTGATCTTGGTCCATGATGGTAATATATGCTACATTATGGAATTTAAGTTTATGAAAGCATGCATACTGAAACATATGAACTTAGAAACTCAAGACTAATAAGGTTGTTTTCTTGGCTGTTTTGAGTGTTATAACTAGATAGTTAAGAACCTAGAGAATATGTTTCATGTCATTCAATTTAGACTTTATCTTCTATAAAACGGTATGGCTGGCATATTCTTCAGAGACCATGGAGACCGTCTTATTTTATAGAAGAGGAAACAGGCCCATCTGGGGAAACTGACTCCTGTATTAGTGGAGGAACCATTTTCTAGTTTTTTAGCCATAGTTATTTTTGGCCCACTCTGACGTTTGTCAGATTTTATGGGGTTTTTTTTTTTTGCTTCTTTCCTTATCTAGATGCTAAAGTAGCTTTAATTTTTTCATATGGATACATTTTAAGGAGGTCTTTTTATGACCTCTTCAAAAGAATTGCTACATTTAGTGGCAGGTTGGAAACAGGCAGAAGTTTTTGGCAAACTGGGTGAAGGGGTTGGATTAAGGGGGATTCCTCTTAGTAAATTTGGACATAGTGGTTTATCTCCTAGGCGTTCTATTCCTGCTGTTGAGTGTAATTCATAAAATGCTTTATTTTGGGTGTCTGTCCCATAGACCTAAATAATTTGCCACAAGGAGGCAGTATTGGTTACATTTGTGTCAGCTACTTCTAGGTATGTGACCTTAAACATGTTATCATCTTAAGACTGACCTCATCTCTAAAATTGGGATAATAATATTTGGTAATTGTGAGGTTTAAATGAGATAATGTAAATTTCAGTATCTTGGCGGGCACAAATGCTTAATACATCCTTGTTTTATTATAGTACATTTCAATTTGCATAGTATAGGTTGGGTTTGTTATCAGTATGAAACTGAAGAGGTCTTAGGCAGTTGAAAGTCAAAAAGTAAGGTTTTTGGATGAGGCAGTCCTAAGTCAAATGAGAGTATACTTGAAAAAGAGCTCTGGAGGGATTAACCTGAGGGGCCTCAAATTTTCTCTAATTAAAGTAGCAACCGAAATTCCATTTTGGTCCATGAAAGCCTCCAACTTGAAACTGAATTAGATAATTTAAATTTTTAAATAATGGTTAGATGCTCTCATCAACTCTTTAAACCTATACAGTCCTAGCTCCTACATCCTTACCCTTTGGAAGGATGGGAATTTTTTCTTCCCCTTTCTTAGTGCAGGGCTGGATTGAAGTAGCACTTTTTATCACCTTCCGGCATTTCTAGATTTCCAGTCTTTGGGCCCCAGGTCCATGACTGCTCTTAAGCCTTGTGCCTCAATAGTCCTGCCTTTGAGCTTGTTTATGTGCCCTCTACACTATTCACTATTTTCCCTTACTCCTTGAGTTACCACCACCAAAATGTCCATTCTTTAGTCCTTGTCTGAGCCAATTATTAAATGGAAAGCTATATAACTAAATTTAAGCCAAAGGGATTAATGAGCCCCTTACTTTTTCTAACTATGTTAGGTTTTTGGGGGGTGGGGTGGGAATAGAGTGCTTAACTGAATGCCAAAAAGCAGTATTAGAAATAGCTTTTTGGATTTAGGCTGTAGAAATGTCCCAGTTTCTTACAGCTGCTTCCCTTTTCCTACTCCGGAAACTTCAGGTTCTATAGAAGCACTGAACAATTGTTTTCTAAAATAGTTTGGCTTGTAAGCTTCAAAACTAGTTGGAAATGCTGCACTTAAGTTGGGTTGGTGGGGGGAAGGGAGAGAATGCTAATACAGTTTACCTAAAAAACAAATGTTAGGCATGTGGGAGGCATGTCCACAGCTAGGGAAATAGATCCTGTTGTCCTTTACTGGGATTAGGATTATTTAAACAATGTGGGAGAGTCTGTTTTTGCCCTCCTGGAAGAGATGTATGTTCTTGGTGCATGCTTGGTATTTTAGTTTTTATAAGGGTTTTTTGGAAGACAACCACTGTGTAATTTGAGACTTCAGAAGGAAGGTGAACAAATCATCTCAGGTGATCCGTTTATCTCGACTAGGATTTGCAGTTGGTCATCTTTTTCAGAGTCAAAAAACAAAACCAAAACTAACAATCTAGTGAAATACATGCCCGGCAGTGAACAAATGGAATTGGTTCTCTTGAAATGAAACATTTTTCTGGGCAGTAGGAAAGGTACACTTAATAATTACCTCTCGGGAGGGAATACATATATGTCAGTTTTCTGGGGTAAATACTTAGAAGTGGAATTAGAATTGGAAATGGTATGGTAGGTGTGTTTCTTATCTTAAACAAGCCTTCCAAAATGGTTGTGCCATTTTACACTTGCACTTCAAGTGTTCAGCTAAGGATAACTTTAGTATTTGGAAAAGGTAGTTGATAAATGTTGGTAACAGTGGGTTAGAGGGTTGTTGTGATCTATGCTTTCTGATATATTATATGTGAATATTAGTCCTGTAAGAGTTATTAAATAACCACATAGTCTTGATTAAATGTTTGCACTTACAAATACAACTAAGTCTAGAGATTCATTCTTTTTTCTTGTCATATATATTAAAGGGTGTCCAATTCCAGCCCATTTATATATATGTCCTACTTAATTCTGGGCTTGGATTGTTGAGATAATTTAGGTCTCTGGGAATACTGGTACTTATGCTGTGATTCTTTGTATATAATGGCAGGTATTTTGCTATAGGCTCAAACGGTAATTTGAGTGAGAATCCTTTCACTTAATCTAGCAGTGACAGTCCATCTTCAGAACTAGTTTATTTTCCATCGTCTTATCTTTTTCAGTTTTATTTTTTTCCTCCGATCTTGCTCCTGCAGTTACTGCATTAAGGATGATTAGGATATTCCTAACATTTAAATTTCAGAGTATTCTTAGAACTGCAGCAGAGGTTTCTGGGTCCCTACCCAGAATCTCTTTGTTTCTGTTTAATATTAAACCTTTAAAAAATAACTAGAAATTATACCAAGCTTATCTAATTCATAATAAGTGCAATTTGAAGAATTTTTTATTTCTGTAAATTATGATTTCCTTAAATTGAAGATTAAATAAGGTATTTCAGATAAGGATTAATTTATAGCTACTATTTATTGAGTACCTACCTACAGGGTGATAAGCCCTGGGCAAAAAACCAGGCTTTCATTTTTTGGTGGGGGGGGTGGGAATATAAGAAATAATTTTTTTATTTTGCTATTATTAATGTACAGTTACATGAGCAGTATTATGGTTACTAGACTCACTCCCCCTCAGGCTTTCATTTTTAATCATCATAATCTGCTATGGTAGTGGTATCCCTATTTTCCAGATAAGGAAAATAAAATTTGAGTTAATTTTCCCAAGGTCAAACAGTGGGAGAGTGAAAAGCCTAGAATTATCTGACTACTAGGTTTACCTGCTAAAACCCAAAGATAAAATTTCCTTCTCTCCCTACTCCCCAGTACAGAAGCTATTTAGAAAGAAGCCAAATTTTCTAACTCCAATTCAGTATTAATTTGACAGGCAAAAATTAAAAATGGAAAGGCTTTTCACATGGTACTGCAAAGGGTATATTGATTAGGGGGAAGGGAGTGCTAAGTGTGTCCTGTTGACAATGTTTTATTTTAAAAATCTCACTTAGAAATCTTATAAAGCAGTTTTTTTTCTTGTTCATTGCATGTAACTCTTGTTCTCTCTTGGGGGATTTATCAGAAAATTATGGGAGAGGGCTGTAATTTGATAGAAACAATTTTTAAATTACCACTGCTTAGTCAGGATCTGTGATTTATTTTACAAATAATTTAATGAAGAGCATAAGGGTTTTTTTAATTGATGAAGAAAATATAATTTTACTTAAGAACCAGAATGAACATTATTTTAAATTAGGAATTAATACCATGCTTATCATAAAAATTCAGGCATTATGAAAGTATATAAAGAAATAGTTTTTCCTTCCAATGATAACCATGAAATTGTTAACAATTTCAAGCTAGCATTACACTTCAGGAGAAAAAAGCATAAACATAACATAAATTGTACTTTTTGTTCTACTTGCTTTTCTTTACTTTTTTAGGTGTTTTTTCATATCATTACATAAGATTTGTTTCATTTGACCTGCTGAATAATTTCCCTATCATGACATATATAGTTGATTAAAAACTTAAGGCACTGAATATATAATGCACTGTGCATTTAAAAGTGGTTAAGATGATAAATTTTATGTTGTGTGTTAACATAATTTTAAAAAGAAAAAAACAAACACACAAAACTTAATGTTTTGACATAGTGTGTCAAGTACTACCTCTGTAGTTTGAAGTTACTGCTCTTTCTCCAATGCAGCTATCCAGTCAGTACGCTGCTACTCCCATGGGTCACATGAAACGGATGAGGAGTTCGATGCTCGCTGGGTGACATACTTCAACAAGCCAGATATCGATGCCTGGGAATTGCGTAAAGGTAGTTGGAACATAGGCATATTTTTTGTCTATTATGATGCAGAATTGTGCACTGCTTTATACTCTCCCACTGCTTTGTTGAAAGCAACTATTTTGAAAATATGCATCACGTAACTAAGTACCATTGAGCAACTTGCAGTTGGGGAAGTTTATAGTTTCCCATAGTGAATGTTTGTGGTAAAGCTAGGTTGTTTTCTTTGTGTGTGTGTGTGTGTGTGTGTGATTTTTTTTTTAATAAGGTATTATTGATATACACTCTTATGAAGGTTTCACCTGAAAAAACAATGTGGTTACTACATTTACCCATATTATCAAGTCCCCACCCATACCCCAATGCAGTCACTGTCCTTGGGTGTAGTAAGATGCCACAGATTCACTGTTTGCCTTCTCTGTACTACACTGTTTTCCCCGTGATCCCCCACATCATGTGTACTAAACAAAATACCCCTCAGTCCCCCTCTCCCAGCCTTGCCACCCACCCTCCCACACCCCTCCCCTTTGGTTACCACTGAGTTCCTTCTTGGAGCCTCTGAGTCTGCTGCTATTTTGTTCCTTCACTTTTGCTTCATTGTTATACTCCACAAATGAGGGAAATCATTTGGCACTTGTCTTTCTCCGCCTGGCTTATTTCGCTGAGCATAATACCCTCCAGCTCCATCCACGTTGTTGCAAATGGTAGGATTTGTTTCTTTCTTATGGCTGAATAGTATTCCATTGTGTATATGTACCACATCTTCTTTATCCATTCATCTACTGATGGACACTTAAGTTGCTTCCATATCTTGGCTATTGTAAAAAGTGCTGCAATAAACATAGGGGTGCATATGTCTTCTTGAATCTAAGAAGTTGTATTCTTTGGGTAAATTCCAAGGAGTGGGATTCCCGGGTCAAATGATATTTCTGTTTTTAGTTTTTTGAGGAACTTCCATATTGCTTTCCACAATGGTTGAACTAGCTTACATTCCCACCAGCAGTGAAGGAGGGTTCCCCTATCTCGGCATTCCTCGCAAGCATTTGTTGTTCTTAGTCTTTTGGATGCTGGCCATCCTCACTGGTATGAGGTGATATCTCATTGTGCTTTGAATTTGCATTTCCCTGATGATTAGTGATGTGGAGCATCTTTTCATGTGTCTGTTAGGCATCTGAATTTCTTCTTTGGAGAACTTGTCTCTTCATATCCTCTGCCCATTTTTAAATCGGGTTATTTGCTTTTAGGGTGTTGAGGCATGTAAGTTCTTTATATATTTTGGGTGTTAACCCCTTGTCAGATATGTCATTTACAAATATATTCTCCCATACTGCAGGATGCCTTTTTGTTCTGTTGGTGTCCTTCGCTGTACAGAAACTTGTAAGTTTGATGTAGTCCCATGATTTCATTTTTGCTTTTGTTTCCCTTGCTCAAGGAGATGCGTTCAGGAAGAAGTCATTCATACTTATATTCAGGCGATTTTTGCCTATGTTGTCTTCTAAGAGTTTTATGGTTTCATGGCTTACATTCAGATGTTTGATCCATTTCAACTTTACTTTTGTGTATGGGGTTAAACAATAATCCAGTTTCATTCTCTTGCATGTAACTGTCCAGTTTTGCCAACAGCAGCTGTTGAAGAGGCTGTCATTTCCCCATTGTATGTCCATGACTCCTTTATCATATGTAATTTACAATCTATACTTGGGTTTATATCAGGGTTCTCTGGTCTGTTCCATTGGCCTATGGGTCTGTTCTTGTGCCGGTACCAAATTGTCTTGAGTATTGTGGCTTTGTACTAGAGCTTGAAGTTGGGGAGCATAATCCCCCCAGTTTTATTCTTCCTTCTCAGGATTGCTTTGGCTATTCGGAGTCTTTTGTGATTCCATTCATTGAAGAATGCAGTTGGTAGTTTGATAGGAATTGCATTAAATCTGTAGATTGCTTTAGGCAGGATGGCCATTCTGACAATATTAATTCTTCCTTTCCATGAGCATGGGATGTATTTCCATTTATTGGTATCTTCTTTAATTTCTCTCATGAGTGTCTTTTGCTTTCAGAGTATAGGTCTTTCATTTCCTTGGTCCTTCAGTTTTTCCTTTGTTCTTATACTCCACATATGAGTGAAATCATTTGGTACTTGTCTTTCTCTGCCTGGCTTATTTCACTGAGCATAATACCCTCTAGCTCCATCCATGTTGTTCCAAATGGTAGGATTTCTTTTCTTCTTATGGCTGAATAATATTCCATTGTGTATATATACCACATCTTCTTTATCCATTCATCTACTGATGGACACTTAGGTTGCCTCCATTTCTTGGCTATTGTATATAGTGCTGCCAGTAAACATAGGGGTGAATATATCTTTTTCAAACTGGGCTGCAGCATTCTTAGGGTAAATTCCTAGGAGTGGAATTCCTGGGTCAAATGGTATTTCTATTTTGAGTTTTTTGAGGAACCTCCATACTGCTTTCCACAATGGTTGAACTAATTTGCATTCCCACCAGCAGTATAGGAGGGTTCCCCTTTCTCCACATCCTCGCCAGCATTTGTTGTTTGTCTTTTGGATTGCGGCCATCCTCACTGGTGTGAGGTGATATCTCATTGTGGTTTTAATTTGCATTTCTCTGATGACTAGTGATGTGGAGCATCTTTTCATATGCCTGTTGGCCATCTGAATTTCTTCTTTGGAGAAGTGTCTGTTCAGCTCCTCTGCCCATTTTTTAATTGGCTTATTTGCTTTTTGTTTGTTGAGGTGTGTGAGCTCTTAATTTAGATGTCAACCCCTTGTTGGATATGTCATTTATGAATATATTCTCCCATACTGTAGGATGCCTTTTGGTTCTACTGATGGTATCCCTTGCTGTACAGAAACTTTTTAGTTGGATATAGTCCCATTCGTTCATTTTTGCTTTTGTTTCCCATGCCTGGGGAGACATGTTCATGAAGAAGTTGCTCGTTTATATCCAAGAGATTTTCGCCTATATTTTTTTCTAAGAGTTTTATGGTTTCATGACTTATATTCAGGTCTTTGATCCATTTTGAGTTTACTTTAGTGTATGGGGTTAGACAGTAATTCAGTTTCATTCTCCTACATGTAGCTGTCCAGTTTTGCCAACACCAGCTGTTGAAGAGGCTGTCATTTCCCCATTGTATATCCATGGCTCCTTTATCGTATATTAATTGACCGTATATGCTTGGGTTTATATCTGGGCCCTCTATTCTGTTCCACTGGTCTATGGTTCTGTTCTTGTGCCAATACCAAATTGTCTTGATTACTGTAGCTTTGTAGTAGAGCTTGAAGTCAGGGAGCGTAATCCCCCCTGCTTTATTCTTCCTTCTCAGGATTGCTTTGGCTATTCGGGGTCTTTTATGGTTCCACATGAGTTTTAGAACTATTTGCTCTAGTTCATTGAAGAATGCTGTTGGTAATTTGATAGGAATTGCATTGAATCTGTAGATTGCTTTAGGCAGGATGGCCATTTTGACAATATTAATTCTTCCTAGCCAAGAGCATGGGATGAATTTCCATTTATTATTGTCCTCTTTAATTTCTCTTAAGAGTGTCGTAGTTTTCAGGGTATAGGTTTTTCACTTCCTTGGTTAGGTTTATTCCTAGGTATTTTATTCATTTGGATGCGATTGTGAATGGAATTGTTTTCCTGAATTCCCTTGCTCCTAGTTCATCATTAGTGTATAGGAATGCAACAGATTTCTGTGTATTAATTTTGTATCCCGCAACTTTGCTGAATTCAGATATTAGATCTCATAGTTTTGGAGTGGATTCTTTAGGATTTTTTATGTACAGTATCATGTCATCTGCAAACAAGGACGGTTTGAGTTCTTCCCTGCCGATCTGGATGCCTTTTATTTCTTTGTGTTGTCTGATTGCCATGGCTAGGACCTCCAGAACTGTGTTGAATAAAAGTGGGGAGAGTGGGCATCCTTGTCTTATTTCCGATCTTAAAGGAAAAGCTTTCAGCTTCTCACTGTTAAGTATAATGTGTTGGCTGTGGGTTTGTCATATATGGCCTTTATTATGTTGAGGTACTTGCCCTCTATATCCATTTTGTTGAGAGTTTTTATCATGAATGGATGTTGAATTTTGTCGAATGCTTTTTCGACATCCATGGAGATGATCATGTGGTTTTTGTCCTTCTTTTTGTTGATGTGGTGGATGATGTTGATGGATTTTCTAATGTACCATCCTTGCATCCCTGGAATAAATCCTACTTGATCATGATGGATGATTTTTTTAGGTATTTTTAAATTTGGTTTGCTAATATTTTGTTGAGTATTTTTGCATGTATGTTCATCAGGGATATTGGTCTGCAATTTTCTTTTTTTGTGGTGTCTTTGCCTGGTTTTGGTATTAGAGTGATGCTGGCCTCATAGAATGAGTTTGGAAGTATTCCCTCTTCTACTCTTTGGAAAACTTTAAGGAGGATGGGTATTAGGTCTTCACTAAATGTTTGATAAAATTTTGGGGTGAAGCCATCTGGTTCAGGCGTTTTGTTCTTAGGTAGGTTTTTTATTACCAGTTCAATTTCATTGCTGGTAATTGGTCTGTTGAGATTTTCTGTTTCTTTCTGGGTCAGCCTTGGAAGGTTGTATTTTTCTAGAAAGTTGTCCATTTCTTCTAGGTTATCCAGTTAAAGTATAATTTTTCATAGTATTCTCTAATAATTATTTGTATTTCTGTGGTGTCCATAGTGATTTTTCCTTTCTCATTTATGATTCTGTTTATGAGAGTAGACTCCTTTTTTTCTTGATAAGTCTGGCTAGGTGTTTATCTATTTTGTTTATTTTCCCGAAGACCAGCTCCTGCTTTCATTGATTCTTTCTGTTGTTTTATTCTTCTTGATTTTATTTATTTCTGCTCTAATCTTTATTATGCCCCTCCTTCTACTGACTTTGGGCCTCATTTGTTGTTCTTTTTCTAGTTTCGTTAATTGTGAGTTTAGACTGCTCATATGGGATTGTTCTTCTTTCCTGAGGTGGGCCTGTATTGCAATATACTTTCCTCTTAACATGGCCTTCGCTGCATCCCACAGATTTTGTGTTGTTGAATTATTGTTGTCATTTGTCTCTGTATATTGCTTGATCTCTGTTTTTATTTGGTCATTGATCTATTGTTTATTTAGGAGCATGTGGTGAAGCCTCCACGTGTTTGTGGCTTTTTTCATTTTCTTTGTGTAATTCATTTCTAGTTTCATACCTTTGTGGGCTGAGAACTGTTTGGTACAATTTCAAACTTTTAAAATTTACCGAGCCTCTTTTTGTGGCCTAGCATATGATCTGTTCTTGAAAATGCTCCATGTGCACTTGAGAAGAATGTGTATTCTGCTGCTTTTGGGTGTAGAAATCTGTAGATGTCTGTTAGGTCCATATGTTCTATTGTGTTATTCAGTGCCTCTGTGTCCTTACTTATTTTCTGTCTGGTTGATATGTCCTTCAGAGTGGAGTGTTGAAGTCTCCTAGAATGAATGTATTGCATTCTATTTCTCCTTTTAATTCTGTTAGTTATGTGTTTCACATATGTAGGTGCTCCTGTGTTGGGCACATGGATATTTATAATGGCTATATCTTCTTGTTGGATTGACCCTTTTATCATTATGTAATGTCCTTCTTTGTCTCTTGTGACTTTCTTTGTTTTGAAGTCTATTTTGTCTGATACAAGTACTGCAACTCCTGCTTTTTTCTCCCTATCAGTTGCATGAAATATCTTTTTCCATCCCTTCACTTTTAGTCTGTGTATGTCATTGGTTTAAAGTGAGTCTCTTGTAGGCAGCATATATATGGGTCTTGTTTTTTTACCTGTTCAGTGACTCTATGTCTTTTGATTGGTGCATTCAGTGCCTCTACATTTAGGGTGATTATCGATAGGTATGTACTTATTGGCACTGTAGGCTTTAGATTCATGGTTACCAAAGGTTCAAGGTTGACTTCCTTACTATCTAAGAGTCTAACTTAACTCACTTAATATGCTATTAGAAACACAATCTAAAGATTCTTTTTTTTTTCTTCTTTTTTCCTCCTCCATTCTTTATATATTAGGTATCATATTCTGTACTCTTTGTCTATCCCTTGATTGACTTTGGAGATAGTTATTTTAATTTTTGCATTTTCTTAATAATTAGCTGTTCTACTTTGTTTACTGTGGTTTTATTACCTCTAGTGACAGCTATAAAACCTTAGGAACACTTCCATCTATGGCAGTCCCTCCAAAATACACTGTAGAGATGGTTTGTGGGAGGTAAATTCTCTCTGCTTTTGCTTACCTGGAAATTGTTTAATCCCTCCTTCAAATTCAAATGATAAACTTGCCGGATAAAGTAATCTTGGTTCAAGGCCCTTCTGCTTCATTGCATTAAATACATCATTCCAATGCCTTCTGTTCTGTAAGGTTTCTATTGAGAAGTCTGATGATAGCCTGATGGGCTTTCCTTTGTATGTGATCTTATTTCTCTCTCTGGCTGCTTTTAATAGTCTGTCCTTATCCTTGATCTTTGCCATTTTAATTACTATATGTCTTGGTGTTGTCTTCTTTGGGTCCCTTGTGTTGGTAGATCTGTGCATCTCCATGGCCTGAGAGACTATCTCTTTCCCCAGATTGGGGAAGTTTTCAGCAATTACCTCCTCAGAGACACTTTCTATCCCTTTTTCTCTCTTCTTCTTCTTCAGGTACCCCTATAATGCGAATATTGTTCTGTTTGGATTGGTCACACAGTTGTCTCAATATTCTTTCAGTCTTAGAGATCCTTTTTTCTCTCTGTGCCTCAGCTTCTTTGTATTCCTCTTCTCTAGTTCGTATTTCATTTATTGTCTCCTCCACCATATCCAGTCTGCTTTTAATACCATCCATTGTGTTCTTGAACAATTGTATCTCCAATTGGAATTCATTCCTGAGTTCTTGAATGTCTTTCCGTACCTCCATGAGCATGTTAATGATTTTTATTTTGAACTCCTTTTCAGGAAGAGTCATGAGGTCGATGTCATTTAAATCTTTCTCAGGAGTGGTATTAATAGTTTTACTCTGAACCAGATTCCTTTGGCATTTCATATTTGTGTATGGTGCCCTCTAGTGCCCAGAAGCTCTACTCCCTGGAGCTGCTCAGCCCCTGAAGCAATGTTGGGGGTCACAGGGGAGTGATATTGGTGCTTGGGGGAGGAAAGAGCTCTTTCCTGCTACCCGGCTGCTATGCCTGTCTCCACTGCCTGAACCACTGGGTTGAGCATACAGGTATAAGCCTCTGTGCTTTGCGTTTGTATTTGCTGTCGACAGATCTTCCCTCTGGCCGGCCTAAGGCCAGGGTAGGGTTTGCCAGTTTGCAAGCCAGGTGGGGCTGGCTGAGAGAAAGGTGCAGTAGGCTGCGTATCATGGAGGGGGTCCTTGGAGCTGTGTAGCCAGCCAGGGAGCTGGAGCCCCTGAAGATTGTCTAAGGAGGAAGATTTCTTTTTCCTCCTTAAATATGATAGTCTATATGGCAAAGCTCCCAACCTGCTGGGCACAGTGCACCCGGACAATTTTGTCTACCTGTCCTCTGTCCTGAGCAGTAAGCTCTGTGCAATCCTTGCGCCTTTAGCAGCCCTTTTGCCTAAGGGCTTCCTTGTTAGGAAGTCTCTCAGACTACGCACCTTTCTTTTGTCCCAGAGCCACCGGATATTGACCCGTGCTTTCTACCTGCGGCTGGAATCTCAGTCTCTCCAGGAATTCTGCCTGTCTTAGCTTTCCAACCCCATAAGCACAAGAGTATCATACAAGCACCATGAATTGTAGGTTTGTGCTCCCAGAGCAGATCTCCAGAGTTAGTTATTCAGCAGTCTGAGGCCTTCACTCCCTCCGTGTTTGGTTTCTCTTCCTTCCACCGGTGAGCTGGGATGGGGGACAGTCCTGGGTCCCGCCAGGCTGCAGCTTTGGTATGTTACCCTGTTCTGTGAGGTCTGCTCTTTTCTCCAGGTGTATGCAGTCTGGCGCAGTCCTCTTTCAGGATTAGTTGTATTAATTATATTTTCATATTATATGTGGTTTTAGGAGGAAGCCTGTGTCTCACCTCTCACACCACCATCTTTAATCCCTTCTCTAAAGCTAGGTTTTAAAGCATGCATAGTTGACATTTTGGACCAGATAATTATTTGTTGCAAGGGCTGGCCTTTGCACCATAGGGAGCTTAGCAACATCTGTAGCTTCTACTCTTCTACATGCAAAACCCCCACCCTCATTGTGAGAGCCAAAGATGTCTCCTGGGGACAAAATCACCCCCGATCAGAAACCACCACTGTGATAATAAGTCAGGATGAGCTAGAGTTAACAATTTTGTACATTTAGGTAATTTACGCAGGTAGTCATATGGTTCTTTTCCCCTCTTGTTAATATTTGGGTTTTTTTGTTATTTTTGTCAGTTACAATTTGTCTTGCCCTAAATAAGTGTCTCGTCTAAATAAGCTAGAAATTTTTTTTCCTAAATTTGCAGCATTTAACATAAGTAGCATTTATGGTAACTAGTTTAATAGACTAACAGAACTAATTTTAAATGTACTCAGTTTATCTCAGACCAAAAGTTCAGTCTCTATGACATATTCTAGCATTGTAGTCACTGATGTCCTTTGTTTATTTTAAACTATATAAAGTAAGTGCTTCAGATTTCTCTACAGGAATGTAATACCTCCATTTTGCTGCAACCAGGAAAATTCTTATTGCATAATCTTGAACAGAAGTAATAAAAAGAACAATTCTGTACATCCGTTAAGAGAATCTTAAATTGTAGCATGTGTCATTTTGCACAGAGCTGAAAGTAATCGTGCCCAATCATTTTCTGGTTGAATGTTCACTAATTTTCTCTGTATCTCCTTAATGTCCTCATCTGGGCTTCATTGACTCTCCTTAAGCATTTTTCTGGTTGTTTTTAGATTATTTCCCATTCAAATCTATTTTATTTTATTATTTTATTTTTTAAATAATTTATTTTGGTATTAATCTACAATTACATGTGCAATATTATGGTTATTAAACTACCACCTTCATCAGGTCCCCCCCACCAACCCCATTACAGTCCATCAGTATAGTGAGATGCTATAGAATCACTACTTGTCTTCTCTGAGTTGTACAGCCCTCCCCATGCCCCCCCAACATTACATCTGCTAATCGTAATGCCCCTTTTTCCCCCTTGTCCCTCCCTTCCCACCCATCTTCCCCAGTCCCTTTCCCTTTGGTAACTATTAGTCCGTTCTTGGGTTCTGTGAGTCTGCTGCTGTCAAATCTATTTTAAATCAACCAAAAGAAAATTAAAAGATAAGAGTTGAATATGACCCTCTTATTTGAAAAGAAACCATCTAATAATGAAAACAGTATTTGCATTTAAGAAAACTTCATTTTTTCCTTCAGTCTGCACACTGCTGCATTTCTTTCTAATTATCCACTGTGATTTTACCATTTAGAATTTGTTAAAGGTAGGCTCTTTGATTTAAAGGAAAGATAATAGAGGCCTAAACATACAAGGTCACATGTATGTGGTCCAGTAAAAATAAAGATAACTAAATTGTAGTTTAAGTGAGGATATTCCAATTGCTAATGGCCCCTCTTTTTAATTTGACAGGGATGAACACGCTTGTTGGCTATGATCTGGTTCCCGAACCCAAAATCATTGATGCTGCTTTGCGGGCATGCAGACGGTTAAATGATTTTGCTAGCGCAGTTCGCATCTTAGAGGTTGTTAAGGTCAGTGAAATAATAATGCTAAAGTTGTTCTAGAAGTGGGTGGGCTGTTGATTAGATAACAGCATATTCTGTGTTTTTGAATTTGTTAACATTAGTTCTTATATCAGTAGAGGAAATGTACATTGTAGTTATAATCTTCCTGGAGAACAGTTAGGCAGAATTTATCCAAGTCTTCAAAAATTGTGCTTGATACCCTTTTGTTCAGCAGTTCGGTAATAAGTATGTACAAAGGTTTAACTATATAATTTATCTTTGTGCTATCTGTGATATGAAATTAAATAATTGTTAACGGTTTCTTAAAATAGGATTTCCCAGAAAAGGTATTATTGCACATCTATTAATGTTGTGGAAATGGTGTTTAACATTATTCTTAGTATGTTATTTGAAGCAATTTATTAAATACTTTCTATGGTGTGACCCGATTTTATTTAAAAACATACAGGGAAAGTGTAAGAGGATATATACTTATTTTCCTCCTCTGATTATAGTTTTTGATTTTTCTGTAATGAATAAATACATTGCATTTTAAAGAATTTTATAATTAAAAAAATACAATTAAGGAGACCCAGAATTTGTTAAAGGCAGAAGAACAGCAGCTAGCATGATCTTAGTCCTTTTGACTTTTTAATATTTGTCCCTGAGGAAGCTTGTGACAATATAAGTATAATTATAAGTTATGGTGAGTATTTGTCAAACCTCTCTTGCCCTGGAAATAAGTATTCTCCAAGTGTATTCCCATTAAAAGACATTATGGTCTTATAAGTAAGAAAATGTCTGTATCAGGGGAAGTATGACATTACTTTATCCACAATCGGTAAGATAATTAAGGGTTCTGTAGGCTATCAATCCATTCAACACCAGTAGTTAATTCAGTTAGGGTTTCAAACTGAAGGCAAATTTAAAATTTTTTCCTCTGTTAACTTAATTTTTTATGTTGCCTGCTGGATGCATTTAATTACCTTAGCAAAATTCTGTTATCACTACCTTCTTTACCAGTAACTCAAGGCTTAAAAAATTTTTTTTTCCTGGATTTAATCTAATTGTCTTCTTATTCTATTAAAAATCTATTTTGAATAGTGACTACATAAATTGATCTCTTCACTGAACAGATATGTTAAAAGTAAAGTGGCTTGGATTCTCTGCTATTAGCCTTTGCATATGTGGTTTAAAGCATTTTCAAGTTCATCTTGGTAATAGAGACGGCTTTTCTTAGAGCTAAATGTGAATATTTTCTTTGCCATCAGGACAAAGCAGGACCTCATAAGGAAATCTACCCCTATGTCATTCAGGAACTTAGACCAACTTTAAATGAACTGGGAATCTCCACTCCAGAGGAACTAGGACTTGACAAAGTATAAATCCCATGGGTAAGCAACTGAATAAGGCGTGAGTGACACTTCAGTCTCAGTGTAAGACCTTTTAATGACCTTGTTAGAGGTTGTGAGCATAGAGATTTAGAGAGTACCAATGATGATAAGCTAAAATTGTTATTTCTAGTTATAAGTGTGAAGGCAAGTGAAAGCCTCCTTAATTAAAAAGTTTATAAAAATATTTCAAGCATAAAGAATAGCATAGAAAATAACCACACCCAGATTTTCAGATAATATTTTGCCATATTTGCTTCTGCCCACCCCCCAAGAAATGACTGGTTTCACATAGAGTTGAAGCCCTCTGTGTACCTTTCCCTAATTCCAGCCTTCTAACCTCCCCCAAAGAAAGGTAGTCCACTGCATGCAACTTTATCATACATGGTTTTATACATCTGTTTATTTTTAAACAGGATTTTAGTATCTGAGGCTTCGGTTTTTGTGTGCTCTTGTTAGAATTTAATAGTCAAGTAAATATTCATCGATAATAAAAACTTAATTTGATACTTTGTTCTCTATGGCAAGACAGATTAGGTAATAAAACCAGCCATAAGATTGTCTTAAGTAGTGAAGCAGTGTGCAGAAAATCCTTTGTAAAACAGAAAATATGTAAGAAGTAACTCATTTTTATTTTATTTAACAAATACAGATAGTATATATTAACTCTCCACTATGTGTCAGGCACTGTTTTAAGTGCTATATAAGTACGAATTTATTTAATTTTCATAAAGTCCTGAAGAGGAAACTGAGGTACCTTGTCCAATGTCATATAAGTACTGGTAATGGAACCCATCTTTAAATCCAGGCAGTCTGGCTCCAGAGTCCATTGCTCTCACTACACCACATGTCTTGTATAGGCATTTCAGTACTGAGGCATTTACTAAGGCCCTGTTCTTATTTTTCTGAGTCTTAAGTAGAGGATTTGCTTCCTGAGAGTGAGGAAGTTTATTTTTAGAAGGCGAAACTAAACTATTTTATAAAAGTCTCAATAAAATGGACTAAAAAATTATTTAAGGCACTAATATAAGATCCCCCATAAGATAAAGAACTAATGAGCTTGGTTAGGCTATCATTAGGGAATACCTGTTGAACTGCTTGTTTAAAAATTAGGAACTCAAAAGAATCCATTCAGTCTTCCTGCTGACAAACTAAGCAAAAAAATGCCTGAGGTTTTGTAATACACTTGAGATCTCTTTTTACAGCATGCCTTAGAGCAGGAGTCTTAATTTTATCTTTGTTCACCCACATACCACCACCACCACCACCTTCCTAAAGTTATATAGCTTATCTTTGTAATACATGGAAAGGTTTTTTTGTGTTACTAAAGATTACTGTGAGTACTTAGAGAAAACTAGTCATAAAGGATTTCTAGGTATATTTTTGAGCTCTTGTCTGTGGTTCTTATTCACATAATGGACTCTTAAGAGGTTATCTAAACATTTAGGTTTAATTTTCATTTTACCAAATATTATTCCAAGGAGTCCAGAAGATCTTTGTTATATGGGATATATTCTAGTTGCAGTAATATTTCTTTAAAAAATTTCTTAAAAGGGCAACTCCTCAACACTTTCTGATTGAGAAAGAAGACTAGCCAAGTAAGTACCAGGTGTATAAACAACAGAAAAGCCATAGAGCTAGTCCCCTTAATAAGAAGGATTAAGTAAAAGCAGAAAAGGCTACACAGAAGCAGTGAATTCCCTGGGCTGTTGCTCTGAAGAATGTCATTTGTAGTACGATTTCCTGGCTTTTATTTCCTGGCTAATTCTTCATGTTTTCTCTTACAGATGGGCTTCCCAAGGATTTATTGACAATGCTACTTGATTGTAAACAATCACCTGGAAATACTGATGATAACATATTACCTTATTTGAACAAGTTTTCCTTTATTGAGTACCAAACCGTGTAATGGTAACTTGGACTTCAATAAAAGGGAAATGAGTTTGAACTGAAATTAGGGACTGTTCCATGTGTTTGCATTGAAGAGTAGAAAATGAACCATTATAGGGCCATTGGTAATGGTTTTATTGCCACCGTATATGCTTGAGGGAACTGCTTTAATTCTACAGAAATCATCTGACATGAAAATCAGCTATATACACATATTTGGGTGCACTGCCTGGTAAATTACCTAATGGCTAAAAGTCATTTATATAGAAGTTTCTTGTTGACAGGGCCAGCAAGCCACCCTGAGCTTAGGGGATTGGTTGTGTTGGGGTTAGATCAAATTGTGTGCCTTTCCAGAACAGGTGAAATAAAGTTTAGAAGCCACTGAGATAGTCTTGGGAATGTGCTATGTGGCAGCCAGGCACTCTCAGTGCTCCTCTCCTTCCCCACCTATTTTTCCCTAGCAGTGCAGCGTTAGCCTTGGACATCAAAGAATTTGTTGTAGATTTGGAGGCTTTCTGCTTAAAGAACTAAGTAAATGAATTTACTTCTTGAGAGAATAAAATGCACAAATCCTGTCTTACTTTAGAAGTCCCATAATTCTTGGAACCAGTTGCTGGATAAAGAGGTTGTAGGTCTGAGTGACTTCTAGTATAGGCAGTTTAGACTACAGCATCAGGGGAATAGGATTAACATTAGGTTAAAATTGAGCTGTCTTCTCTCCTAAAGCTAAGTAAGGAAATGTTAATAAAAATAAATTTTGGTAAGGTTTTGACACAAATGGCATTTTATAAAAGGCAAGTTCCCTGTCAAAAAAGCCCTCTTTCCCCTTTTTAAGAAGTAGAAATGTGAAAATAAAACAGCCACACATTGAATGTGTGGTTCTTAGGTTTGATCCCTCTGTGATCCAGTTTTTACCTCCTCATTCCTTACAGTATAATGTTCCAGTCACCATTGCTGTGTTTTTCCTCTAGATTCTTTTCATGTTGCTTCCTCCTCAGGGATGAATGTCATACTCCTGCCCGGGTAAATCCTAGAGATGGAGGGGAGGTGGGATTTCAACCAGAGTAATTACATATATGAAGCTGTTCTGGCATATTTTAAAAGTTCTGTGAATATACACATGGGTACTGTAAGAGAGGAAATGACATTTAAGTTAAAGGTGTAATCCTTTGGGATTGGAGGTGTTTGTTTATGCAGGTTTTATCTAAAAGATAATTTTCATTCTTATATGATGTGTTTGGCCTTTGCACCATTGGGGTAGGAAGGAGGGAGAGTTTTTTGATAGCTTCCATATGTGCATACATAGTCATTTTAAAATCTGCTTCTTCAGTTAGCAAGATCTAAAGGATTTACTATAGTTAGTTGAAAAAGGACGTCAGTAGTATCATAGGCTCTTAACATACAAAAGATTGCAAAATGATTAAAATTTTTTCTGCTCTTAAGGTCGTGGGAGAGGCCTGAGGAGGGAACATAGGTTCACAACTATCTATACGGGTGAAGTAAGTACTATGATGGTCTTCATGCCACAAATACTGAGCACCAACTATATACCAAGCATTGAGCCAGATTCTGAAGATAGAGCTGTGAGCAGGAAAGAGAGAACTGGAGCCTGGAGAAACTGGAGGTAGAGACACAATTTATGACATCGTACAGCATAGTTATAACTTAATGAGGATTTTTAATTAGGGTGGTAGCAGTAGAAATGGAAGAAGATGAATTTTGAGTCACGTTATTGAGGTGGATTTAATTTAGTGAAGGGGAATGAGAACTTGTAACTTGTAGAATGCCCATTTTACAAATCTGAATGATGGTGTCATTCATAGGAAAATAGGAAATAGGAAAAAGAGGAGCTTGTACAGGGTGGACAAGATACTACATTTGATTCTGGACCTGTTGAACTTCAGGCATCAGTGGACAGGGTAGGCCAGAGCTCTGAGAAGAGACTGAGACTGAGACTAGAGAGAAGAATTTAAGGTTTCAAACAACAAAAAGTACAATTTTTAAGGAAGGCCATTTGGAGGCACATGTGAAGTAGGCTTATGATGGAAATTGTGGGAGCAGATACATTTAGAGGGAAAGAGGAAAGTAACTATTACAGAAAATTTAAAACATTTACAAAGGTGGAATATTAGTTGAAGTTCCCATCACTTCAGTATGTACTTATCACCTACCTTCAGCAGTTACCAATTTATGACTGCTCTTCTCATCTATATCCTCATTTACCCCATCTGCAAATATTGAATCATATCTCAGGTATCATGTCATTTCATCTGTAAATAAATATCTTGGAATATCTAAGTATATATATTTTCAAGCACAGTAAGAAAAGACTGTTGAACTTGTTTTTATTTTCTTTTGAAGAAAGTCGTTTGGTGGCCTTTTTCCTTCAAATAAAAGTACTTCTACTGTTTCTCTTCATTATAGGGATAATACACACTCTTGAAACAATACAGGAAAGTCTAAGAATAAAGTACACCTGAAATTCCACCACCCAATTATAACCATGAATAGTATTTTGGTGACCATCTTTCCACACATTTCTCTGTTGTACTTGTGTGTATATATATTTTTTTCATTTTGGTATCATTAATATACAATCACATGAGCAACACTGTGGTTACTAGATTCCCCCCATTATCAACTCCCCACCACATACCCCATTACAATCAGTGTCCATCAGTGTAATAAGATGCCAAAGAGTCACTACTTGTCTTCTATGCTACATTGCCTTCCCTGTGCCTCCCACTACATTATGTGTGCTAATCATAATGCCCCTTACTCCCTTTCTCCCTCCCTTCCCACCCACTGTCCCCAGTCCCTTACCCTTTAGCAACTCTAAGTCCATTCTTGGGTTCTGTGAGTCTGCTGCTGTTTTGTTTCTTTAGTTTTTGCTTCGTTCTTATACTCCACAGATGAGGGAAATCATTTGATACTTGTCTTTCTCCACCTGGCTTTTTTTACTGAGCATAATACCCTCTAGCTCCATCCATGTTGTTGCAAATGGTAGGATTTGTTTTCCTCTTATGGCTGAATAATATTCCATTGTGTATATGTACCACCTCTTTATCCATTCATCTACTAATGGACACTTAGGTTGCTTCCATTTCTTGGCTATTGTAAATAGTGGTGTGATAAACATAGGGGTGCATATGTCTTTTTCAAACTGGGCTCCTGAATTCTTAAATTCTTGGAGTGGGATTCCCGGGTCAAATGGTATTACTATTTTTAGTTTTTTGAGGAAACCTCTATACTGCTTTCCACAATGGTTGAACTAATTTACATTCTCACCAACAATATAGGAGGGTTCCCCTTTCTCCACATCCTTGCCAACATTTGTTGTTTGTCTTTTGGGTGGTGGCCATCCTAACTGGTGTGAGGTGATATCTCAATGTGGTTTTAATTTTCATTTCTCTGATGATTAGTGATGTGGAGCATCTTTTCATGTGCCTGTTGGTCATCTGAAATTCATCTTTGGAGAAGTGTCTGTTCATATCCTCTGCCCACTTTTTAATAGGGTTATTTGCTTTTTGGGTGTTGAGGCATGTGAGTTCTTTATATATGTTGGATGTTAACCCCTTGTCTGACATGTCATTTATAAAGATATTCTCCCATACTGTAGGATGCCTTTTTGTTCTGCTGATGGTGTCCTTTGCTGTAGAAAAGCTTTATAGCATGATGTATTCCCACTTATTCATTTTTTATTTTGCTTCCCTTGCCCGAGGAGATGCGTTCAGGAAAAAGTCACTCATTTTTACATGCAAGAGACTTTTGCCTATGTTTTTGTTCTATGAGTTTTATGGTTTCATGACTTACATTCAGGTCTTTGATCCATTTTGAGTTTACTTTTGTGTATGGGGTTAAACAAGAATCCAGTTTTATTCTCTTGCATGTAGCTGTCCAGTTTTGCAAACACCAACTGTTGAAGAGGCTGTCATTTCCCCATTGTATATCCATGGCTCCTTTATCGTATATTAATTGACCATATGTTGTTGGGTTTATATCTGGGCTCTCTACTCTGTTCCCTTGATATATGGGTCTGTTCCTGTGCCAGTACCAAATTGTCTTGAGTACTGTGGCTTTGAGTAAGCTTGTAGTTGGGGAGCATAATCCCCCCAGCTTTATTCTTCTTTCTCAGGATTGCTTAGGCCATTTGGGTTCTTCTGTGGTTCCATATGAATTTTTGAACTATTTGCTCTAGTTTGTTGAAGAATGCTGTTGGTATTTTGATAGGGATTGCATTGAATCTGTAGATTCCTTTAGGCATGATGGCCATTTTGACAATATTAATTCTTCCTATTCATGAGCATGGGATGTGTTTCCATTTATTGGTATCTTCTTTAATTTCTCTCATGAGTGTCTTGTTTTCAGAGTATAGGTCTTTCACTTCTTTGGTTAGGTTTATTCCTAGGCATTTTATTCTTTTGGATGCAATTGTGAATGGAATTGTTTTCCTGATTTCTCTTTCTGCTAGTTCATCGTTAGTGTATAGCAATGCAACAGATTTCTGTGTATTAATTTTGTATCCTGCAACTTTGCTGAGTTCTGATATTCTAGTAGTTTTGGAGTTGATTCTTTAGGGTTTTTTATGTACAATAACATGTCATCTACAAACAGGGACAGTTTTACTTCTTCCTTGCCAATCTGGATGCCTTTTATTTCTTTGTGTTGTCTGATTGCCGTGCCTAGGACCTCCAGAACTATGTTGAATAAAAGGGGAGAGTGGGCATCCTTGTCTTTTCCCGATCTTAAAGGAAAAGCTTTCAGCTTCTCACTGTTAAGTATAATGTTGGCTGTGGGTTTGTCATATATGGCCTCTTATGTTGAGGTACTTGCCCTCTGTACCCATTTTGTTGAAAGTTTTTATCATGAATGAATGTTGAATTTTGTCAAATGCTTTTTCAGCATATATGGAGACGATCATGTGGTTTTTGTCCTTCTTTTGTTGATGTGGTGGATGGTGATGGATTTTCAAATGTTGTACCATCCTTGCATCCCTGGAATAAATCCTACTTAATCATGATGGATAATCTTTTTGAAGTATTTTTGAATTCGGTTTGCTAATATTTTGTTGAGTATTTTTGCATCTATGTTCATCAGGGATATTGGTCTGTAATTTTCTTTTTTTGTGGTGTCTTTGCCTGGTTTTGGTATTAGAGTGATGCTGGCCTCGTAGAATGAGTTTGGGAGTATTCCCTCCTCTTCTACTTTTTGGAGTGTGTATATTGTTTTGTTTGTTATATTCAACCAGTTTTTCTCCCCTTTGCTAGGTTAATATTTAATTTAAACAATCTTCAGTGTTGATAAATATACATCTGTCTCCTTATTTTTAGTGGGGCATAATATTCCATGGTGCAGGTGTTTGAGCTTGTGTGATAGATATCGCCTTTATAATGACTTTGTCAGTAAAGTATAATGTGTGTTCACATTTGTTCATCTTAAAGTCTATAGCTTCAATTTTTACATGCGTATACCTGTAAAATCATGAATGGAGAATTTTTTAAACCCATTTTTGTGAGGATTCAATGAGATTAACTTAAATTGTTAGCATATAGTGATGCTTAACAACTGTTAGTTTCTCTGCAGTGGAATTGAGGGAGGTCAAGGCTGAATTACAGGAAGTGGAGAAGTAATCCTAGGCAATGGAGGAATCCTAAAGAACAACTAAGTTCCAAGAGAGTGATTGGAAAGGTGGTGGTGGTTGAAAGCATTATTTCTTTTACATGCTGGAAATTGAGTATGTAGCTGGATGGAACTGGAAGCTGGAAAATCGAGGTTACAGTTTCCTTTGCATCTTGAATTCTGTTGAGATTTCTAAATTTAGTTTTTGTCTAAGTCATTTGTTCTATTGGAAATATATAGGTGTTACAAGTTTTTTTGTAAATACTCACTTTGAAACCCCTCCAAAGTTTTTCCAGCAACACCTTAGGCTACAAAAATAAGCCCTACCTTTTAAATTGTTCCTTATCTCCTTTATTTCTACAATAAGGCCCCGGGGCCAAATCCATGCCCCCACATGTTTTTGTACTGCCTGCAAGCCAAGAATTTTCTTTTACATTTTTAAATGTTTGAAAAATCAATGAAACTGATGTTTTGTGACGTGAAAATTATATGAAATTCAGAATTCATTGTCCACAAACAAAGTTTTATTGGAAGACAGCCACACATTTATTTGCACATTATGGCTGTTTTTTGCTTTTTAAAAAAATTTATGGTAAAATACACCCAATATAAAATTGACTATTTTAACCACTTTTAAGTGGTATACTACACTTTTAAATGGTTATAACTATAGTAAATCATAGGCCTATTACTAAGAGGCAAAGGTGACTAGATAAATTACTGATACATTTCTTACTCTGATTAAATGTCTATGCCTCCCTCCCTCATCAGTTAAATTGGACTGACTCCTTTGCTATGCTGGAGAAAATAGGTACATCTTTAGTAGCTTGGTGGATTCTAGCTCTACTTAAAAGAAGTAGAAAATATTGTTCACAACTTTATTATTTTATTAAGGTATCACTGATATACAATCACATGAGCAACATTGTGGTCACCACATTCACTCATATTATCGAGTCTCCCACACACCCCAACACAGTCATTATCCATCAGCATAGCAAGATGCCACAGTCACTACTTGTCTTTTCTGTGCTACACTGTCTTTCCCATGACCCTCCCACACCATGTGTGCCAATCATAATGCCCCTCAATGCCTTTCTCCCTCCCACAGCCCTCCCTTTTGGTAACCACAAGTCCCTTCTTGGAGTCTGAGTCTGCTGTTGTTTTGTTCCTGCAGTTTTGCTTTGTAGTTATACTCCACAAGTGAGTGAAATCATTTGGTACTTGTCTTTCCCTGCCTGGCTTATTTCACTGAGGATAATACCCTCTAGCTCCATCCATGTTGTTGCAAATGGTAGGATTTGTTTTCTTATGGCTGAATAATATTTCATTGTGTATATGTACCACATCTTCTTTATCTACTGATGGACACTTAGGTTGCTTCCATATCTTGGCTATTGTAAATAGTGCTACGATAAACAGGGGTGCATATGTCTTTTTGAATGTGGGATCTTGTTTTCTTCAGGTAAATTCCTAGGAGTGGAATTCCTGGGTCAAATGGTATTACTATTTTTAGTTTTTTGAGGAAACCTCTATACTGCTTTCCACAATGGCTGAACTAATTTACATTCCCACCAACAGTGTAGGAGGGTTCTCCTTTCTCCACATCCTTGCCAACATTTGTTTGTCTTTTGGATGATGGCCATCCTAACTGGTGTGATATCTCAGTGTGGTTTTAATTTGAATTTCTCAGATGTTTAGCAATGTGGAGAATCTTTTCATTTGCCTGTTGGCCATCTGAATTTCTTCTTTGGAGAAGTGTCTGTTCATATCCTCTGCCCATTTTTTAATAGGGTTATTTGCTTTTTGGGTGTTGAGACATGTGAGTTCTTCATATATGTTGGATGTTTACCCCTTGGTAGGTCATTTATGAATATATTCTCCCATACTGTAGGATGCCTTTCTGTTCTGATGGTGTCCTTTGCTGTACAGAAGCTTTTCAGCTTGATATAGTCCCACTTGTTCATTTTTGCTTTTGTTTCCCTTGCCCGGGGAGATATGTTCATGAAGAAGTCGCTCATGTTTATGTCCAAGAGATTTTTGCCTACGTTTTTTTCTATCAGGGTGAGTTCTTTTACCTCCTTGTTTAGGTTTATTCCTATGTATTTTATTCTCCAGTGACTCTTTTTGTATGAAATAGAAAACCAGGCACCAAGAATAAAGACAACAAAAGCAAAAAATAAAAAAGAGGGACTATATCAAACTAAAAAGCTTCTACATGGCAAAGGAAACTATCAACAAAATGAAAAGGTAACCTGTCCAATGGGAGAATATTTGCCAATCATGTATCTGATAAGGGGTTAATACCAAAAAATGTGAATAAAAACCCATCCTAAAATTCATATGGAATCTCAAGGGGCATTGAATAACCAAATCAATTCTGAAAAAGAAGAGCAAAGTTGAGAACTCATCCTTCCTATTTTCAAAAAACTATAAGGCCTCAGCAATCAAAACAGTATAGCACTGGCATAAAAACAGACACATAAACTAATACAACAGAATAGAGTGCCCAGGAATAAACCTGTAAACTCTGGTCAAATGATTTTTGACAAGGATGCCAAGACTATTCAGTGGGGAAGGGATAGTCTTTTCAACAGGTGGTGCTGGGAAAAGTGATAATCCATATGCAAAAGAATGAATGAACTTCGATGCTTACCTAATACCATATACAAAAATTGGCTGAAAATGGATCAAGGACATAAATATAAAATCAATAAAACTCTTAGAAGAAAACAGGATAAAAGCTTCACAACATTAGATTTGGCAATGATTTCTTGGCTATGACACTAAAAGTAGAGTTACCAAAAGAAAAAATAGACAAATTGTGGAGTTTATGAAAATTAAAAGATTGTGTACATTAAAAGGCAAAATGCATGGAATAAAAAGACAACCCACAGAATGGTAGAAAATATCTGCAAAGATTTTTTCAAAGAAGATATATGGGGGCTCTCTTGTCACCTCCTGGCCTGAGCCAGGAGCTCTGTCCTTTCACTTTATTTCTAAGTAAAAGCCTGTACCTTGTGCTCTCCTAAAAAAAAAAAAAGATATATGAATGGCCAATAAACACATGTAAAGACGTTCTACATCACTGATCATTGTAGAGAAATGGAGATCAAAACTATAATGCGATACCACTTAACACTCATTAAGATGGCTACTGTCATAAAAAACAAACAAACCAGAGAACAGGTTTCGGCAAGGATGTGGAGAAACTGGAATCATTGTGAACTGTTGGTGGAAATGTAAAATGGTATAGCCACAGTGCAACACAGTACAACCATTCCTCAAAAAAGTTACTGAAGTATCATCAATAGATGAGTGGATAATGAAACAGTGTATTAAGGACATTATGCTAAGTGAAATGAGTCATTCACAAAAATATAAACACTATGATTCCACTTACATGAGGTACTTATATGACTACTTGACATGAATAGTCAAAATCATAAATATGGAAAGTAGAATGGTGGTTACCAGGGCTTGGGGGAAGGGAGAATGGAGAGTTATCGTTTAATAGACATAGACTTTCACTTTTAGAAGATGAAAGAATTATGGGGATGGATGGTAGCAATGGCTGCACAACAATGTAAATATATTTAATACCACTGAACTGTACTCTTAAAAATGGTTAAGATGGTAAATGTTATGTGTATTTTACCACAATAAAAAAATTTTCCATTATCAACTCATTGGGTAACCCTAAAGCATAGGTTGTATAAGAAAGGCAGAAAAACACTTGATTCTTTCCCTTTACTTACCACTTTTTAGAATAAAAGTTGGTTCACTAGCATCCTCCAAAGGTGATCAACATACTTTCTTCTAAATATATAGGATGACAGGCTTGACTAATCCAACTGTCAGCTCAGAGCATTCATCAATTGTTAATGTATTTGATGTTCTTTTTGATGCTTGAAATATTCTATCTTTGGCCAGCCAGAGCTTTCAGAGCTAAAGGGAGGGTTTAAAGAAACTCTTTTCCTGCCCCTGGAGAGTAGAATAGGCAGAAAATCAGACATGAATTGAATCACAAGGATGACAGAACTGCAACAGAGACTGGTCAACTGTGATGGGTCTCCTATCCTAAATTCAGAACCCCTGATAGAAAAGTAACGGGATCCCAATACCAGTATGGGGAAATGTGAGTAAATACACCTGAGAACCTTGAACTTCAGGTTTCGCCTAAATGCTCGGGGTTAGAAACAGTCCCCACTCTTGCTAGACTTGGGCAGCCTTCTGCCTGGAGACCAGGCAGAGAACTTCCCTGAATGTGGATACCTTGGGAAATGATGACGTGTATCCTCCGCATTGCCTCCCCCCATTGCCACCAGACCAATAACTAGGGTCAGTCCTCATCATGGCCAAGATGTCAAGTTCAATCCTATCCTGGGTGAAATGGCTTATGTGCCAAAGAATTGCAGGAGCTGTCTAATATGTACTAGAAGAATCTGGGAGAGGAGGTGTAAGAGTAAGCAAGGATGCTGGAGCAAGAGTAGAATAAAAAGGTTGTATACATGAGAATTCATTGACCTGGGAGCACTCTGTTGTGACTAGGGATTTATGCCCTGGCAAGGACACATGGACCTCTAACACACTGCTGGGATGGCTCCTTGAAGCACAGACAGGACAGCTGATGCCCTAAATTAAGTGGAGGGTTTGTAACTCCCATCCCAAAGTTTCCCAAAGTATCCCAAAGGAAGGAGTCGGGAGGTTCAGGGAGGTAGGAATATTAGAATGGTTTTATTATGAGCAAGCAGAGGATCCACCACTTGACAATGTTCCCTTAGAGGACTTGGAGGAATGCCTCTGAGTTAATGAGGGGGGGCACCTAAATCTTTGAGACTCAGTGCACTGACTGTAGACAAGGCTTTGTAGACCAAGGTGCTGTTTCGAAACCAGTGTCGGTGGATGATGGAATGCCAGAACAGCAGAGGCCAGGTAGTGGCACTTAGCCGTTAATGAAAAGGTGGGACAATTAACTTAATTGGCAGCAGGGCTGGATGGAATGAGACCCAGAGTGCTTTGATCTGCAAGGATCTATAGTGTTGGCTAAGAACTGATGATATTCCTGAAGCAAGTTATATGGACAGTTGGCTAGATAGAGTATTGCTTCACTTGCAAAACCAAACCAAACCAAGAGCTGGCAAGCAGAAGGCGACGACAAAAAACTGCAATCCCTTACCCGGTGTCCTGACAGAAACAATCGAGATCTATAGCCCATTCATCATAAGGGAAACTGGGTATCCTTAAAAGACCCAACAAGATTACCATATGTATATTCAATAAATATTACCTCAATCCTTCTCCAAAGGGATCTGTGGTCATTTACCAAAGTAACTCTATCTGGTGAAAAGGGAATACCCACATCTTTATGGGGTTGTTCATATGGGATCAGAGCTGACACTAGCACAAGGCTCACAATGCCATCATGTCCTGATAAGGGTGGACATGTGGAGGCTAGGTAATAAATGGAGCCCAGGATGAAGTCAATCTCACAGTGGATTGAGTGGGGCCATAGTCCCACCCTGTTATCTCTCTTCCCACTAAATATATAATGATAAGTATGCTTAGAAGCTAACAGAGTTCTCCCATTTATTCCCTGACCTGTAGATATAAGCCATTACAGTAGGAAGGGCCGAGTGGCAGTCTCAGAAACTGCCCCCTCCCCATTGCCAGGATGGATGCAGTATTCCAGGGGGAGCTGCAGAGATTATTGCCACCCTCAAAAGGAATGGCTACTTTACAACAGTACACTTCCATTTTCCCCTCCTCTTCTTTGTGCTATTCCCATTACCATTTTACTTCTATACTTTTATAAGCCCCACAATATATTACTTATGCTTTAAACTGTATTTCCTAAACAGATAAAAAATGAGAAAATTATTTATATTTATCCACATATTTATTATTTTAGTCCTCTTCAATCCTTTGTGTAGATACAAATTTCCATCTGATATCATTTTTCTTTTACCTGAAGAACGTCTTTTAATATTTCTTGTATGCAGGTCTGCTGGTGATTATCTTAGCTTTTGTTTGTGTGAAAAAGTATTTGCTTTCATTTTTTGAAGATTACTTTCTGAGTATAGAATTCTAGGAGGGTGGCTTTTTTTTCCCTCTTGCAGCACATTAAAGATAACAGTCTATTATCTTTTTTTATTAAGGTATTATTGATATACACTCTTACGAAGGTTTCACAAGAAAACAATGTGGTTACTACATTTACCCATATTATCAAGTCCCCACTCATACCCCAATTCAGTCACTGTCCATCAGCGTAGTAAGATGACACAGATTCACTGTTTGCCTTTTCTGTGATACACTGTTTTCCCCGTGATTGCCCACACCATGTGTACTAAACATAATACCCCACAATCCCCTTGTCCCACCTAACCTCCCACACCTCTCCCCTTTGGTAAGCACCAGTTCCTTCTTGGAGTCCCTGAGTCTGCTACTATTTTGTTCCTTCAGTTTTGATTTGTTGCTATACTGCACAAATGAGGGAAATCATTTGGCACTTGTCTTTCTCTGCCTGGCTTATTTCACTGAGCATAATATCCTCCAGCTCCATCCATGTTGTTGCAAATGGCAGGATTTCTTTCCTTCCTATGGCTGAATAGTATTTCATTGTGTATATATACCACATCTTCTTTATCCATTCATCTACTGGTGGACACTTAGGTGGCTTCCATATCTTGGCTATTGTAAAAAGTGCTGCAATAAACATAGGGGTGCATATGTCTTTTTGAATCTGAGAAGTATTCTTTGAGTAAATTCCAAGGAGTGGGATTCCCAGGTCAAATGGTATTTGTATTTTTAGTTTTTTGAGGAACCTCCATACTGCTTTCCACAATGGTTGAACTAGCTTACATTGCCACCAGCAGTGTAGGAGGATTCCCCTTTCTCCGCATCCTCACCAGCATTTGTTGTTCTTAGGGTTTTGGATGGTGGCCATCCTTACTGGTATGAGGTAATATCTCATTGTGGTTTTAATTTGCATTTCCCTGATGATTAGTGATGTTGAGCATCTTTTCATGTGTCTGTTAGGCATCTGAATTTCTTCTTTGGAGAACTGTCTCTTCATGTCCTCTGCCCATTTTTTAATCAGGTTACTTGCTTTTTGAGTGTACAGGCGTGTAAGTTCTTCATATATTTTGGATGTTAACCCCTTGTCGGATATGTCATTTACAAATATATTCTCCCATATATATATATATAGGATGCCTTTTTGTTCTGTTCATGGTGTCCTTTAAATCTTGCATTTCTATACACAAAAAATAAGTTATCAAACAGTGAGAAGCTGAAAGCTTTTCTCCTAAGATTGGGAACAAGACAAGGATGCCCAATCTCCCCGTTTTTATTCAACATAGTACTAGAGGTCATGGTCATGGCAATCAGAAAAAACAAAGAAATAAGGGGCATCCAGATTGGTAAGGAAGAAGCCAAACTGTCCCTGTTTGCAGATGACATGATATTGTACATAAAAAACCCTAAATAATCCACTCCAAAACTACTAGAACTAATATCTGAATTCAGCAAAGTTGCAGGATACAAAATTAATACACAGAAATCTGTTGCTTTCCTATACACTAATGATGAACTAGCAGAAAGAGATATCAGGAAAACAATTCCATCCACAATTGCAACAAAAAGAATAAAATACCTAGGAATAAACCTAACCAAAGTGAAAGACCTATACCCTGAAAACTACAAGACACTCTTAAGAGAAATTAAAGAGGATACTAATAAATGGAAATTCATCCCAAGGAAGAATTAATAGTCAAAATGGCCATTTTACCTAAAGCAATCTACAGATTCAATGCAATTCCTATCAAAATACTGACAACATTCTTCAACGAACTGGCACAAATAGTTCTAAAATTCATATGGAACCACAAAAGATCCCGAATAGCCTAAGCAATCCTGAGAAGGAAGAATAAAGCTGGGGGGATTATGCTGCCCGACTTCAAGCTCTACTACAAAGCCACAGTAATCAAGACAATTTGGTACAGGCATGAGAACAGACCCATAGACCAATGGAACAGACTAGAGAGTCCAGATAATAACCCAAGCATATATGGTCAATTAATATATGATAAAGGAGCCATGGATATACAATGGGGAAATGACAGCCTCTTCAACACCTGGTGTTGGCAAAACTGGACAAAGAGAATGAAGCTGGATTACTGTCTAACCCCATACACAAAAGTAAACTCAGAATGGATCAAAGACCTGAATGTAAGTCATGAAACCATAAAACTCTTAGAAGAAAACATAGGCAAAACTCTCTTGAATATAAACATGAGCAACTTCGTCATGAACATATCTCCACAGGCAAGGGAAACAAAAGCAAAAATGAACAAGTGGGACTATATCAAACTAAAAAGCTTCTGTACAGCAAAGGACACCATCAGTAGAACAAAAAGGCATCCTACAGTATGGGAGAATATATTCCTAAATGACATATCTGATAAGGGGTTGTACATCCAAAATATACAAAGAGCTCACGCACCTCAACAAACAAAAAGTAAATAAGCCAATTAAGAAATGGGCAGAGAACTTCCGGGAAGATGGCGGTGTGAGAAGGGCGGCAGAAATCTCCTCCCAACACTATATTTATCTACGAAAACACAGAAAATACATCTATTCCTAAAAGAAAGACGAGAATACACAGGAAAGCACACAGCGTGCAGCTACACCCGAGAGGACTTGGCACCCCAAGAGGCGGGTAAGATACGGAGCCGCGACCCGGCAGGACCCGAGCCCTCCCCCACCCCAGCGCACCAGCAGGAGGAGAGGATTCAGAGCCAGGAGGGAGTGGAAGCACACCCCGTGAAGTAGCCAGCCCCGGGGATCTGCGCGGGGAGCGCTGACCCACATTGCGCAGTGCAGCGGAGATTGGAGAGACAGAGGGGCAGGATCTGAGCGGGGAACGCGCCAAGCTGGCGCCCGGGAAGGAAAAAAAAAAAGTGTGCGCTTTCTTCAGCAGTCTTAAAGAGACAGGAACCCAGCGGAGGAGCTGGATCGCCCCAGCACACTCAGCCCAGCAGGCTGGGAGTCCTGGGGAGTTTCAGACGCCTTAGCTGGCGACTGAGGAAGCGTAGCCATACTTACACTTCTCACTGAGATCAACAGCCTCCTATTCGTTCCCACCCCTGCCAGAGCGATAAAGGGCCCTGCGGAGCGGCACAGTCACAGCTGTGGAATAGTGGGGCAATAGCGCCACCTAGAGCATTCCCACAGAATCTATGTCCGGTGGGCATTTTTTTTGTTTTTTGTTTTGTTTTGTTTTTGTTTTTGTTTTTTCTTTTCTTTCTTTTTTTCTTTTTTTTTCTTTTTTTTCTTTTTTTTCTCTTTTTTTTTCTTCTCTTTTTAAAGTCTTAAAGAGCCCAGCTGACATATGTGGCAACTATCAGTGACCAATTATATAGCCATGAAAAGACAGAGGAATATGGTTCAGACCAAAATCAACCAGACAACCCCAGAAAGGGAGTCTGAAGGGATGGAAATGCACAGCCTTCCCTGAAAAAGAATTCAGAATAAAAGTCATAACCATGCTGATGGACCTACAGAGAAATGTGCAAGAGCTGAGGGAGGAAGTGAGGGAACTGAGGAAAGACAATACAGAAATCAGACAAGCGATCGACGGGCTTAACAGCAGAATGGATGAGATGCAGAGACTGTTAATGGAATAGAAAACAGAGAACAGGAGTACAGAGCAGCTGAGGCAGAGAGAGATAAAAGGATTTCTAGGAATGAAAGAATATTAAGAGAACTGTGTGACCAATCGAAACGGAACAATATTCGCATTATAGGAGTACCAGAGGAAGAAGAGAGAGAAAAAGGGATAGAAAGTGTCTTTGAAGAAATAATTGCTGAAAACTTTCCCTCGCTGGGGAAGGAAGTAGTCTCGCAGTCCACCGAAGCTCATAGATCTCCCAACACAAGGGACCCAAGGAAGACAACACCAAGACACATAATAATTAAGATGGCAAAGATCAAAGATAAAGACAGGGTATTAAAGGCAGCTAGAGAGAGAAAAAAGATCACCTACAAAGGAAAACCCATCAGACTATCATCAGACTTCTCAACGGAAACCTTACAGGCCAGAAGAGAATGGCATGATATATTTAACGTTATGAAACAGAAGGGCCTCGAACCAAGAATATTGTATCCAGCACGATTATCATTTAAATATGATGGAGGGATTAAACAATTTCCAGACAAACGAAAGTTGAGAGAGTTTGCCTCTCATAAACCACCACTACAGGATATCTTAAATGGACTGCTCTAGATGGAAGTACACCTAAGGCTAAAAAGATGTCACCAGAGAAAATAAAATCATAGCAAAGAAAGCAGACCATCCAAATACTAACTAAAGGCAAAGAATAAAACACCTATTATAGAAAGAATGGAGGAGGAGGAATAAGAAGGGAGAGAAATAAAGAAACATCAGACTGTGTTTACAATAACTTAACAAGAAAGTTAAGTTAGATTGTTAGATAGTAAAGAAGCAACCCTTGAACCCTTGGTAACCACGAATCTAAAGCCAGCAATGGCAATAAGTACATACCTATCAATAATCACCCTAAATGTAAATGGACTGAATGCACCAATCAAAAGACACAGAGTAACAGAATGGATAAAAAAGCAAGACCCATCTATATGCTGCCTACAAGAAACTCACCTCAAATCCAAAGATATACACAGACTAAAAGTGAAGGGATGGAAAAAGATATTTCATGCAAACAACAAAGAGAAAAAAGCAGGTGTTGCAGTACTTGTATCAGACAAAATAGACTTCAAAACGAAGAAAGTAGCAAAAGATAAAGAAGGACATTACATAATGATAAAGGGGTCAGTCCAACAAGAAGATATAACCATTATAAATATATATGCACCCAACACAGGAGCGCCAGCATATGTGAGACAAATACTAACAGAATTAAAGGAGGAAATAGACAGCAATGCATTCATCTTAGGAGACTTCAACACACCACTCACTCCAGAGGACAGATCAACCAGACAGAAAATAAGTAAAGACACAGAGGCACTGAACAACACACTAGAACAGATGGACCTAACAGACATCTACAGAACTCTACACCCAAAAGCAACAGGATACACATTCTTCTCAAGTGCACATGGAACATTTTCCAGAATAGACCACATACTAGGCCACAAAAAGAACCTCAGTAATTTCAAAAATATTGAAATCCTACCAACCAACTTCTCAGATCACCAAGGTATAAAACTAGAAATAAATTTTAGAAAGAAATCAAAAAGGCTCACAAATACATGGAGACTTAACAACACTCTCCTAATTAATCAATGGGTTAACGACCAAATCAAAACAGAAATCAAAGAATATATGGAGACTAATGACAACAACAACACAAAGCCACAACTTCTGTGGGACGCAGCAAAGGCAGTTCTAAGGGGAAAGTATATTGCAATCTAGGCCTATTTAAAGAAGGAAGAACATTCTCAAATGAATAGTCTAAAGACACAATACTGAAATTGGAAAAAGAAGAACAAATGAGGCCCAAAGTCACCAGAAGGAGGGACATAATAAAGATTAGAGAAGAAATAAATAAAATTGAGAAGAATAAAACAATAGAAAAAATCAATAAAACCAAGAGCTGGTTCTTTGAAAAAATAAACAAAATAGATAAACCCCTAGCCAGACTCATTAAGAGAAAAAGAGAATCTACACACATAAACACAATCAGAAATGAGAAAGGAAAAATCACGACGGACCCCACAGAAATACAAAGAATCATAAGAGAATATTATGAGAATCTATATGCTAACAAGCTGGAAAACATAGAAGAAATGGAAAACTTCTTAGAAAAATACAACCTTCCAAGACTGACCAAGCAAGAAACAGAAAAACTAAACAGACCAATCACCAGTGACGAAATCGAATTGGTAATCAAAAAACTACCCAAGAACAAAACCCCTGGGCCTGATGGATTCACCTCTGAATTCTACCAGACATATAGAGAAGAAATAACACCGATTCTCCTTAAAGTTTTCCAAAAAATAGAAGAGGAGGGAATACTTCCAAACTCATTCTATGAAGCCAGCATCACTCTAATACCAAAACCGGGCAAAGACCTCACCAAAAAAGAAAATTACAGACCAATATCCCTGATGAACGTAGATGCAAAAATACTCAACAAAATATTAGCAAACCGAATTCAAAAATACATCAAGAGGATCATACACCATGATCAAGTGGGATTCATCCCAGGGATGCAAGGATGGTACAACATTCGAAAATCCATCAACATCATCCACCACATCAACAAAAAGAAGAACAAAAACCACATGATCATCTCCATAGATGCTGAAAAAGCATTTGACAAAATTCAGCATCCATTCCTGATTAAAACTCTCAACAAAATGGGTATAGAGGGCAAGTACCTCAACATCATAAAGGCTATATATGACAAACCCACAGCTAACATCATACTTAATGGTGAGACGCTGAAAGCTTTTCATCTAAGATCGGAAACAAGACAAGGATGCCCACTCTCTCCACTGTTATTCAACATAGTACTGGAGGTCCTAGCCACAACAATCAGACAAAATAAAGACATACAAGGCATCCAGATTGGTAAAGAAGAGGTCAAATTGTCACTATTTGCAGATGACATGATACTGTACATAAAAAACCCTAAAGATTCCATTCCAAAACTACTAGAACTAATATCTGAATTCAGCAAAGTTGCAGGATACAAAATTAACACAGAGAAATCTGTTGCTTTCCTATACACTAATGATGAACTAACAGAAAGAGAAATCAGAAAAACAATTCCATTCACAATTGCATCAAAAAGAATAAAATACCTAGGAATAAACCTAACGAAGGAAGTGAAAGACCTGTACTCTGAAAACTACAAGACACTCCTAAGAGAAATTAAAGAGGACACTAACAAATGGAAATGCATCCCATGCTCTTGGCTAGGAAGAATAAATATTGTCAAAATGGCTATACTACCTAAAGCAATCTACAGATTCAATGCAATCCCTATCAAACTACCAACAGCTTTCTTCAATGAACTGGAACAAATAATTCTAAAATTCATATGGAACCACAAAAGACCCCGAATAGCCAAAGCAATCCTGAGAAGGAGGAATAAAACAGGGGGAATTACACTCCCTGACTTCAAGCTCTACTACAAAGCCACAGTAATCAAGACAATTTGGTATTGGCACAAAAACAGACCCACAGACCAGTGGAACAGAATAGAAAATCCAAACATTAACCCAAACATATACAGTCAATTAATATTTGATAAAGGTGCCTTGGATATACAATGGGGAGATGACAGCCTCTTCAGCAGCTGGTGTTGGAAAAACTGGACAGCTACATGTAAGAGAATGAAACTGGACTACTGTCTAGCCCCATACACAAAGGTAAACTCAAGGTGGATCAAAGACTTGAATGTAAGTCATGAAACCATAAAACTCTTAGAAAAAAACATAGGCAAAAATCTCTTGGACATAAACATGAGCAACTTCTTCATGAACATATCTCCCCGGGCAAGGGAAACAAAAGCAAAAATGAACAAGTGGGACTATATCAAGCTGAAAAGCTTCTGTACAGCAAAGGACACCATCAGTAGAACAAAAAGACATCCTACAGTATGGGAGAATATATTCATAAAAAACGTATCTGATAAAGGGTTGACATCCAAAATATATAAAGAACTCATGCACCTTAACAAACAGAAAGCAAATAATCCAATTAAGAAATGGGCAGAGGACATGAATAGACAGTTCTCCAAAGAAGAATTTCAGATGGCCAACAGGCACATGAAAAGATGCTCCACATCGCTAATCATCAGAGAAATGCAGATTAAAACCACAATGAGATATCACCTCACACCAGTGAGGATGGCCAACATCCAAAACACAAACAACAACAAATGTTGGCGAGGATGTGGAGAAAAGGGAACCCTCCTACACTGCTGGTGGGACTGCAAATTAGTTCAACCATTGTGGAAAGCAGTATGGAGGTTCCTCAAAAAACTCAAAATAGAAATAGCATTTGACCCAGGAATTCCACTCCTAGGAATTTACCCTAAGAATGCAGCAGCCCAATTTGAAAAGGACAGATGCACCCCTATGTTTATTGCAGCACTATTTACAATAGCCAAGAAATGGAAGCAACCTAAGTGTCCATCAGTAGATGAATGGATAAAGAAGATGTGGTACATATACACAATGGAATATTATTCAGCCATAAGAAGAAAACAAATCCTACCATTTGCAACAACATGGATGGAGCTAGAGGGTATTATGCTCAGTGAAATAAGCCAAGCCGAAAAAGACAAGTATCAAATGATTTCACTCATATGTGGAGTATAAGAACAAAGAAAAAAACTGAAGGAACAAAACAGCAGCAGACTCACAGAACCCAAGAACGGACTAATAGTTACCAAAGGGAAAGGGACTGGGGAAAATGGGCGGGAAGGGAGGGATAAGAGGGAAAAAGGGGCATTACGATTAGCAGATGTAATGTTGGGGGGGCACGGGGAGGGCAGTACAACTCAGAGAAGACAAGTAGTGATTGTATAGCATCTCACTACGGTGATGGACAGTGACTGTAATGGGGTTGTTGGGGGGGACCTGATGAAGGGGTAGTTTAATAATCGTAATATTGCACATGTAATTGTAAATTAATAATAAAATTTTTAAAAAATGAAAAAAAAAGAAATGGGCAGAGGAGCTGAATAGACACTTCTGCAAAGAAGAAATTCAGATGGCTAACAGGCACATGAAAAGATGCTTCACATCGCTAATCATAAGAGAAATGCAAATTAAAACCATATTGAGATATCACCTCACACCAGTTAGTTAGGATGGCCACCATCCAAAAGACAAACAGCAACAAACGTTGGCGAGAATGTGGAGAAAGGGGAACTCTCCCACACTGCTGGTGGGAATATAAATTAGTTCAACCATTGTGGAAAGCAGTATGGAGGTTCCTCAAAAAACTCAAAATAGAAATACCATTTGACCCAGGAATTCCACTCCTAGGAATTTGCCCTAAGAATGCAGAATCCCAGTTTCAAAAAGACATATGCACCCCTATGTTTATCTTAGCACTATTTACAGTAGCCAAGAAATGGACGCAACCAAAGTGTCCATCAGTAGATGAATGGATCAAGAAGAGGTGGCACTATACACAATGGAATATTATTCAGCCATAAGAAGAAAACAAATCCTACCATTTGCAACAACATGGATGGAGCTAGAGGGTATTATGCTCAGTGAAATAAACCAGGTGGAGAAAGACAAGTACCAAATGATTTCACTCATCTGTGGAGTATAAGAACAAAGAAAAAACTGAAAGAAAAAAACAGCAGCAGACTCACAGAACCCAAGAATGGACTAATAGTTACCAAAGGGAAAGGGACTGGGGAGGATGGGTGGGAAGGGAGAGATAAGGGGAAAAAGGGGCATTACAATTAGCACATATAATGACATACAATGTGGGGGCAGGGTACGGGGAAGGCAGTATAGCACAGAGAAGACAAGTAGTGATTCTATAGCATCATACTAGGCTGATGGAGAGTGACTGTAATGGGAGTGTGGTGGGGACTTGATAATGGGGGGAATCTAGTAACCAAAATGTTGCTTGTCCAATTGTATATTAATGATACCAAAATAAAAGAAAAATAGATACAAAATTTCAAAAAATAAGTTATCAGAGAAATCAAAAATCTCCCATTTATAATTGCTTGAAGAAGAATAAAATACCTAGGAATAAATTTAATCAAAGAGGTAAAGGACCTGTACACTGAAAACTGAAAGACATTTATGAAAGGAAGAAGACACAAATAATGGAAAGATAGTTGTGCTCATGGATTTGAAAAATTAATATTGTTAAAAACCTATACTACCCAAAGCAGTTCACAGATGTAATGCAATCCCTATAAACCTTCCACTGAAATTTTTCACAGAAATAGAACAATCCTAAAATTTGTATGGAACCACAAAAGACCCCCAAGAGCCAAAGCAATCTTAAAAACAAAGCTGGA
This sequence comes from Smutsia gigantea, assembly GCA_032199065.1. Classification (NCBI taxonomy): domain Eukaryota; kingdom Metazoa; phylum Chordata; class Mammalia; order Pholidota; family Manidae; genus Smutsia; species Smutsia gigantea. The sequence goes on from JAVSCE010012829.1 coordinate 79,614, forward strand.
AGCATCACACTCCTGATTTCGAACTACATTACAAAGCTTTAGTAATCAAAAAGTATGGTGTTGGCATTAAAAAATCAAGTCTATGGAACAGCAGAGCCCAGAAACAAATCCATGCATTTGTGTCAATTAATTTACAACAAAGGAGGCAAAAATATACAACAGGGAAAGGATAGTCCCTTCAAAAAATTGTGTTGAGAAAGCTGGCAGCCACACCCCAAAGGATGAAAGTAGATTCACTCAGTCTTTTTGGCTGTAACTTCCTGGAGATTTTGTGACATCAGGTGGGTTTTGATCACATTTTCTTTGCCTCTTGGTAAGGTAGGTCCCCATTACTTTAAAAGGCAGCAGAGCCGTGATGAAAACCACTTCTTTGGAGTCCACAGGGAGCTGGGTTCAATTTCTGAGTTCACCGCTTACCTGGTCAATTTGACCAAGTCTAGGCCTCATTTGAATAACAGGAGTTAACAGCTGGCTTCAATGGGAGGTCATGAGGATTAAATATTAAGTTTAGCCATATGAAATGCTGTTTCTGGAGGTCAAAAAGAGGGTTAGAATCTACCAAAATAGTTAGCATTCCATTGTGCTTCTGATTCTTAAAAAAACTCCAACCCTAAAATCTTTTCTCCTATCCTAAGGCATAGATAGTCCGCTAGTGTTTGGGTGGCCCTGGAGACTCAGAAGTTCCAACACTGTTGACCTACCCTGTGAAGACCACTAAATCAGTCTGGGGATAGTCTCATGAAATTTAGCAACCTCTACAAAGATGTGGAGCTTCTTTCCAGCCAGCCACAGGCACAAGCACATCCCCTGGGGGCAGAGAAGTCGAGGGCTGTGACAGCTCCTTGCCTGGACACACAGACTCAACACGCTTTCACACTTCTTTCCAAGGCCTGTTGTGCATGTTTGTCGCTGTAAGCTGGGTAGTGACACGTGCCACTTTAAAATGTGGAAACTGAGGCCTAAAGAGGGTCAGGCCTCTAGCACCACGTGGTGTCGGATAGATCAGTCCAGACACTGACTCCAGTTGTGTGACCTCCGCACCATCCTTGAACCTCTCTGTCGCAGGCCAGCTTCCTTTTCTGGAGAAGAG
>JAVSCE010012830.1:0-11666 GCA_032199065.1 Smutsia gigantea
ATTTTGGATATCCAGTATACTCCAGGCCCTACAAGCCCCAGGGTCCAGTGTGGATACTCAGTGTCCCAGGGGAGGCTTGTCACTGCCTAAAGCACTCTCTCTGGAGAGGGCAGCAGCCCAGCTCGAGACCTCGTCGCAGGAGGGCTCCACTCTGGGGAGGGTAGGCCTGGTCTGGCTCACACTCACAGAGCTGTAACTGTATTCTCAGGAATGCTAAGAAATAATCTGTTGTGAACTGACCTGAACAGGTTTGGCCTCCAAAGAATTGTCAGATTCTTTCGGGAAACAGTTGATGGGAGGCTTGTGCATTTTTCCTACAGTCCCATGACCAGGAGGTGTGTTACAGGGAAGGCAAGTTTGACCACTCATTGAGACACTGGTTACCGAGCAGGCATGGACAGAGCCCTCAGTCTCTTCTTTAAGCTTGGCAAAGCTCAAGCTTTCTGCCGAAACAAGAGACATTCAAGGCAGATGTGATGGTGTTCCAGGGGCAGGATTCAGCTACCCGCCAGAGAGGGGTCAGAGCCGTCCTTTAATGGCCGATCATGGGCCCTGACAGGGTCCAGGGTCCCCTCTCTGAAGGAGATGGACCGTTGGTCTTCCTAGATCTTCTCCGTAGTTCTTGCTAGGGTTTTCACCCAGTCCAGAGGGCAGGGAGCCATTGCTCGTTGCCATTATGCAGCTGACCTCCTCTGGAGCAGATGAACTCTGATTAGGCTTTCAAAAGCTGACCCGCCATCTCTGAGTGTTCTTTTCTGATTTGGGTACTTCAAATGAGAACTGACCACCTTTAGGTCATCACCTATTTTTTTAAGGATGTGTTGATTTTGAAAACATTTTTAACTTGATTTTTCCTTTAAACTTAAGGAAAAGATGCAAAAATTGTACAGAGAGTTGCCATATATTCCTTAGGGTTAGTCTGTTATCAGAACGGGGAAATCAACATTGGTGTAATCTCTTTACTAAAGATCTTAGTTAATTTCCTCAGTTTTTTCACTAATGCCTTTTTTTTGTTCTCGGATACTATCCAGGATCCCACATTACATTTAGTTGTTACGTTTCCTTACTCTGCTGCAATCAGTGACTTGATCTTTCCTTGTCTTTCATGACCTTGACACTTTTGAAGAGTATTGATCAGTATTTTGTTGAGTGTCCCTCGGATGGGGTTTTCCCCTGATTGGACTGAGGTTATGCATTTTTTTATGGTGGTAAAGTATACATAACATAAAATTCACCATTTTAAGTGTACAATTCAGTGGCATCAAATACATTTATGATGTTGTGCAACCATCGCCACTATTTGCAGAACTTTTTCATCATCCCAGACAGCAACTCTGTCACCATTAAGCAGTTACTCTCCATCCTGCTCTCTCCCCCAGCTCCGGGTTAACATCTGTTTTGCTTTCTGTCTCTGTGATTTTGCCTATTCTGTGTACTTGATATAAGTGGAATCATGTAATGTTTGTCTTTTTGTGTCCGGCATTTTTCACTTACCATAATATCCTCATGGTTCATCCCTGGTGTGACATGTATCAGAACTTCATTCTTTTTAAGGCTGAATAATATTCCATATATGGATGGACCACATTTTGCTTATCTTCTCATCAGTTGATGGACACTTGGGTTGCTTCCGCCTTTTGGCTACTATGAACAATGCTGCTGTGAACATAGGTATATAAGTAATTGGATCACATTTTCAAAAGGAATGTGGAGGCACTGGAGAAGATGCAGTCTGAAGCTAGCAGGAAAAGGTACTATTCTGTGTCTCGCATCCCTGACTAAGGCTTCCACAGAAGAGAGGGAGACTGGGGTGGGGCAGGGCAGGGGGATGACAGGGGGTTAGGGAGCTGGGTGCCAGAAGGTTGAGGGGCCAGGAGGATAGGGGTAGCCCAAGCTGTCGTCCTTGCCCAAAGGTACTGCCGCTGGGGAAAGACCTAGAAGGTGCAAAGCAGGAGCTTTGAATGCACAGAGTCAAAGGCCGAGGGGAAGCACTGACAGGTCAGGCCTGTGATCTGGTGCAGCAAGGGTACTTCATTACTCAGCCCCAGAGCCAGGCAAGAGGGGAGGGGTACAGGCTGGTGGGAAATTAAATCTCCTTACTATCTCCTGCTGCTCTTTTTCAAAATTTTGTGACCATGTCTCCCCATGAGAAATATATATATATATTTTAATATAATTTATTATCATTAATTTACAATTACATGTGCAATATTACGATTATTAAACTACCCCTTCATCAGGTCCCCCCCACCAACCCCATTACAGTCACTGTCCATCAGCGTAGTGAGATGCTATAGAATCACTACTTGTCTTCTCTGAGTTGTGCAGCCCTCCCCGTGTCCCCCCCAACATTATATCTGCTAATCGTAATGCCCCTTTTTCCCTCTTATCCCTCCCTTCCCACCCATCTGCCCCAGTCCCTTTCCCTTTGGTAACTATTAGTCCGTTCTTGGGTTCTGTGAGAAATATATTTTATATTGCAACGTGGTGCACACACCCATCCTTAGTTATAATTGAGATGCTCATTGCACAGAAAACATTTACCTTTACTATAAGAGTTATACTCTGATATCTTTCATTTATTTCTGTGCAATTTTTTTTTTTAGAGCTTATTGTGACTTGGTTTGCTCTGGGCTGAAAACACAGTGCTCCCTGAAGTCCCATGTGCAAAATTGTTTCTGCCACTTAGTTTTTCTTTTCCTGTGGACATCCTCTTCCCCCGACCCCCAAGAACAATGTAAACCATGTGACTGATCATGTTTCCCTCTTTGGTTTGGCTGTCAGGAAACTCAAAGCCAAATTGGCTCGACCAAGTCATAGGTCTCTGAATGCGGCAGATACTGTACACACTGGTACCTTACTGTTCCCGGGCTCTTGACCTTTTAACTGTACTTTTCCTGGTCCTACTTATTCATGTATTTTTGTTTTACTGAGTTAATTCTTGGGAGCTTCCACCATCTATGTGAAATATGATGGAATGTGATGATAGCATACCTAAGAAATCATTGAGAACTTTTGATCTCCTCTGAGAAAAGCTATGGAGTAAGGTCTGTATCCTTGGAGATTCGTTTTTGAAGCTATAGATCTCGACCTTATAATTTTCTTTTAGCTCTGTGAGTCTCTGATTTATTTTTTTGGCCTTTGTTTCGGATTATCTAGAAAACACCTCCGCTCCTTTTTTTTTTTTTAAAGAAATTTACCACAGCTGCAAAGGTAGAATTCAGGGACGTTTGGTATTGGTGTGGAGGAAAGGTGTCATTTTATCTTTAAAAAGGGGCATTTTAACTTGCAGTCACATTTCCTAGAATGCCATTTGTTTATGCAGACTTTTTTTTTTTTAAGTCCCAGGAATGCCTCTTAGCCAAGCAGCCTGCCTCTAGAGAGTCCGTGCCTCAGCGCTGGTTCTCATCCCTGTCCTTGCCTTGCCACCAACTAGTTTCTCTGCCGCCTGCAGCCTCTGCCCGCAAGTCCACCTTCTGCGGCAGGTGTGTCCGGAGGCCCCACATTCGCGGCTGCCTTTCCCCTCTGCTCCCACACCGCCAGTGAGTCCTCACGCTCTCGGGCAATGTGCAGCCTCTCGAGCTTGTAGCAAGGTCAGAACCGGCCCTGGCACGTGCTTAGCGCGCCCTGCCTTTCGGCCCCCGGGTCAGAAGGATTTGAGGCAGGAGGAAATGACCAGATCGTCTGATGCACCTGGACCTCTCAAGAGGTGATGCAGACAAGAGAGGAAGAGTTTGGAATTGAATCCGTTTTTCGGTGAAGTTTTCAGTATGCGAAGGAAAACTAAGCAAAGGAACAAACAAGACTAGTATTAGCTCCAGGGACAAAATGTGGCTTTAGAAAAGGAACATAATCTTAGCGTACCATGTGGCTAGGCTTTCAGTAATACTTATGTCATCCTCATTATGAGGGAGCCATTGGTATTAGTCTGTGAGGGCAGCCAGAACACAGCACCACAGCGTGGGGGGCTCACCCAACAGACGTGGATTGTCTCACAGCCGCACAGGCTAGAGGGCCACAGCCAGTGGTGACTGGAGCGCTTCCTCCTGAGGGCTGTGAGGGAAGGGTCTGGCCAGGCCTCCCTCCTTGTCATGGACGTGGCCATCTTTCCCTGTGTCTCTTCACATCTACTTCCCTCGATGTGTCTCTGTGTCCACATGTGTCCTTTTTATAAGCACACTAGCCATGCTGGATTAGAACCACCCTAAAAACCTCATCTTAATGAATTACATCAGCAGTGACCCTATTTCCAAATAAGGTCACATTCTGAGGTCCTGGGGGTTAAGACATCTGAATTTTGGGGGACACAGTTCAATCCCTGAAGACATGGAGCACCGATCCAACCAAACTGATGAGGGCGCAGGAGGGTGGGAGGTGTGTGGAGGGGCGAACAAGGAGAGCAGACCTCAGCTTCTGGGCTGGGATGGCGGCACACGGTGTCTGAGAGCGACAGCATCGAGGGAGAGCCATGTAGGCATTTTGTTTAGAGACCTGGAAGCAAATGGCACAGGACCAAGTGGAAGAGGTAACCGTAGTTGCCTCTGGGGAGGGCAGCCTGGGGGAGGGCGGGACAGTGGTCTGCTGCCTGACAGCCCTTTGCAGCTGTTTGAGTCGCTGTGTGTGGGCTGCCTTGGGTAACAAGGACCTGTGTCGCCTGTGCTGCCTGCCCTGAGCTGCCCTTGCCTTCATTCGAGGTGAGAAAAGGAAGTGGGGACTGTACTGGCATTAAGGCCACCACTGCCAAGAAGTGAAGTGTTGGGCTTTCTGGGACCTATTTATTGTTTCATTCAGAAAGAACGTAATAGTTACTTTTTAGCTCCTTATATGGGATCTACTTTAATATATTCAAAAGCAGGGTTTTGGGGGGCACTGTAGTTTACTGCATATTTGAAATTCTTCAGAAGATGTCTACCTTTCTCTCTGTTGCAGTTATTGATTTAGAAGCGAGCTGGAAGTGTCTGACAGGAACTGTCACTAAGCCACTGTGCAGTTAATTTTATTTTGGTTACGGGTAATTGTTCCATGTTTGCTTCTGAGGGGAGCAGCGGCAAGAGATTTCCTCTCCTCTTTTCTGAAAGCTTCCCCTTTAGCTGTGCAGACATCTCTCTGTCCAGGCCCCCGTGACATGATGGGGAACGGAATGCTGAAGCAGGCACCTCTGTCTGCAGAGAGCCAGTCCCTCTGCTGAAGGCACATGGCTTGGGGAATGTGCTTGTCTGTCAGGTAGCTGGCAGTATGACTGTATTAGACCATCTGTGGAAATGTTTAGAAGAAAAAAATCTGGCAAAAGAGCAGACCAGGCAAGTTTAAAAAAGTATTTTATGGCACACAGTTCAATTAAGTTAGTACTAACTAGTTAGAAATTAATGTTTACATTATTACTGCACACACTTAAAAGAGAAAAAAGGAGGCAATTGCAGTATAAGGCACATCATTCAATATATACTCAAATGCTTATTCAAAACATTTATATATTCCTTGTAGGTGTAGCACTCTGCCAGGTAGGGAGTAACAGTAAATGAAATGCATACCAGGTCCCTTCTAAGGAAGTTCTGTTTTAGAGTGACAGGACATATAATTTAAGAGATGATAAGAGTTAAAATAACAGTCTAAGGTAGAAGTAGGCAAACTATGGCCTACAGGCCAAATGTGGCTTACTGCTTATTTTTGTAAATAAAGTTTTACTGGAGCACAGCCTGCTCATTTGTTTTCCTGTTCTCCATGGTTGCCTTCTCGCTATGATGGCAGGGTTCAGTAGTTGCAACACAACATACGGCCCACCAAGCCTAACAGATTTACTGTCTGGCCCTTTAAGGAGAAGTTTACCAACTCCTGGTCTAAGACAATAATTCAGAAGATGTTGCAAGGCAGTGTATGATAATTAGAAGTAACAATTAATGCTGTAGTTAGTAAGTCTGAGAATGTACTGGTGGGTGGCCTGAGACAGGGTTTGGAGTGGACCTTAAGCCATGAAAGTGAAGGGCATTTTGTATGTTAGGTATAAGGAACTGGACTTCTTGGATGAAAATATGAACAGAACAAGAAACAGAACAAGAGAACAAGAAATAGCAGTCATTTCTCAAGAGAGGTTTAACCTTGTGACCCTGAAGGCCACTAATGCCAGACTTGTGTGGATAGACAGTCTCCCATTCCATGGTGACAATGGTCTGCAGAGTCTTTTGAGAAGGGAATTCTGGAAAAGAATGTTGTGTAGATGAGAGATGTTGGGAAGCAGAAGGAAGGAGGAGACGCCCCCTCCCCATCCTTGGCCACTCCTTTGTCTCTTTCTTTTCTTTAGAGCTTCTGTACTGTCACCATTTTGTCGGGGTCTGCAAAGCTCTGTGCACGTCCTCGTGGCATGTATTTCCACCCACTGGGACCCAGCCTCGTGCAGCTGGTCAGTCATCATAACCTTGCTGCCTGCCACCATCTCCCCCACGCCGGGACTTCCCCCTCCCAGCCTGTGTCCTGCTGTCTCTGCACCTGGCAGTCACTGAGCTCCCGCACGCTCTCTAGATGAGTTACTAGCAGCCGCTGAACTCAGCTTTGAGTCCTTTCTCTCCTGCCTGGGCACAGCCCCAGGGCACCCATGCGTGCTTCTCCTTGACCCTGCCTGTGGGCTTTCAAGGGATGGGGAGGATGGGGCAAGGAGCCGTGGTCCATTCTGCTGGGTCCTCACAGCCACCCATCAGTGCTTCCATTTACCCTCACACTCCTTTGTTTTCTTTTGTACATTAACACACACACACATACACACACACAGATAATATGCAAGAGAATTCCATAGTGCATTTTGCACTAAGCTTGTTCTAGACTGTTTTGTGAAGCACCTCAGATTCTCTTCTCACAGCTGACTCTCACCAACAGATGACCCTACTTCCTATGTAAGAAAAGACGTCAGTTCCCAACCCCCGTGTTTAGTCTTTATATTGCTATTGGAACACTTACACCTTTTTGTCCTCTTTTTATCTAATGTCAGAGAAAGGAATATCCTTCCTTCTCTTTGCATCCTATCCCTATCCTGACTTCTCACCTATGATGGCCCCCTGGTGTGTAATGCTATTGTCCTGCCTGGTGCCCCGCCCCCTCAGACTCTCAATAAATACATATTGGATCAAAGAACCATTCTGGGTGAGAAAATGTCAGCTAAGAATTTACAAGGCTGGGCAGGCCCAGTTGGACTTGCTTTCATATTTGAGCGCACTACTTATATTTATGTGTGCACTTTGGTCTCATCACGTTTTTATCTGAGCAGCCATAGTATCTGGAGCTTATAGCTCACAAAATCTCCATTGATTAAAAAAATAGCAGCAGAAACAGGTGTAAGAAGACAGGCTTTAAATCCAGACCGGCTGGTGGCTGGGATATCAGCTCCCCTCCCTTGGGCAAGTTACCTGATCCCTCTGGGAGCCAGATTCTTCATAAATTGGGAAAAGCAATAGGTAGGCACCTCATAGAGTGTGTGCCAGCTACTACTGCTGTGTGACAAATGACTCGACACTTAACACCTTCAAACAGCCATTTTCTTATGCCCACAGACTCTGTGGGTCAAGCAATTTGGCAGGGCATTGTGGGCTGGCTTGTCTCAGCTCCACAACGCCTGGGGCCTCAGCTGGGAAGACTTGAAGGCTAGAGGTGACTGGGCAGCAGGGAAGCTGGAATCATGTGAAGGCTCTGACACATACATCAGCCCTTGGTATGACCTGGCTTCCTCACAGCATGGCGGTCTCCAGGGATATTCCAGTAAGTGGGTTGGAAACTGCATATTAGCCTTTTGTCAGCCAGCCTCAGGAGTCTCACAGTATCACGTGCCTGCACGCTCCTGCTCAGTGCGTTCACCATCCTGCCCAAATGCAAAGGCCCAGAGAGGAGATAAGATTTCCCCTATGGATGGCTGTGCTCACCTTCTGGAAGAGCACAAGGGATGGGGGAGGTCGCTGCAGCCACCTTGGAAAATACCTGCCACAGAGTAGTTACAATTAAGTGACGTGATGAGAATAAAGGCACCTGGCACCTACAGATGAAGAGTGAGTGCATTTTCATTCAGCAAAGATTTATTACATTCCTATTATATGCCAGGCTTGAGGCCAGTGTTGGGTCTGCAGGGGCAAACACAGCAGAAGTGGCCTCTGCTCTGCTATAGCTTTCATTCTAGTGGTGGACACAGATGGCAGTCCAGTGTGATCGGATCTGTGATGAGGACTTGGAAGTCCATCTCCTTTCATGGAGAGGGACTGCTTGAGCATCTGGATTTGTTGATTTCATCCCAACTGGGAATGAAGCGGAATCGCCCCCCCTCCATGAATGAAGACGAAGAGCAATTTGCCCAGGACTAATGTGGACCTGCTCACTGCTGCCTTTTTAGTGGTATTTCTGCAGAACTATAGGCTTGTAGCCCTAAGGTCCCTCAGAAATCATTAGGCCCAGGGGCTGCAAGCACTGCCTGACCCTGCTGTTCAATGCAGACCTATGTTCCTCCTTCCTTAAAGGGGGTTTAGGAGAGTGGTGGAGAAGTAGAGAGTTGCCTGGGGAACCATATTCAACCTAGACATGACTCCCTACTCTGATGTGAAGCCTGCTTGGGGCAGAGAGGCAGGAGGAGGGTGCACAGGTGATTCTGACACCTGGGTGAGGAGCCGATGTAGTGCAGCTGAACAGTTCTCCAGTGACACTGTGTGTGTGTTTCAGTCCCCCGGAGAGCTTGCTACACTGCAGCTTCTGATTGACTAGGTCTGGGTGAGGCCAGGGCCTGCTGCTGAGCAGTGAGGGGTAGGGAGTACTGGTGGGGCACAGACAGAGTTCGCTCTCAGTGGGGTGCCAAGGGCAAGGCAGTGATCTACCACTTTTCTGCCATGTTTCGAGCACACATGTCTTACAGATGGGGACTCTTGTTAAAAACTATAATCATGGTATCACACCTAAACAAGCAAAACCTCAGCCTGCCTTATATAAAACACATCTCAAGAAACCCAAAATCAGAATGTAAATTGGCATAATCACTATGGAAAACATGAGGTTCCTCAAAAAATTAAAAATAGAATTATCATATGATCTAACAATTCCACTTGTGGGGATATAGCTGAAGGAAAGGAAAACACCTTCTGAAAGAGCTATGTGCACCCCATGTTCACTGCAGCATTATTCACAATAGCCAAGACATGGAAACAACCTAAGTGTCCATTGGCAGATGAATGGCTAAAGAAGATGTGGTCTGTATGTGCAATGGAATATTGCTGAACTGTAAAAAAGAAGGCAATCCTGCCATTTGCGACAACATGGATGGACCTTGAGGGCACATGCTCAGTGAAATCAGTCAGATGGAGAAAGACAAATACTGTATGATTTCATTTTATGGATTCTAGAAAAGCTGAATTCATAGAAACAGGAGCTCAAGGTGGGGTGGGGGCAACGGGGACATGCTGGTCAAAGAGTACACATTTCCAGTAAGAAGATGAATACGTTCTGGGGGACTGGGGTGACTATAGCTAACCATACTCTAGTGGATACTTGAAAGTTGCCAAGAGAGGAGATGTGAAATGTTCTCACCACCACCACCACCACAGAATGGTAAATGGTAATTATGTGAGGTGAAGGACGAGTTAACTAACCTTGTTGTGGCAATCATTGCAGTATATAAGGGTATCAAGTCATTACATTGTACACCTTAAACTTACACAGGGTTATGTGTCAATTATATTTCACTAAAGCTAAAAAATGAAGACAAAGACAGATAAGAATCAAGTTATATCCTCACCACACACACACACACACACACACACCATCAACAAAGAAAACATCAGAATTTAGCATGCTGTTGGAGATGGCCTTACAGCTCTGTTCCAAGGTTCATGGTTGTAGACTTTTGATTGTGCTTGTTGCTTATTATATTTTTTAAGTAGCTAAAAGTATATTTTAACAAGAGAATTAGTATTAAACATTGTACAACCTCCAAAGTAAACATAGTTTAAGTCCCAGTTGCCTCAGGATTTCTTTTATAATGCATGTCTTTCAGAGAGATAATCACAATTTTGGTTACTTTAGGTATGTTTTCTAATTATTTGCAGAGAATAACCTGTAGCACTAAGAAGGAAGAATACTTTTGGATCAATTCGTTATTTAAAAATATCTGTAGATCACTAGTGCTCTTAATAACAAATTCAGGTATTGAAACATGCACACGTGTGCACACATGTGTGTACACACACACTTTTAATACACACACTCATTGGCTTTAAAAACCCCATCTTCCTTTTCAGGATCATTGGTGTCCTCAACATGCTTAGCTGAATCACTTGTGAAACTACCTATTTCACCAGTTCAAGTTACGCCAGCATTAAGATTTTCTCTTCATCTTTTAGGTTCAGTGTAGAACATTATTCTCCTACTTGCACATTTAGAGCACTTTAACAATCCGGAAGTGTTTCAGCATGTATTTCTTAAAGATAAGGACTCTTTTTCAAAACCGTAGTCACAATAGCATTTTCTTACACCTATGACAGCTAACAATGTTTCCTTATCAGACATCCAGTTCAAATATCCAATCATTAGACATAGTTAAAATATTTTAAAAGGCGTCTGCTCGAATCTGGATTTGGGACGATTTGTGATTGGTTGCTTGTCTCTGAGTCTCTTTTAATCTAGGTTCTCCATCTCTTTTCTCTTTCCTTTGAGAATGTTTTTTTTTTGGTTGAAGAAACTAGGTGATATGCTTGTAGAGTTTCTTACAGTTTGCATTTTGTTGAGTGCACCTTGGTGTGCCACTTAATGTGTCCTGGACCCCCGGTACTTCCTGTAGACTGCTAGTAAATCCAGAGGCTTCATCCGACTCAAGCTCAAGCATGCCGGGCGGAGGTGGCAGGTCGTGTCATGAGGCTCCCGAAGCTGCTTGTCTCTCTTTTTGTAATGTTAGCAGCCGTTAGTGAGCATTGCCCAGGCCCTTGATTACATTAGAGGTTGCAAAATGTTGCAGAATACCCCTATAAAGAGGCATTCCTCCTCGTCAACTATGTGGTTATGCTGAATTCATATGGGAAAGGCAGGAGAAATAATTTGACTCTTTCCTTTAATTTACCTGTTTGCAGAACAGTGAGTTGGTTCCCTGCCATCCTCCAAAGGTGACCATCAAGAGAAACACTGTGAAACATGGAACAAATACTGATTGGAGACATCAAACGTATTTGATGTGCGTCAATCCATGGCAGTTATCGTACTGATACTCCCATGTCCCACCTGGGGCCCACGGGCGCCTTTTCTCATTCACTTCTGAATTCTTTTGCCCTGACTGCTAGTCTTTGATGGCTTGCTTGCTTTGACAAGATGTTTCCTGTTTCTGGTATGACAATGTTTCAGGCTTGGACCCTGGAATCAGCCATTTCTCCAAGGCTACCTGGCTTCTTTTTTTTTTTTAGTGAAAAATAGTATTTAGATACTCAATGTAATTAATTTCTGAAAAAAAATACTACATGTAGCTCTTCTTGGGTCATCCTTCTAGAAGTCTTTTGATGTGGGGATGCTGTTCCTTTTAGTTTTATTTGTTTTTATTAACGTCATGTTTCAGTTTTGGACACGGCTTCAAATTTTTAAACTTCCATTCAGTTCATTTAGGTATTATTCTGTTGGTCCAACTTTAAACTGTAACCTTCAAAGGAAACAATAATGTTGGGTTT